>CALSBZ010046939.1:5748128-5887735 GCA_943591055.1 Gobionotothen gibberifrons
TGTGTATATAGAAAATGTTTTAGATCTTTGAGTTCATCTCATGAAAAGCAAAAACAAAAGTGTTGCGTTTATATTTTTGTTCAGTGTACATGTGACTCAAACATATGGGCATTTCTTAACAGTTGATTTATCTTGTTCATGTTGCCTTGCTTGGATTGATTTGACAGAAGCTTTGTCTGTGTCACGCCCCATACTCCTACCAGATTGTTGACATGAAGTCACAACTAAGTTTATATTTTGAGTGCCAAGAAGAGCAGCCAGACCATTAGCGATGATGATTAAGATGGATATCTCCAGAAAGAACCTTAACCGTGCTGATTTTTCCGTCTAGACAATAATTACTTCAGACTGCTGAGTTAATGAAACGGATCAACCCTCAGAATTCCCTTGCTTTATTCACTTGTTTCACTTTTGTTAATTACTTTTTCTAGCAGACACATTATTTCAGTATTTCAGTATCCAAAAGTATCAGCATCTCTGACTTTGACTTTTGACTTTGACTAAACTGGTTCCATGTTGAAAAACTACCACATTCAAATAATCTTACATAGTTTTATAGCGATAAAAGCAGAATAATATAATATTTTATAATAATATTATACTGTAGAATGAGCCATTTTGCATAATGAGTACTTTTACTTTTGAAACTTTTAGTACATGTAGGTGATAATACTTATACTATAATACTTTTGTTTAAGTGACATTTTGAATTCAGGACTTTTACTTGTAATGGAGTAATTTTATAATGTACCTTAGTATTTTACTTTTACTTAACAGATCCGAGTTCTTCTTCCACCATTGCCAAAATCTCATTATTTTCAACTATCCAGTGATTTTTTTTTTTTGCGTGTACTTTCTTTGTAATCAGAAAACTGCCCCTTGAGCAGTCTGCAGTATTCCCTGGACTCTCGGAGTGGAGACTCTGTGGGGAGGACGGTGAGCTCGGGCAGCCTGGCCCCCAGCTTATCGACGCGCTCCAACCCAGACCAGCTGAAGAGGATCTCCTACTCCGAGGCGGCCCTCCACAAGGCAACCTCTGGCTCCGTGTTGGTCCAAGATGAGCTTCACTTTCCAGGTTTCAATCCAGTGGCCTCCACGGTCCTTTCCAATCCGCGGATAATGAGTCGCTCTCACCACAACCTGGGACAGATGCCAGAGTCTCCAGAGCACCGGATGGCAAAGGCGTATGAAGGCCAGTCGCAGGCCAGGCTGAGTCAGGCGCCACCAAACCAAGCACCCTCTCACTTCCAGCAACACCAGAGAGCCAGCTCAGACACAGACTCCATCTCACACCAACAGGACAAGTGAGTCGAAAATGTTGAGGAAAAGTCTAAAAACACTAGCATTTGAAGGATAAATTGAGAATAAAAGTATAATGCGTGTTGTAAATGCTGACATTATTTCATTACTTTACCATCCATCAAACGACTCAGGAACTGTAATATTTTATGCATTTGCACGCCTTTAGTTCACCCTTTAAAATGTTATTTCATGCTCAGTTAAGGAAATGGGATCTTGTTTTTATTAGTTGGCCCTCTGTGAAGTATTTAATGGCAGTGTCTCCAAGCTCACTTCAGGACGGGCTGAGTTTACTAAATGAGGAATTGTTACTGGGCTGTGGCTCTGCCTAACACCACAGAGACACAGAGAGCCCCACCTCAAGCCTCTAATTAGCCCTCCGGGGGTCTGTGTGTTTGGGTGCTATAATGTGTGCCTATTCCTATTTCAACGTAGTAACAAGACCTTTTTTCTGCCAGTAACTCCCTCTCGTGTCAGCTTTACAGATGACATGTGTGATATGTCTTCTCTACGAATGACACTGAAACGTTAGTAGTTAATGAAATACATTTTAGACGAAGGCAAGCACACTTTCGTTGACCCTTTGTAACATGAAAAGTTTCCCCCTCAGGCTAAATCTTCTCCTCTGACTCTCCTCTCAGATCTTTGGGAGCAGTGTCCCACAGCAGCCCAGTATGGAGCGTCAGCAGTTCCAAAAAGGAATCTGACTCTTCTTCCACCGAGGATACTGGCCAGGCTTATGTAGTTGGTAAGAATGCTGACCTTCGTATGTTGTGGCTCCCTGGGGATGGATAGTATAACTAGTGGTGTTCCTGTCTGCTCATATACATTCATGTAATTGTATTTTGGTAGAGACTTTAGAAAGGTTAATATATATCACCAGCAGTTAAGTTATCGCTCTGTGAAGCTACAGTCATGAGATACATGCATCTTTAAGAAGTGAATTGCCACTTACCTATATGCCTAAATATAAAAAAGTGTTCTAATGAACATTTGGAAAGAAAGTCATTATAATGAAAATGGTATATCCTGTTAACTGGCAGTGAGCTCTAAAACAAGAGAATTGCAGTGGATATTTGTATGACTGGCTGCACATTACTAGTAAACGGTAAAAGGGAAGAACGGGTGTCACATGTAATACTTTCTAATAGTTTAGTATTGTTTTACCTGCTGTTCAACAGCTAAGTAAACCTCATGGGGAAACCTCAATGATGGTGTTAAATGACCTTCAGTTTACTGACTTGATTGCTCATCATCCATTTTAGAAACCAAATAGTTTCTGTACAAAATGGCCAACATGTTAATTATGAATCGATGAAAATCTAATATTTCCTTTTATTATTGTCTGTAAATGGATCCAAAGATTTCATTGTTCTATGGAATATTTGTTTTAAAAGAAAGCACGGCCTTGCTAATATATTGTCTTTTCTCTCCCCAGGTGTCAGTATGCACAGTTCCTCTGGACCACCCTCAACCCCAGCCTCTGTTAACGGCATGTATTACAATATCCATCTTTCATTTTCCCAGATGCAAACACTCTGGATTTCCATGCTTTGTATACAGTATCATGTCGAATTGCAGGACATCTTAGACTGCTCTCTTCCACAGCTTGTGTCGTAACATTATTAATCCCCTTCTTCAATCTGGTGAACCATATGCCGATCGTGGCACAGCCAAGTACGGATATACAAACCAAAAAAAAAAAAAAGGCTGTGTTCTAAATCACAATTATATAATGCAGAATTGAGTCTCTGTCCTCTCAGGGCTGCCTGCCTGCGGAACTGCCCCCGGCCCCCCATTTAATAGCTTCATACTTGGCACTAAACTCATGACCTTCCCTTTCATCCGAGCTTAACCCGTCCTTTCAGGCCCATTAGCCAACAGTGCTAAAGTAGGGGTCGTGCAGCAACACTGTATGCCTGCCCGAGCCGATTAATAGTTACAGTGTGGATATACTAATCCCCTCCGATATTATGTGTGATATTAATTTAACAAAATGACTCTGTTATGGTTCAATCACAATGAGCTAATCACGTTTTAACCATATATTACAGTAGCTATAACAAATGTGTCTTTGTGTTGCACAGATTCACTTAAGAAAAAGGTCATTGCCTTGCCGTCTCCAGAAAGAGAAATCACAACTGTAAACCTGAAGAAAGATGTGAAGTATGGCCTGGGTAAGGGTGAACATTCATTCTCCTGAAATAATAACTGAATTTCACACTGAGTTTCTGTTGCCACCTATTAGCTTTCAGAGTCAACAAGCATTTACTGTTATGTTTTGTGATTGTGTTTGAATGTGAGTGTATATTTACATCTGTTTGTGTGTGTTCTCCAGGGTTCCAGGTGGTTGGAGGGCAGAACTCTCGTGTGGAGCTTGGCACCATCATTAGCTCCATCACTCCTGGAGGTCCTGCTGATGTCAACGGCTGCCTCAAACCTGGTAGGCTAGTGTTTAGATCAGTGTTTCTCAAACGTTTTCATACCAAGGACCACTTAACCATTAAAAAAAACACTCGCGGACCACCTAACTCCACAAATATCCAATATCACATCGTTTTTCTAGAACAGATTACAAATCGCCTGAAAATGGTACAAACAAGTAGCAACATGTGTGACGAAGGTGTTGCGCTGGGCTATATCATGCAATCAAAAGTGAAACTTAACCTCGCTCCATTGCGGAGATATTCCCGCAAGAGTGCAGAAAACTTAAATGTATTTATTTATTTCAAATGTGACATTTTACCAATATACTCACAGACCACTAGGGGGCACTCACAGGCCACCAGTGATCCGCGGACCACACTTTGAGAAGCACTGGTTTAGATAGACTCCTACATATAGGTGACAGTTAGCAGTCCTAGCTTGTGTGTAACAGTTGTAATGTTGGTGCAGGTGACCGTCTGATCTCAGTGAATGATGTGAAATTAGAAGGCCTCTCTCATTCCACTACCATTGAAATCCTTCAAAATGCTCCAGATGATGTGACGATAGTGGTGCTACAGCCCAAAGAGAGGCTCTACAAAGGTAAGAGGAGAGATATGAGTGTAGTGTTGTGTTTGGTATGTACAGGGTGCATAACCAGTTGTATCTCTTACATCTAGACTTGCAGACCGATCTCAATATTTGTCCTTCTTGTTTTGACAGAGTCTTCTTCAGGCTATGTTCCCTACCCAGCCAAGTCTGCATTGAAGGCACTTAACTCTGACCAGAGAGGAGAACTAGACTTTGATACATCGTCGGAGGAGCAGGCGGGAACAGGAAGTCCCAGCCCTCCTTTCCACGGCGCTGGCACGCCGTCATCCGGCTCCTCCCCGGTCCACCAGCACACTAGCTTCAGCTCTCAGGACTCCAGGACCAGCAGTGTTGCTAAAATCAGCCCACCAATCGTTGATATCCGGCAGTGCCTAGAAAGAATTACAAATTCTAGCACAGCTGCAACCTCCGCCACACACCAGAGACCAGAACCTAACGTGGGTTTGGAACCCACGCCACCGGCTCTGCCGCCCAAAACTAGAAAAGCTAAAGTAGCAGAAGCTCCCAAGGTTTCTGAGCACTCTGACTGGGGGGATTCGGACATGGATGAGGAGACTCTTTCCAGTAGTCAAGAGAAACTCAAAATCAAAAAGGTGCGACCTTTGTGTTTATGAATTCATTGTTTTACATGGATCCTTTGCTTTTATACAAAAACCCTCAACAGATGTGTGAACCAAAACTCACAAAAGGTTTTTAATCCTGGTGTAAAAAATATAAATCAACTTTTGGTAATGAGGATATGAATGAGGATACGAATGGCTTTTTCACAAACAAGCATTACAAGTTACCTTTCAGATGCTTGGCACAACTAACTCCCTGTTGTAAACAACCTTTGCCTATCATTACATGTACGATGTCAATGCAGGGCAGTCTGTTACCTTTACACTGCATGTCATCGCTTGAGTGTAATATCTATATTTCTTCCTCAGCGTTACCTAGTTCAGCTTCCTCACTCTCCCTTGATCCCTTTATCCTTCTGCATGTTCCACCTTGTGATAATTCAACTTAATAATGTTCTCTGTTTGCAGGAAAACATCATGGAAAGTTGTAATGGTAATGCCCCAGGGGTCAATAGTCTCTGTCCAGGAGAACTATTTGATGTTGAGCTGTCTAAAAAAGACAGCAGCCTGGGCATAAGTGTCACGGTACTGTTCGGAAAGGTTTTCACGCTTTCTTTGTTTCGCCCCTTTCCCCCCTCATCATGTTGTCTGTTTGTGCTTATGTGTCGCTGGGTATGGTATGCTTTCCTAACGCTAAATATTGTCAGATCTGAAGCTCTAACAGAAATAACATCCACCGAATTATTTTTGCATGCACTTTTTTTTAATCACTAAGGAATATCTTTTTTTTATGAAGTCACAGTATTTTTCTGTTCATTCATAGGAAGTGCAGTTTAAACAGGACTGTTAAGTGAGCTTTCTCATGACTTTGCTTATTGTTGCTGACTCCAGAGTCACTTACTGATGCTAATATTATGTCTCCCTGAAGGATTTTGAACACCTTTTTAAAATCTCAATAACAGATCACATCACTGTGTGTCATCAGACCAGGGTTGCTATCCAATATGATTTTTAGAATAAACACTGATTCATTGTGTATTGCAATAATGATAACTATTTAACTTAACAATAAACTGTCATAACCAAATGGACTCTGATGAGGGCTTCTCATTGTCTCTGATTATTAGGATTTAACCTCTCAGGAATTTTGTCAATAACATCACAGTGGAGGATTTTCTTTTCATTTGCAAATAATTCATAGTTGCAGTATGATAAAGGCTTTGTCTAACTTGTATTTTAAATGTATTTTTAAAAAAAATAAAGCATAATTTTGATAAGAAGGGTTTACTTTTTCTGCTTGATTGTAAATACAAATTGGTGAAATCACTAGGCAGCTAATGATATTTTAAAAACAAACAACTCCAACGTGCCTTCAAATACTTCTTGTGAAGTTTGGTTGATATTTTTTTATACTAACAGTCTTTATAATAAACCAAGATTATATTCTGAACCATCAGTTAAGACAAAGCCTTTATCATTTAACATTACACTTAAAATGAAAACAAAAACCTTCCACACCTGTCATCAACCCCCATAAATAATACATAACGAACCATTCTCTCTTTGGCTAATTGGACTAAAGAGGTGTGTTCATGTCTTAGGGTGGCGTCAACACGACTGTTCGACATGGAGGCATCTACGTCAAAGGCATCATACCGAAGGGAGCTGCTGAGCTCGACGGAAGAATTAAGAAAGGTGAAGTAAAGACACAGAAATATTTAATTATAAAGTGAATAATTGGAGCAAACAAAGTGTTAATAAGACTTCTTTTTGTTTGTGTCCTGTGCTCAGGTGATCGTGTGATGGCTGTCAATGGAAAAAGTCTGGAGGGAGCCACTCATCAGCAAGCAGTGGAGGCTCTGCGAGACACTGGGCAGGTGAGGAGGGATGACATTTACCCGAGCACCCTGCTGACAAGCTGTTTAGTCTCAACCCAGCTGGCCACTAACACCAAGTAAATCATCTGCTCCCTCAGACTGTGCACTTGTTGCTGGAGAAAGGTCATCCGCCGGCAGACAGTGTCCATGCTCCCCTCACGCCTCAGAGCACACTACTAACGGCGAACAGCTACCACGACCCGAACAAGAATAAAAAGCAGCCGCTTCAGGTCAAAGAGAAACCGGAGTACAACTTTGTTACAGAAGGTGAGGCAACACGAAGCTTTATAGCAAATGCTTGGTTTGTTGGTTAACCCGAAACATAAAGACTTTCTGCAAAAGCACGTGTAGTTTGTGGGAATGCAAATAGTTCATACATGTGTAAGTATTGTATACAAATTGAAAACTTAACCTTTTTAATATTAAGGAAAATAGTGGGACATTTTAAATAGGTTTAGAGCTGTTTTTAAGTTTCAACAAAACACTCTGATGATTCTTTAACACTGACAACTAGAGCTGCATGATTCTGTAAAAATAAAACGTATATTAGCTGATAATGCAATTGCCTTTTGCAATGTTTGGGGGGATGATCACAATATTCCCAATTATCATGCTGTTAAAGATAATCTCTACAAAACAAAATATTTTCTTTAAAGTTTGCAGGTAGGACTTCTCTTTAGATGCACAAAACATACCATATATTTTTGCTAAATATTGCCTTTACTGTGATTTGGATATTGCACTAATCCATATTGTGGTTTCAATGCAATTTCAAATAATTGTGCGGTCCCATTTACAACAATGTACTACAGCACTTACACATCTAGATACATCACATACCGGTAATAAGAAAACAAAGTTGAGTGTCCATTACGCTGTTCCTGCATGTGTCTCTCCCCACAGACAATGTGTTTGAGGTGTTACTGCTGAAGAACACGTCAGGCCTGGGCTTCAGTTTCAGTCGAGAGGAGCACATCCCTGACGAAGCCCCCGGCTCCAGCATGGTGCGGGTTAAAAAGCTGTTTCCTGGCCAACCAGCTGCAGAGAGCGGCCGCATCAACGTTGGCGACATCATCATGCGGGTCAATCAGACCCCTCTCAAAGGACTCTCACAACATGTAAGTAGAATATGTCTCACTGCTGTGATCGAGCAGTCATATCAATAATTATTAACTTGGAAAAGTAAGGAAGCGCTATGAGTAATAGGAAGAAAAAAAAACCTGTTTTTCTGAATTAACAGGAGGTGATTTCAGCCTTGCGAGGAACGGGACAGGAGGTGAATTTGCTTCTTTGTAGACCTGAATATGGAGTTCTTCCTGAAATGGACACTTCAGCTTTGGTAAGTACATAATATATTTTCTTTCTAGCTACTGCTTGGACACTTAAAGTACCGGAAATAGCTGAACAATGTATTTAAACAAATGTATTTCCCAGTCTCCTAAAACATCACCGCGGAAGGAGCCTCAGACCCAGGCAGAGCCGAGCCGGAGCCTGGACAGGGCGACCTCTCCTCCGGGGACACAGGGCCAGACGGGTCGAGTCAGCGTGGAGGACGCCCTGGAGAGGCTGCTGCTCAAAAACCCCGGCCGACAAAACAGCTACAGCGACAGCACTGATGGGGATGAAGAGGTGGAAGAAGCCTTCAGCCCAAACGCAGCAGAGCACAACAGGCAAGCGTGGGAGCGGAGTGTCTACCTCAACCCCAGCAGCAACTTGGGACTGGGACGATACGACAGCACGGGTCAGCTGGACGATACCATCAACCCAGCCTTCTACTCCCCAAACCTGTCCATTACAAGATCGGACCTCAGCAAGAGGTACGCATGGAGTAAATGAATAATGCATAATATCTGCATTAATGGTACTCTCTGATATTAAATGTTTTTTCTTTGTGGTTTTTTGGCAGGTTTCCTTCTTCCCCTGTTACAGCTGATTTGGAGTCGTCCTCCCTTCATATGGTGTCCTCCCCCACTGCTCCAAGCCCTGATCCCCTGCCTCCTCCTCTGCCTCTGCCCTTAAACCTCACCGTGTCTGGCAATGGACAGGAAATGGAGGACTTTGTCCCGGTAAGGCCTGAGGAAGGGAAGCTCTGTTTTGACTCAAACAAAGGGTTTCACTCGACCAAGGGTCATTTCTCTAACTGAGCTTTTTCTCTGTTACTAGGAAGTGGAGCTAAGAGTCTCCCTGGTGAAGTCAGAAAAAGGCAGCCTTGGCTTCACCCTCACCAAAGGAAGTGATCACGGGTGTTACATCCATGACATCGTCCAGGATCCAGCCAAAGGAGATGGCAGTCTCAAGCCCGGGGACCGAATGATTATGGTACAAATTCATTTCATTGCAGCCTAAAGTTTAATCAACCTATGGTTTAGATGTACAATATAAACCCAAAGAGATATGGTGTCAAAGAAAAATGTGAAGGAAACATTTTTGGATCTAAGACAAGATTCGGGCAAACAGACCAAGGCTAGCTGTTTTCCACTGCTTCTAGTCATTTTGCTAAGCTAAGCTAGAAGCTGTTTCCCAATTGTATGAATCTTTATTTTCTTCCTGCAGGTGAACAACACAGATGTGAGCAACATGGGCCACACAGAGGTGGTCAATCTTGTGCGCGCTGCTCCCCGTGTGGTTGACTTGGTGGTAGGGAGGGTCCTGGAGGCTCCCAAGCCCCCAATAGAAGCCCACCTGCTGCCTGACATTGACTTTGAGGGCAGCCAAGAACCCATGGGTAAGAAACAGACAGTTAAAACAAACAGTCCTGGCACTAACATTCAGGCACACTGCTAACAAAGTGTTGCATCATTTATAGGTTCTTTAAGTATTCATTGTTTTACTGCTTGTCCTATCACCAGGTTTGGTACTGGACGGTGGCAGTGACAGTGTCTACGATGTCTTGTTTGTGAGAGAAGTCCTGCCCGGCTCAATGGCCTATGAGGAGGGCACCCTGAGGCCACTTGATCTGATCCACTACATCAACGGTGCTCCCACACAGGACCTGACTCTGAGTGAGAGCACCAGACTGCTGGAGCTCTCACTGAACGACCTCACACTGAAGGCCACAAGGTGACCTTATAAAGAATTACACATGTTTCCTGGCTCAATATACTGCATGTGCACCATTTCATTCACTTTTTTCTTTTGTCAAAAGGGATGGAAAGCCTGTTTCTCCTGGTCAGAAAAGTGTCTCTTTTCTTAACAACAATGTTAGCCCCAAGATTTCATCCAGCATGAACGGTATGTTTCAGACATGTAAGGTGTCAACTGACAACAACAAAAAACATGTCTGTTATTTTGCATTTAATTGCAACATTGTTTTCTGTTAAAGGGTTTCTTAAAGGAGAAGATCCCAGAGATACAGAGTGTATTGCAACACTTTGTCCTTTAGAGGTAAGTTGAGTCAGCTTGGCTAAATATTAAATTAAAAGCTGTTTAACTGTTGCATTTATGTTATTTCTGTATTGAATGTCAAGAAGTTCAAAGAAGGTTGAAATGTTGTAATGGTAATCATACACATATTTCTATCACAATAATGTTGTGTTGGCTGTCATCAATTGCTTGACTGTTACCATCAAGCTGTGTCTGTTAAGAAATCATTACTTTCATGACTTGTTCACTTCCTAACAGTATACTAAAGTTTTAAATCGTGGATTAAAGGTGATGGCACGTTTGTTTGTTTGTTGAATTTGCAGGAGGAAATCATCAGACTGGATCTGGAGAAGCTGCAGTCAGGAGGTCTGGGCTTCTCTGTGATCGGAGGAGAAAGAGGGATTTTTGTCAAGTCCATCACACCGGGAGGAATAGCTGAGTCCTCGGGGAAACTGCAAGTGGGGGACAGGCTGCTGAAAGTGAGTGGTGTCACACAAATGCAGCTCAGAATTCAGGCTGATAATATCATATTTATATACTTTTGTTTAACAAGATTTTGCCATTATTTTACTGTTCAGATTTTGGACAAATTTCCAACAAACATGGAATAGTCCTATTTCCTTTCCAGATAAAAACAAGCACAATTTCAAAGACATAAAAGGAACAAGTAAAGTAGATGAAAAAATATAAATAATACATAGAATCTAGAAGAAAATAAAAGAGCAATTATTCATTTATAATAAATGTAACTTCATGTAAATAAATAGCACATTATTAAATGCTCTACAATTTGCTTTTATTTTTGAGATCCTCGTGTATTCAGTAGTAGTAGTAGTAGAACCTTTATTTATCCAGGAAAATCAATTAAGAACAAATTCTTATTTATTATTCAATGGTGTGATTTCTTTCTGTCTGTGTTTTCCTTGCAGGTGAATGAAGAACTAATGACAGGCGTGTCTCACACCAAAGCAGTCACCACTATCCGTAAAGCTAAAGGCCTGGTTCATCTCATAGTGTCAAGACCGCCCGACCAGAACCCAAGCACTTACCTGGCCTACCTGCCCATCAACTCTGACAAGTGCAATGGAAACACAGGTACAAGCAGACACACAAAACATGTATATTTTAGAAAGGTTTTGTCAGATAGTTCTCCTGTTTTAACCATTTAAGAAAAGCTCATTTAAAACCAGATTGTGACTAGTGTTAGAGTTTGTGATAATTAGATGCTTCTCTCTAAACACGCCTAACTCTCCTTGTTGTTGTTTACAGATCTGAGTGATGACAGTGGAGCAAAAACGAAGCTGTTTACTCTCAATGATGAGCTGAAATCTAGCGGCTTCCCTTCTATACCACCAATAGGTAAAGACACACAGGCTGGAACATGTACTTGAAATATATTAATAGGACATTAATGAATATTGTATGATTTTACCAGCAAGATTAATTCATTTGCAAATCAAATGATAAAATTGTAAACTTCATTAACATAACTGTGTTCCCATGTTTCGCAGACTATGAAGATGAGCCACTCGAGCAGAAAAGACCAACAGATCACAGCGCTGAGCTTTCGGAGGACACAGACTGCGATGGCTCTTCTTTACCTGAAGACTCGCCTGAGGTCAAATCCAATCCATTAGACCTGCTGTCAAATTAAAACAATATGCAAAAGTTATATCTTTTTTTTCATTGTTCAATAACAGAGTTCCCGGAAAGTGGAATGGCAAGAGGAGAGTGTTGATTATCCAAGGAATGAAAAGTAAGATTTTCATTTTTGGATATAAATCAGTCACAATGGGGACTTTCATTTTATTCATAAATATCTCACTGTTTTGTTTTTGTTTAAATGAACAGCTATCTGCAAATGAGTGCTGGACAGCCAGAGGAAGATGAGATCACATGGGGAAGTGAGGAACTGCCTATTGAAAACATGAACAAATCCCAAGATGGTAAGACACATTTGGATTTAAATGTTTATTTAGTTTTCAAAACACATTAAAATGACACCGTTTGTAATTCCGTCCTTCATTCTGCCCCCCTAAGACGAGCCAATCATCACAGAGGATGAGCTGACCTCTCTGCCCCTCGTCAAAGTGGTCCCTGATGGCCAGTACACAGGAGCAAAGCTCAACACTGTGGTCCGCATGATGAGGGGGCTCCTGGAGCAGAAGGTCCCCCTGCAGGAGTTTGAAGTAAGTCATGTCAATGCCTGTCAAATTAATTGCAAAAAATTGGATTTAATAAACGTCTTATTTTCTTCGTGGCAGAACCTTCAGAATCTCCAGCCTCTGGACGACTGTCTAATAGGTCAAACAAAGGAGAACAAGAAGAAGAACCGCTACAAGAACATTGTTCCCTGTAAGTCCCAATGGATTTTTTATTTTCATATTACCTTAGAGGGAAACTTTTAATAGGGGGTTTGTCGAGGTGAAGCGGTGACAATACTCAATATATAGATTAAATAGATCCCTTCAAAGTTGTTGACATCATTTGAAATCAGATTTGTATGCACCCATCTCTTCTAGTTGACACAACTCGAGTTGTGCTGGAAAAAGACGGCGGCTACATCAATGCCAACTTCATCAAGATGTCAGTGAAAGAAGAGAGTTATTTGTACATCGCATGTCAGGGTCCTTTACCCACCACCCTGGGTGACTTTTGGCAAATGGTCTGGGAGCAGAAGTCCAATGTGATCGCCATGATGACCCAGGAAGTAGAGGGGGGGAAGGTGAAATGTCAGCGGTACTGGCCCGACACTCCGAGGACAGCAGAGATGGTGGACGACAGGTTACAGATCACGCTGATCAAAGACCAATACCTCGACAATTTTGTCATCCGAGTCATCGAGGTCAAAGATGTCCAGGTTAGTTGGTCTCCAGATTTTAGATTTAGACTAAAACTTCAAATTGATTGAATGCCTTTAAAATGACCTTTCAACATGTTGTAATAAAGGTTTGCAAAGAGTAGAGGGGGGTAATTGCCATTGCTACTATATAACATTATCTGGATGACATGATCAGAATGATATTTGAAACCGATTACTTATAGTTGAACATCATGCTGTTTTTTTTCCCTTTTCAAGAAAACTGCCTAACCCTGGAGCATCACTTGAATTACATTATGTTAAATGATCATTATGGAGTTGTTGCTCCATCACAGCCAAAATAACCTGCCTACCCCAGCTTGAATAGACGCATTAACTTAAGAGTTTCTCCCTCCTCAGACTAATGAAATACAGCGTGTAACTCATCTGAACTACACGGGATGGCCGGACCACGGCACACCCTCACAACCCGAGCAGCTGCTCACATTTATCTCCTACATGAGGCACGTCCATCGATCGGGGCCAATCATCACACACTGCAGCGCAGGCATCGGCCGCTCAGGAACCCTCATCTGTCTAGACGTGGTTCTGGGTCTCATCAGCAAAGACGCTGATGTAAGTAGACATTCTTTACTTTGTGCAGCTTATGTATTCTTTATAAAAAACAGCTTCTGCTCTTATTTGTAGTCTTTGTTTAGTATGATCACAATCTAATAAACACTTTCTACAGTTTGATATTTCAGATATTGTAAGAAACATGAGACTTCAGAGACAGGGAATGGTGCAGACAGAGGTGAGTTTTACTTTTTGGTTTTAGTATCTTAGTTAGTTTACCTTAACTCTAAACTATTTGATTCAAATATTACTTTTCATTTTGTAAATGATTTACTAAATGTTTTGTTGCTTTTATGGTTATTCTATTAGACACTGGTGTTTTTGATGTACTCTATTTGTCTTTGGTACACATGTTCTCACACCTTTTTTATTTGTATTTTACAGGACCAATATATTTTCTGCTATCAAGTGATCCTCTATGTCCTGAGATGCCTTCAAGCAGAAGAAAACATCTCCGGATAGGAGCCGTCATGTGGAGGCTGTTCGACTGTTTCACAAGAGCAAAACTAAAATGGAGGAGAGTTCACACAGGCAGAAATTGCCAAATGTACACTACATGTTTTTAAAATGCCTTAAAATATTCAGATCTTTCAGAGTAAATCCTTTTTAAAGAAGTCTATATTTTTACGTTTGCTTTTTGAGTTCTCTCTCTCTTTGGCTGCTACTCATTTTCAATGCATGTATGAGAACTGCTGATTGTATTTCTTGTCACCTACAAGAAAACACAAATGTTTTTCCCAGATTCATGGATATTCTAAAAATAATTATGAAAGTGATCATGATCAATGATTTCATATTTTATGTGGAACAAAATTGTACTTTGTGTATTTTGAATCCTATTTTAATGCTGGAACATGCCTTGACAGAATACTATGTCAGTATTTGCTTTGTAAATCTATTATACAGTAATTGCTCAATGCTTGAGGTAAATGATGAAATTAAAAGTGTACATATTCATCTCATGAAAATTAAACTGGATACATTTTAAATGTTGTGTGGAGGTTTTTCTTTCATTTATAATTAGGAAACAAAGGTTTTTCTTGTCTTTTGTCATATTGGTGCATATTGCCTATTAGCATCATTTTTCCATAAACTTAAAATCATTCATGCATTTAAAAGTCGGCTTCCCATGTTATACCTGCCTTAAAAATATCAATGCAATGCCGCATTGATTTGGAGTTATCGGGTCACATAATGCCAAAGCTATTGAAAAAATAGACTTTAAAAAAAGAAGTAGTAATACAATGCTAGAATTAATTGAAAAAATTAAAATCGAGCCCAATATTTCAGTGATACTTGTCGAGTTTATAAATATATTTCTGCAATGTGTTTACTCATTAGTTCACATGATATTGAAGCCATTGAATAATAGTTTTCAATTAAAAAGTGGCTTGGTAAAGAAACAAAGATATAAATATGAAAAAATAAACATTCAACATTCAACACATAAAAGGTGTGTGAAGTTTTAATAATTGAAAAACTGGCAGCAAAGAAGGAAACTCCTCCTCTGATCAAAGCGGAAGTGACTGCCTTAGAACCGGAAATGACGTTTGGACGCACCAGCGCAAGTTAAATGGCAGCCTACACATCTGCCACGCTTGCCTTGTAAAAGTTGCCGTTTTTCATATTTTTCTTGTTAAAAAACACGCGAATTCATCTGCAACCATGTCGGGGAGAACAGGCAACAAGCTGCCAAACAACCTGCCGCAACTGCAGAATCTTATTAAAAGAGATCCGCAGTCTTACGTGGAGGAGGTAAGTGTTGTTAGCCGAGCTTGCTAACTAGCTAGTCGACTTGTTGTGTTAGTCTGAGACTAAACATATTAGAGGAAATTAATCGATGGTGGTTTCTGCACAGTTTCAGCAGCAGTACCGACACTACCAGTCCAATGTGCAGATCTTCAGACTGCAGCCTGACAAGCCGAACAAGGAGCTGGCGGATCTCTCCATGTTTCTGGCCCAGGTACTGTCTGTTAGTGGGAAACTGATATACAAATGTTCATTATAACGGTATAAGTATTCCTTTACTCTTGTCTGTACCTGTATTGAGTCTGTATATATCTGATCAGCAATTGAGGAAGTATTTTAGATCCTTTACTTGGATATACTTGTGTTTTTTTTTTTAAAGATTCAATATATGTTATTGTCATATGTACAGTAAAACAGGCAGTTGCGCTGTAAAAGGACATTCTTACGCTCAGCTCTCCACACTTTTATTATTAAAAAACTATACAAACAAACATACAAGATGTAAATTAGTACAAGAAAATGTAAAAATATAAACTGACATGCATACACAAATGATGTAAAATGTTAACTAAACCCATAGATGTAATCCTGTGGAGTAAAAAGCACAACATTTGCTGCTGAGCTGTAATGCAGTAAAGTATATCATGTAAATACTTAAGAAAGACTACCTCAAGTTTGAGTAAATGTACTTCTCGCACTGCTGCTCAGTAATATTTATTTTGATATTGATGGTGTGAGGTTACAGCTGTTTCTTTCTCATTCAGGTTGCTCACTGCTACCTGCAGCAACTGTCAACCTTTCCACAAGAGCTGCGTGAGTTATTAATGAGTCACCACATAGTCCTGCATCCAGACCTCAGAATGGTGAGATAACCTGTGACTATCCATATTAAGTAATCATAATGATCACAAGTATGTGTCTCTTAGCATTTCAATGTTTGTGTCTGTTTCCTTTCTTCATCAGACATTCTGCAAGTCGCTGATTCTTCTGAGGAATAAAGATCTGATCGACCCCTGCGGCCTCCTGGAGCTCTTCTTTGAGCTGCTGCGATGTCACGACAAAGTGCTCAGAAAGGTGAGATCACACAGAACATTACTCTAAGCATGTAGTGAGTGGATGTTGTATTTTGTATGAATTTACAAGAGTGGGAGTTGTGAGTCAAGGGGAGAATCAAAAGACCATTTCAAAAATGCTTTCCTGATGTTGTGTGTGTTTACATATATGTTTAAGGGTTGCTCTTTCAAAGTTTCACTCTTCCCCTTTTCAGAAGTAAACATTTGCTTCCCTCTCTCCACAGACACTGTACTTACACATTGTCGCAGATATCAAAAACATCAATGCCAAGCACAAAAATAACAAAGTTAACACAGTAAGTAAACAAACCACATGTGTAAAGTTTGACTGTTAGTTCTATTGTACAGCAGAGCTCATTTTCTGAGACATTGTGTTGTGTGTTGCAGACATTACAGAACTTCATGTACACCATGCTGAGAGACAGCAATCCCCTCGCAGCCAAGATCTCTTTAGATGTAATGGTGGAGCTTTACAAAAGGAACATATGGTGGGTTTTATTTTTTACACCAGACTTTTTTACAGTCATTCTTATTATTTTCCACTTGAATCTAATTGTCTTTTTGTCTGGGTCACAGGAACGATGCCAAAACAGTCAATGTCATCGTAACAGCGTGCTTCTGCAAGGTTACAAAGGTAGGTGTTCCCACATTTCAACCAATTGCTTTTTATATAACATTAGTTGCAGTCCTGTTGCATACTTACCTACCTCTCTTCCTGTTTAGATTGTTGTTGCTGGTCTGAAGTTCTTCCTGGGCAAAGATGAAGATGAGAAAAATGACAGCGATTCAGAATCAGAGGCAAGTACCAATAAATGCATATACATAAAGTAGTTGGAGAAAGGATACTTTTCTCAGTCTAGAAGGCAGTGATGTTAATGCATATGTAAGATATTTAAATGTTTATCTTTCAGGCGGAGGGGCCAACAGTCCGAGATCTGAAGGTGAGATACGCCACTGGCAAGAAAACCACCAAAAGCAAGAAGAAGATGGAAAAGGCAATGAAAGTCCTCAAGGTACTACTCTTGTTAATACTACAATATCATGACTTATATCGTTATATTTTACAATTGAATGAATTGAATTGTTTTGAACTCTTTTGGCAGAAACACAAGAAAAAGAGAAGGGTAGAAGTGTTCAACTTCTCTGCTATTCACCTGATTCACGATCCTCAAGGTAGGTTCACTCATCTGTTCCACACCCACTGCAGAACAACATGTGTGTGTAGGGTGTATTTCCCCCAGTATTTACTGAACTGTAAAATCAAATATCTCTTTCATTTAGATTTCTCAGAGAAACTCTTGAAGCAGTTGGAAGACTCTAAAGAGCGCTTTGAGGTGAAGATGATGATGATGGAGTTCATATCCAGACTGGTGGGAATCCACGAGGTGAGTGATCTCATCTGTCCCCCTAATTGGTTTTAATAGTGGATTTGTCATTTTGTACAGGTGTTATTACATTTCCACCAGATATGAAATAGTCCTAATAGTCAACATTAGGATCAGACTTCTGTACAGTTCTGAATGGGCCCTGGGAAGCATGCCTTTGACGCTGCATTATATTGAATTTAAATGAGGTATGAAGTCGATTTTATAGTGAGTATAATACTATTTTGTTTTTGTTTTTTCCAGCTCTTCCTCTTCAATTTCTATCCCTTTATCCAGAGGTTTCTACAGCCACATCAGAGAGGTAAAATAACTCCCAGTTAACTTTTTTATCTGTGTATTAAAGGTGGGAATCACCAGAGACACCATGATTTGGTATTGGCACAGTATATCACAATACCTTATTATTGAAGTTTAACAATATGATGATAATATTATTACAAATTATTAACTTTTTTCATTTACAAATTATTAATGCAAAAACATTTGCTGCCTTTTAAATCTGTAAATGTTATATTAATAATTTCCATACTAAAAGACGGATACATACTCTGTGTGTGTATGCAAGATATTGGGATATACCCTGTATTGATTTATTTCCCCTGCCCCCACTGTTGATGAAATGTTTTAAAGAAAGCTTTTTTCTTTTTGAAGAGGTGACAAAGATCCTCCTGTGTGCAGCTCAGGCTTCACATCAGCTCGTCCCACCAGAGGTACATGTATATTTATCGTGTTAAAGCACACGCATCTATCAGAATGATTCCAGTACAAGTCTTCTCACACGTTCCTTCCTGTTTAGGTCATTGAGCCTGTTATCATGACCATCGCCAACAACTTTGTGACAGACAGAAACTCCGGGGAGGTCATGACTGTGGGGTAGGTAGAAGCCCCGGACACTTCTGATGTAATGTAGGGCCGCTCAATTCATCGTATTTTAATCGCAATTACGATTATGACTTGCAACGATTACGAAAACAACGTAATCGAAATAAAACGATTATTTCTTTTTTTCTTTTTTTCCTCCAATAAATTGATGTTTTCAAAGTAAATGGATAATCGTTTTTAATAATCGTGATATCAATTATTGACCCAAATAATCGAGTTTCCGATTTTTGCCATAATCGAGCAGTCCTAATTTAATGTATGCATGGTTAAAAATGTGCAATATATCTGCAGCCATTTTGCAACTTCTAAGAAATACTTTCCAGTTTTGCATTCAATTGTTACTCTTTTTTTGTTTCCAGTATCAATGCCATCAGGGAAGTGACCGCCCGTTGTCCTCTGGCCCTCAGTGAAGACTTGCTGCAGGACCTGGTTCAGTACAAGATGCACAAAGACAAGAGTGAGTGAATGTTTTTCTGACACCTGTACTTGAATCCCAATGCACCGAGTGAAGGAGGTGTAAATATATGTGCATGTTCACTCATGTTTTGTCTGTATTTGCGTTCAGATGTGATGATGTCTGCCAAGGGACTGATCCAGCTGTTCAGGAGTCTCAATCCACACATGCTGCACAAGAGAGACAGGGTGAGCAAGACGTTACTTTGACAACAAACAACACTCCTTTTAAAGAACTGAATGATAACTTCACATTCAGCAATAGTGAATATTAGGGATGCTCCGATCGCCAATTTTGGGGCCGATCGCCGGAATCAGTATCTGCCGATCCGATCGAGTGGGCGGGGCCTAAATGGAAGATTTAAACATCACTTTAAATCTTCCATTTAAAGTGATGTTTAAAACTCAGTTGATGGGGCTCATTCACTGGAGCTTCCACAAACAACAATCAACTTAATTATTACATTCAAATTATGTACATTATTATTGTTGTGCCCCCTTTCTTTTATATTCTTGTGGCAATAATGTTTTTAGGGTTAGGGTTACCTAAAATTCAGATTATTATTATGTAGATTTTCGTTAGGATTGGGGAGAAACTACAAGAGCAATATTCATGAAACTTGGTTTTAGTGTCCAAGGAAGAACAAATTAGATGTATAAAGCAAAACCGAATCACAAAGCAGATTTTTGTTAATGTTGCAAGAAAGGGCATTTGGCCAAGGTCTGCTCTGACCCTTGTTGTTCGTATTGCAAGACTGACAGAGCACTTCATCACTGTGTCTTTGTAAATTGTAAATAATTGTAAACTCTGCCATTTGTTTTTTCCAGGGGAGACCCACAGAGGCGTCAGCAGAGGCCAAGATCAAAAACTACGGAGAGCTCGAGGCTAAAGATTATATCCCTGGAGCTGAAGTCCTGGAGGTGGAGGAGATTGAAAAAGATGGAGAGAAAGAACAAGGTGAGCAGCTATGGTCTTGCTGCTCTGTGTATGTGTGTTGGAAGAGGATCAATGTAAGGCTAATGTGCATATTTTCCATATTGTCCAACAGATGGCTGGGAGAGCGCCAGTATCAGTGATGGTGATGACGATGGGGAGTGGGTGGACGTTCACCACTCGGGTGATGAAGACACCGCAGAAGTGGTAAGAATAAAGCGCTACCAATTATAAACTGATGTTAGTTGTGTATGGTATTTGTGTTTCAATATGAGAGTGTTGTGTGTTTCTGTCAGGCGGAGATTCTTCAGAATATGCCAGTTGAGGAAAGAAAGGTGAAAGCGGCGGCGGTCAGCGGCAGCCGGCTCCTCACTCAGGAAGACTTCAAGAAGATCCGACTCGTCCAGCTGGCCAAGGAGATCGACAACGCGCCAGGAAAGGGCCAGAAGAGGACAATTGCGGACATCGACGAAGAGGAGGACAGCAGGTTGGAAAGCTGTTTGTGCAAAAAGCTTAAAGCAATATTTACACATGAAATGGTATTCACAATAGTTGTTGGGAAGATAAAGAGACTATTTTGTTGTTTTTTGCCCATTCTTTCAGAGGAGAGGTGCTAACCTTGAGGCATATTGAGAAACTGCATAAGAAACCAAAAGACGACAAGGACACGCGCCTGGCAACAGCTAAGGTAACCCTTTATGCTAACTGTAGAGGTTTTTAAAGTATCTCATGTGAAATCATTGTTTCCTAACCAGCTTTGACTCTGAAATGTCATTAAACAAGCAGTTTGTATAATGTATATAAGGGTAAGCAATGATGCATGGCTGCATATTATAATTATTTCCATTACATATAATATTCCTACTGATTATTGTCTTAACTAATCATTTGGTCTATAAAATGACAGGAAAAACATATGTTTTACTATCATTGTGCAACTAGAAAACACTAAATATTCACAAAATAAGAGTTGGGACCGGTACATTTCTTAGCATTTTTCATTATTAAAACTGTTTTTTGATTGAACAATGAATTGATCAACTAACCATTTCCGTTCTAATGGTGCGTTTGATTTTAGGCGGGAAGGTCCGAACGGAAGGACTTTCATCAGAAGCACCAGAAGCTCAACCCTTTCGCCAGCACCAGCAACAAGGAGAAGAGGAAGACGAAGAACTTCATGATGATGAGACACAGCGAGGGCGTCAGAACTAAAGGCAAACGTTCCTTCAGAGACAAACAGGTCAGTCACACCTGTCAGAAACAGCTACTGTGTCTCACTGCAGATTAATTGATTTTATTGAATATAAAGTTGTAATTTAAATATTTTTTTCTTTTTCAGATTGCTCTACGGGATTCACTCCTAAAAAAGAAGAAGTTGCACTAGAAGGACATGTTATGATGAATTTGCCTCGTCTGTCAAACATGGTCAGTTTATCAATGTATTATTTTCAGCATATAACCTGTATCCATTTACAATGTTCTGAAATAAACAATATTTGGTCATTATTGTGTGAAGGTTTCTGTACAAGTCTCATTATTTGTTGTTCTGTTTGTTAAAGCATTTTCTCCCTCTTTGATCAAAAGCTTCTCATTAGTCACAGTTCGACTTACTGGAATTTCAGTAATTTACCGTACAGTGCAAACTCATTAAAGTAATCACTATAACAGAGATCAAACTCTTATATGGATCAAAATGCCTGGGCAATAATTTCTATGAAAAATATGTTTGGTGCAGAAATATGCAGACACTGCACTTGTATACAGTAAATGGAACTCAAATCATGATGAGATGGTGTTAATGTATAATTTTAGCAAAGATTGAATTGGGCAATATAGTTATATAACAATTGTCAGACTCATTATAGTCTAACATTTCCTTACTTTGCACATTATTCTGTATTTTAGTGCCTTATTAACTTAAACCTGTGTTCAGTGAGGCAGAAGACAGATAATCTCTTTGCCATACCACTATGTGTTTATTTCATGTTTAACTGCACACTATTTGCGGGGATGTTAGAAAGCAAATTATCTAAAGTTGAGCCTAAATATGAAGCAGAAGTGTAAAATCAACTTTGATATGAATACTTTTAGAGGTGTTAGAAAAGTGGTATGATGAACATGTATTCTTGAATTAGATTGGGAAAGCGAAGAAACTTCAGCAGTTTAGCTAGACCCTTGTACGCATTATTGCCGGACCTCTGTGTAATTATTTAAAACATGTGAAACAATTTGATATTTTAAGGTATCACATTTTTAAGATTTAGAAACAAAAATACATTTACTTAAAACTGGCTGCTTTCAACCAGCATTGTGTATTGAAGCCCTTTACTGCAATGCAATAAAATATTGAGAATCATAATGAAAAAGTCATTTTGCAGAACCATCCTTTTTTTCGCGGAAAAGGCCATTGACAGGGTTTCATTCGTTCCTTCAGCTGGCGTTTAATAATTAAAACTACAATTCCCATGAAGCACCTGGAATCACAACAAACGTGCCAAAAACAAAAAACATTCCGCTCAATGAAGCCGGCGTCTTAATTCTTGCTGCGACATGAGGTATCTAAATTAAATATTTTTGAAATAGCTCAACCATTGTCCAATGTCTTATAGTCATTTGTGGCATTCTATATTTAATATTATCGCTAAACTCACGGCGTAATCCCTTCCGCTCCCTGCATGCTAACATTAGCTCTACACGGAAGCTAACTGTGTGCTAGTTGCCGTTAGCAAACAAGCCAGCCGTTAACGATAATACCGTAATTGATAGTCTATATAGCTTTACCGCACTTATTAGAGTCGGGTAGCTATTTTTTCCTGGTTTCAGAGAGAGGCACACTTCCATGTGGTCCAACTTTAACTATAGGATGTTATCACGGTACGTATGCGGCAACATTACCTAACATAACCCCTTATAACCCGAGCTGGTCAAACAAACTAATAACTGTTTGTGTTTTAGATTTTGAATCCAGCTTTTGTCAATTGTTTTACCAATAGTTATGTGTTAACATGACTGCGATCAATATGAGCATGCTTTGGTATCACACCCAAGAAGTGTGTACAGGTCAAACATGATTCTGACTCAAGATGCTGCTAGTGATAGTTTACATTGAACTGGCTAGGTGTGCGTGATATTTGCTGTAACGTTATACGTGGTGTTTAATCCTAAATGTTTGCTTGCCTTAAATATTCTCTTTATTATAGTGTCCAGGAGTAGTTGGACACCATCTTTGTGACATACATTCGGCATGTGCTAGAAAAAGTGTCCTGCACACTAGTGGTGTAAAGTAACTAAGTAGATTTACTGAAATACTGTACTGTACTCTCTTGTATTTCAATGTCATGTGTTGATACTTTGTACTTCTATCCCCCTATAATTCACAGATAAATTGTGTGTTTTACGCCATAACCTTAATTTAATACCTTTAGTTACTTTGCAGAATTTGTTTAATGATGTAAAATATATTCAACACGACTTTGTTTACACCTGGAGTAACATTCACAAGCTACCCTGCAGTATACAGTCATTAAAACTAGCTGCACCTTTACCAGCTTTAATAACACTCCAATGTATCAATAATAATAATAATCAAAACATGTAATAAGTATTATTCTGGTATGGGCCAATCAGCATAATGAGTACTTTTACTTTTGGTACTTCAAGTTAATTTTGATGCTGATACTTTTGTACTTTTACATGAGTAACATTTTAATTGCAGGATTTTAACTTGTGACAGAGTATTCTTACCCTCTGATACTTTTACTTAAGTACAAGATTGAAGTACTCTGCTCCACACTTTAATATTTAGTTGGAGATTTGGGATTAACGTTGCACCATGTTTGGATGGCAAAAACAGTATATCTACTTCTTATGTATAGATAAAATAGTAAAATGTGCATGTGTGATGTGTAATCTGAAGAAATACATACTGTAGATGTACAATATTTGTCCTGCCTTCTGCGTTTCAATAAGTCTGCTTGACAATTATCATTCCTTTTCACAATCTGCCTCAATATCTTAAAAGGAAATATTACAACAAACTTACATTCAGATGAAAGCTCAAATAATTGTGTAGATACTGTCACAATACTGTGATCAGAGGGAAAACTATAGAAGCACAGCATTAAGTGTAGTTGCGGTGTGTTCTTGGTGTCATGAGTGCATAGAGAGGTTTTCTACACATGTATATCTAATGGGTTATTTTGGTTGCTTAATGGAAGTCCCTTTTGTATGCAGATGCATTGAAATAATATGTACGCATTTAAAAATAGGTTGCTGTCGCCACGTTTGTTTTTCAGTTTGTACTCAGCAGAGTTCTGAAATACATCTCTCTTTTTAAATTATTGAATATCTCACTCCTCATAAATAATACAACTTGACAATGTTATCATCTTAAGGATATGAAAGTCCTGAATCTGTCATTGAGTTAAGGGAATATTACAAAGTCCCTACGTGTGGTTGCATAGATGAAGCCTATCAGAAGTGGAGATAGAGAGCCTTTGATCACTAGTGCATATGATGTGACTTGATGTTTCTGCTCTTATAGCTGAGAGGACTAGTGATGAGGGGGCGATACACTGTCTATTCAGTGTCAGAGACATAGCTTAAGAGAGAGACGGCATCATCTGAAAGATGTGGGTGGAGCTCTGGCCTCGGGCTGTCTGCTTCAGTTTCTCTGTGAAAATATCAGCTGTGGAGATTTTTCATCAGCTTCATCAATAGGTAGGAATTGTTATGGGTTCGATTGCACAGTTGTTCTCTGCCTGATCTGCCATGTAAGCTTAGAGGAATCGGCATGTTTTATTTATTGTCTTTAGCCTCTGTTGAAGGAATGAGTTGAAGGGGAAGTGACACTGAAAGGGAGAGGAATACTGACCAAACTTGCTCAGCTGGCAGGCAGTGTCCCCCGCCACCGATTCCGCTTTTGTTTCCTCCATCGAAATCTGCAGAAGGTTATTTGCACCGAGTTGTGGTTTCTATTTCATATTGCAAGGTATTCTTACATCATGCAGTCAATGGCAGGGAACATTTGGCCTGCCTCTAGCTGAGAACGGGCCGATGATCTATTGTTTATCATTTCCTTCACAGCCTATCAATTGGGTATTGGGTTTCATAAATCAATATTCAATTTATTGTTCGATTTTTTTTACGAAAGAAACTGAAGATGACGTGCTGGAATCAGAGAATTTTCTCCGAAAAAATAAAGAAGAAATAATTGAATATCACAGTAGATTTTTCATTAATAATGTAATCCTCTCTGTCCTATAGGTGTTGTTACCTGTAGCCAGCTATGGCACCAGGGGATGTGGTGCCAGACCATATCAAGCAGGTGAAGCCCAAAGAGAAGCGTCCTGCGATCAAGGCACCGAAAGCAGACTGTGAGCCGGATGGGTCGTTTATCTTCGAGGCTCATGAGGCCTGGAAAGATTTCCATAACTCCCTCAGACATTTCTATGAAGTAGGAGAGCTCTGTGACGTCACGCTGAAGGTAGGTCACTCAATCTGACTCAAGTAAAGTGGGAGATTTGTTTGTCTTACAAGTTTGTCAGTATTGCCATGTTAAAGGTCGCAATAAAAAAAAGTTGTATAGAATAATTAATCAGACATTCATGTTAATTATTATCTTTTTCAATCCCTTATTCGCTGCCAAAACCACAATATTCTGTATTTGTCCCCCTGTTTTTTTAAACATGTGTTTTGTGTCTCTTTGTAGGTTGGCAGTAGGCTGATACCATGCCACAAGCTAGTGCTGGCTTGTGTGATCCCTTACTTCAGGTATGGGACATCTTTATGTTCTATTTTTTGAATATATATATATTTGTTTACCTTGGTACTGGATATTTCATCTTAAAATTGATTTCATGTAACATTTATATAAAGATGCTTAGATAAAATTGCTGCGTTCGTTCTGGTACATTGACATTTGGGTTCCCACAGGTCCTTGGATCCTGTGTCTTTTATTATATCTGTGAAAACACATGAACGTGGTTTCGTTGTTCTTTTGTGTAGATGGAGATGATAACAGTGTTCTAAATATAAGAACTTCTTTAGCTGAATTCAAAAATAATAATGAGGTTATTTCTTCCCTCAGGGCCATGTTCCTGTCAGAGATGTCCGAGGCTAAGCAGAACCTCATAGAGATCAAGGACTTTGATGGTGACGCCATCCAGGACCTGGTGCATTTCGCTTACTCCTCAAAGCTCACATTAACTGTGGACAATGTTCAACCTCTGCTGTATGCTGCCTGCATCCTTCAGGTAAACACAAACAATCAACAACACCAAGCTTTCATGCACTTTGTCCTCCTTATGTTGCATGAATTAAGGGTCTCTGAATGTTTGCTTTCAGGTAATACATCATCTGTTAATCCTATTTCCGTTTATTTGCTTTACCTCAGGTGGAATTGGTGGCGAGAGCCTGCTGTGAGTACATGAAGGCCCACTTTCACCCCACGAACTGCCTGGCGGTACGTACCTTCGCTGAGAGCCACAATCGCGTGGACCTGATGGACATGGCCGACCGATACGCCTGCGAACACTTCACTGAGGTGACGGAGTGCGAGGACTTCACCTGCGTGTCTCCCAAGCACTTGCGCACCTTGTTGTCCTCCGGCGAACTCAACATTCATTCAGAAACGCAGGTGTACAACGCAGCCGTGAAATGGCTGAAGGCTAACCCGCAGCACCACGAGGACTGGCTGGAACAGATCATGTCTCAGGTCAGAGAGCGCAAAACTTAAAGTCATCAAAGGCTGGGGTTTAGCTTAGTTTAAAGGTCTCCTATCATGCAAAATGCACTTTTCAATGTCTTTTATACATAAATCCCCGGTGTGTCAGTAGACTCACAAAGTGTCAGGAAATAACACCCTCTCTCTTTTCCTCCGTACCCACATCTCTTAAAACGGGGGTACAACGGAGCTGGTCCAGATTTGCTGCCGATATGACGTAATATCGGAAATGTGGGCTGGCTTTACACCCACGGCCCAATCCAGGGTTCTTACGGTCATTCAAAACCTGGAAATCTAAAAGGCTAATTCCAGGCCCTGGACAAGTTATGGAAAACAATATTTTTTTTAGATCGGCACAACATGTTTCATGTGCAGACCTTATTTTCCTGTTCCATGTTAAAATAAACCTTTTTCAGTGGTACCGCTGAGAAAAAGTAATTTATTTGGTCATGGAAAATTAGGTAAAGGTCATGGAGAAGTCATTGAAAATCATTGGTGAAAAAGTGTATGAACCCTGCCTATCAGAAACGTCGCTATCAGAAACAATGCGCGACGTTTTGAAAGTAATATGGTCTATGTTTACATTAGCAAGCATCGCTAACACTCAGAGCTAACCTGTACTTTTTTCCGGAATCAGCAGTTCTCTAACGCGGCTGAAATAGAGGGTTATGAGGCATGGCTAGAATGGGTGATCTGTTTGGTATTTTGAGCAAAACACTACATAGACATGTTTTTTATATATCTGAGACCTATAATATATGCCTACGTTTTTTACAATAGGAGACCTTTAAGTAAATCAATGCTGCCTTTTTCTTAAATGTGTTATACAACCAAAAGTGATGTGTTTGAAAGTGTGTGCTCTCATTGACTTTGTGGCCTAGTTTACTGGTTATCTAATTGTTTATTGACATAACTCTGTAGAATGAGTGTTACATATGTGCTTTATACAATCACTTTTACACCCACAATAACATGTGCATGCTGGTCTCTCCTGCAGGTGCGCCTCCCCCTGCTCCCTGTAGAGTTCCTGACGGGGTCAGTGTCTAAGGACGAGATGATTAAAGGGAACCTGAGCTGTCGCGACCTGATGGACGAAGCCAGGAACTACCACCTGCACCTTAGCAACAAGGTGGTGCTGGACTTTGAGTATACAGTCCGTACCATCCCCCGGAAACACACTGCAGGTGATGCTTATATGATGCTGGTGTTTGGCTTTGATCAACTGATTTCATGGCTTTTCTAGCAACAATCAGCACTTTTTCTTATCATCTTTGAAAAAACACATTCATAAAACCAAATGCCTGTCTGTGCGTTTGTGTTGTTACACGCTTAGTCTTGTTTTCATAACAAAAGCACAATTCCAAAAGCGTATAAGATTTCTGTTTTTTCATAATTTCTTGTCTTTAAAAAAGTGTTTATTCTGAGGTTCTTCGGGCATTACGTATGATGTGTGTGCTTTCCCTTTATCAACATTCTGTTATTTCCCTTTTTCTCCTCAGGGGTTTTGTTCTGTGTGGGGGGCCGGGGGGGTTCTGGTGACCCATTTCGCAGCATCGAGTGCTACTCCATCTCCAAAAACAGCTGGTTCTTTGGTCCTGAAATGAACAGCAGACGGCGTCACGTGGGTGTCATATCTGTCGGAGGTAAGAGGGGTGACGTATCAGAAAGCTGCAGAAAGTCAAAGAAGGAGCAGCTGGAGCACAGAGCAACATTACAACATTATCACTGCCAGTTCATCGGGACACCTATCTGAAACTAATGCAGTCTAATGCAACAGTCTTTCATTAAATTCTACCTTAGTAAAGGTTAAGATATTCCGGTTTGTTGAATCTGTTGTGTTGAGTTGAGTTATTACATTACATTACATTGCATTTAGCTGACGGTTTTATCCAAAGCGACTTACCGTCCGTTCGACCAACAAAATACAACCTTGAAGAAAACAGAATCATATAAGTACATCAGGTTTCATAGAGCCAAACATTTCAAGTGCTACTCAACTGGCGTATAGATAAGCCAGTCCTTTGTTAGTATATAAGTGCTCTGTTAGTAGTTCTTTGTTAGTAATTCTATCGCTCGAAGTGGAGTCGAAAGAGATGAGTTTTCAGTCTGCGCCGGAAGATGTGCAAGCTATCTGCTGTCCTGATTTCAAAGGGGAGCTCATTCCACCATTTTGGAGCCAGGATAGCAAACCCACGTGTTTTTGCTGATGGGAACTTGGGTCCCCCTCGCAGCGCGGGTGCAGCGAGCCGTTGGGGTGTACAGTTTAACCATGTCCTGGATGTAGGAAGGGCCAGATCCATTCGCAGCATGGTACACAAGTACCAGTGTCTTGAAGTGGATTCTAGCAGTTACTGGAAGGGAGCGGAGGAGCGGGGTGGTGTGGGAGAATTTAGGAAGGTTGAAGACCAGCCGAGCCGCTGCATTCTGGATGAGCTGCAGAGGTCGGATGGCACATGCAGGTAGACCAGCCAGGAGGGAGTTGCAGTAGTCTAGGCGTGAGGTGACGAGAGCCTGGACCAGAACCTGCGTTGTTTTCTGGGTCAGCTGGGGACGTATCCCCCTGATGTTGTAAAGAGTGTATCTGCAGCAGCGGGTTGTTGCAGCGATGTTTGCAGTGAAGGACAGTTTGTTATCTAGGGTCACACCCAGATTCCTTGCAGTCTGAGTCGGGGAAACAACAGAGGTGCCGATATTGATTGTTAGGTCAAGAGTGGGACAATCTTTTCCCGGAAGGAAAAGCAGTTCAGTCTTGTCAAGGTTGAGCTTGAGGTGATGAGCAGACATCCACTGAGAGATGTCAGCTAGACAAGCAGAGATGCGTGCGACGACCTGGGTCTCGGAGCGGGGAAAGGACAGAATGAATTGTGTCGTCAGCGTAGCAGTGGTATTGATTCAACTTCATGATCATTTTGGAGGCTGCAGCTTGTGTTGCATTATTCAAAAGTGTCTTTATTATTTACATAAACTGGCAATTGAGTGTGTGTTTCATACTTTGTCTACTGCTTTACCCTGACATTTAAGGTTTTAAGAATATCATCTATAAATGCTAGCTCTAATTTGCAAAGAAAAAGGTTCATGGGGAATGTGGAAAACACACTTAAAGTGAATACAGTTGACCTTTTGAACTTACCAAATGAAAACATTATCCATGGTCAGGTCACATGATCATTTCGACTTAACTGCCTTCTTTTTTTGACTGTCTGTTTCTTTAGGCAAGGTGTATGCTGTCGGGGGCCATGATGGTACCGAACACTTGGGCAACATGGAGATGTTTGACCCCCTCACCAACAAGTGGATGATGAAAGCCTCCATGAACACCAAGAGGTACGCAGACGCTACAATGTGCGCTTTCTGACTTTCTTCTTCCATTTGCATTCTGGGAAAGGGGGCTATCTGAATACAAAAGAAACTCTCCAGAGAGGATGCATCTAAAACGCCATTTTGGGCTGCAGTTTGGTTAAGGAAAACAAAACCTTTGTATATAGAAATGAATGTTCTGATACTTAGTGGCAGTGATATTAAGAAGGAAATCATCTCTATATTGTTGCAATTCTCCGCCTTAATAATGACACTATTTGACTGACCAAATGAGTAGGATAATATGGGTGGCCAAATCCACTTCATTGGAAATATGTAATATATTTAAACACATAAAGCCTAGAATGTGTACTTGTCTTTACACTCACAGCTTGACCTCTTCAAAACCTTCGATCTCTAAATCCTATTCTCTCTCATCCTGTTGACTCTGAAAATGTTCCTTTTTCCAACTGCTATGTACAGCATGCATTTAGTGTACTAAGAGTCTTTGGGTCAAAAGCAGAAATACAGCTTTGAGCAAGGTCAGGTGTGTTTCTCAGGAGGGGTATAGCCCTGGCAGCGCTCGGTGGTCCTATCTACGCTATCGGAGGGCTGGACGACAACTCCTGCTTCAACGACGTGGAGCGTTACGACATCGAGGGCGACTGCTGGAGCACTGTGGCTCCGATGAACACGCCCAGAGGAGGAGTGGGATCCGTGGCGTTGGGGGTAAGACCGCAAAGAAGGGCCATCAGCTGCGAAAGATATATCATCTCTCCTCTGGACTTTACAGCTTTATAAAGGGTTTGCAAAAGGGGCTTAAAGTGAGTGAGTTGTGACCAAAAGAATAAGGAATAAGGTCCTTGGAATTCAAATGAACCTCATAACTCTATATTATATGTTAAGTAGCACTTTACAAGCACTCACTCTTGGACCTTTGCAAAGTAAAGAGGCGTTTTCATTACTACGGCTTGTGTTCACTGTGAAGTGACTGAGGCAGAATGCCCTGCCATGTGTCACGGGATGCTTGAGAAACATTCATTGTGAGATTCTGTGCCCTCAGTGTTGTCTGTCAGAGAACATATACGTGTGTTTTATATGTGCGCAGCTTATCGTGCACGCTGACCCTCGGCTTGACTGTCCTTGAGAAGTCAAAAGTTGTAATGTCTGTACTAACACTGTCATTTCCATCTTGTGCCAGAGTTTTATGTACGCAGTGGGAGGCAACGATGGCGTGGCGTCACTGTCCAGCGTGGAGCGGTTCAACCCCCACCTCAACAAGTGGACCGAGGTCAGCGAGATGGGCCAACGCCGGGCGGGAAACGGAGTCAGCAAGCTGAACGGCTGCCTCTACGTAGTGGGTGAGAAGAAGAAATAAAGATGAACTCCAAATGGCCGTAACCAAAGCAGAACTGATCACTAGCCAGATATTGTTGTTATCACACATTGTAGTTCCAGATGTATTCTGTCTGCATCTGCTTGAACTGCTGTGACTGGAGTCACTGTTTTCCTATAAACCAAAGTCACATGCCTCCTAGATACACACCCTACAATTATATACACAAATGCGTGAATCAGGAAGGCAAAAGTTCATGTTTTGTAAAGCCAGCTGGAGACTCATTAACAGAGCGTGAGGATTTGATTTTTATTGTACCGCTGGAGTTTGAAGAGTTATTCAAGGTCCATTAAAACATCTGTTGAGGCATTGTGCCTGGACAGTAGCTGAAATCCTCTTATCCTGTGCCTGCACTATAAACAACAACAACATCATCGTTGTTACACCTAAACGTTTTGTTTGTTATTTTTTTCATGTGATTTAAAACCATACATTTGAGCTTTTTCACAAAAGTATTCCGATTTTTAATAATTGTCTTTTTCGTATTTCCTGAAGGTGGTTTCGATGACAATTCACCGCTGAGTTCTGTGGAGCGCTTTGACCCTCGAATGCACCGCTGGGAGTACGTGTCCGAGCTGACCACCCCGCGGGGGGGGGTCGGGGTCGCCACTGTGATGGGAAGAGTGTTCGCAGTGGGGGGGCATAACGGGAACATCTACCTGAACACGGTGGAGGCCTTTGAGCCTCGAATGAACAGGTGAGGAGGAGATTTCTTTCATGATAGAAGATATTATATACATTTGGTGTTATCAATCATCTCCAATAACCAATCAGAATGAACTGTAGGTGCCCCATCACCCTGCATAATAACCTAGATAATACAATAGCTGAGGGAGACCAGTGCATGAAAAGAAAACACAAACAATTCAAATGTAACTTATGGCTTTGCAATGCTCATTTAGAAACAACTGAAAATACAAACAAATAACCCTAACCCTGATATAGGCATACTACACATTAGAACAATGTTAAGGCCACCTGTGAGAAAGACCGTTGAGCGGCCCAGACCAAGCAAGGAGGCAGAGGCAGAACGTCCAAAAATATAACCCGACGTGGGCATTTATTAAAATCGCACACATATGACACAGCTCAATCAGCTGTTCACCACCAAGCAGATATTTGAGGTGAAAGATGTGTTAAGTCTCCTGAATGATGTCACCTGAGCATTCAAATGGGATGACACTTCATGGTATTCTAGCCTGAAAAACAGTATAATGAACTTTAGTTTGCCACATAACCCAGTTATAGAGCTAGATTAAAGAGCAGCTCTTTAATGTCAGGACTGTCGGCATGTCTTCTGATTACTCTGTTTCTGTCCAGGTGGGAGCTGGTGGGCTCCGTGTCTCACTGCCGGGCCGGGGCGGGGGTGGCGGTCTGCTCGTCTCACGTCAGTCAGATCAGAGACGTCGGCCAGGGCTCCAGCAACGTGGCCAACTGCATGTGACCCCCCCACTGACCACCAGGTGACTGACTGCCAGGCCTGACCACCGCACAAGCACACAACACAAAGCACACCCACAGTGACGGAGTGACATCACTGCGTCACTGCCCCTGAACGCCAGCCTCAAACTGTTTTTGGGAAGACGTTCAGTTTGCACACGGTGATGGAGGAATGTGAGGGACTGACTTGAAGTGCACATCTGACAAATCTGAGGGGTTTCTCTTGACTCCTGCTGGTGTTATTTGCAATCAGTGATGTAGTATTTTGTACTGTATTTGATTTGTTTCACTGCCTTTTACATCGTTTTTTTTAAGGGAACATAGTAACTGAAACTATTTAGTATTTAATGCTAACATCTCGAGAATGAAAGGTTATTTTTTGGGGGGATTTGGTTTAACTGCACATTGTGAATGTGGACTGTATATAAGCCAGTATGGACGCATTTCTCCTTCTAGATTGCAGTTGTTTTCATTATACACAGATAAGTGATTGAACAAAAGAACAATCATCAAACTGGATTCACTTTTGCAGTGCGGCGTGTGCACCAGTCTGAAATATGACGGTAAGATGTCGATAACATTTCCAAGATTCCTGAGATCTTATGCTAATCAGTAAGACTGTTTAAAGGTGCAGAATGAGCCTATCGGCAGCAGCCAGCTGGACCGCGCTGCAGCAGATGTAGCTGCCTGTTCATGTGTTTGAGCAATCACTGACCGGGACAATCAGGTGTGTGAGGCCACGGGTCCGACGAGTTCACCGCTGCAAACGCCAAGCACAAAAAAACGTGCGTTCCAGGACGCTGTCGATGCAAACCTGGTTGAACGCCTGCTGAACCCTGAGTGGAACTCCTTAAGCTCTCCCTCAGAGCAGAGGAGGTGGGACCGGCTGAGAGTCGGGGACTGATCAGAGCAATACGGTGCGCCTCTACACTTCTTTTCCAGTTTTACATTATTGTACAGAGAGAAGATTTGCGTTTGACGATAGCTGGACTGTCAGAAATCCTAATCAGAGTGCTTTCAGATGTGTGAGAGAGGCAGCTGAGGTTTGCAGACGGTTGCGCTATATTTTAATATATGGACATTTTGTATAATAATAAAAATAGGTGTATCTTTGGTATTATCCTTTACTACACTCTTCTTTAATCCATTGCTGTGCACTATTTTCCTAGAATAGAAGTCTGAGTATATTTTTGTCCTAAATGGAGAATTTCACGTTATTCTTGTTATAAGTTTGAAGATGTTTATTTAACACTCGATTTCTATTCTATCTATGGAACAATTCATCATTTCTGGCAACAGTTTGGTTTTCTCAGAATAGTTTGACAGTGATGGCTTTTACAGAAGTGCTATATACAATGTTACTAGAAACATAGCTGTTATTGCACAGTTTGTGTCCTGCCGGTAATCATTTTGGTGCATATTATAAACATGGTACATCGTTTTTACACCAAACTTAAAACAAAAACTTGATGCCAACTTTGTTAGCAAATGAGCCAGAAACTCCTTTTGTAAGTGTTTTTGTAGACTTTACTGTACTTTGTGTTGTTCCTCCTTTTCTTCACTACTTCCATATTGTTCTTTTTATTTACATGGTATTGGTACATTGGGAAAATAAAGTTATGTGTAAAGATTATTATTGGGAATCCTCTTTTTTTTCTCCTGTGTATTTGTCCATTTTGACTCTCAGAAAACTGCATTAAATGACCCGTCACTCCTCGCACTGCTTTAAACTAAAGAGTAAACACACCTGAAACTGTCCAGTGTGCATTTTGTTCTCAAGCTCATGATGCTGTGTCTGCTGAGCAATACAACATATGAAATGAGAATCTGATATCAAATGAGCCTTTTATCGTTTTGTAACGACGGGTTGGAGAAGGCAGAGGTGTGGCAGTATAACGTTTATTAGTTGGCATGTGGTTGTTATAAAGTCTCTTGTGGACTTTGTGGTTTCACTGGGTCAAATGTGACGGGCACACTTTTTACATACAATCATTTGTTTACATACATGTGTTACGTTCAAGTGACAAATGGTATTACCCCCTGTGTGTTTGTATTTTCATTATTATTATTGTAATATGTGGCCCTGCACACAGCTCACAGCATGTCTATACCATTTAAACAATAATTATTTACTAGTATTTATTTATTTAAAGAGTGAAATGACATGCAAAAAAAGAATGTCCGGCCTTTAACCTCGAGTGCCTTAAGTCAGGATGTTTTATTTAAAAAAGGCATTCAGCAAGATGTAAAATGCAAAAGAAACTTTCAACTTAAAACAAATGTTCATTATGTGTTTTTATTGTTAGCAAAAGCTACTTTTGGTTTACTTCAATTAAAATGTTTGATCCTTATTGCACATAATGGAATCACCATTTCCAACATAGTTTTAACCAATTCAAATGTACAGTATTTGTTGTCAAACTGCTGTGGGTTGTAACGTAGAAAATGAGTGAGGAGGTCATCTGTGTTTTACTGCTTTCAGTCTTTGGACCCGGCTGGATGCTGAAAAGACGGGAAGCAAAGAGAAGATGCTCAGAGGTTTGAACACTGGGAGAGGGAGCACATCACAGACTGTTCAGAGGGCTTTGAAAAGAAACTTGAAGTTGTTAGTATGTGTAGAAACACACCTTGAGAAGTGAACACAGACATAAAAATGCTGCTGCAGCTGCTCAGCGCTGCTGCTCTTCTCGCTTGCGGTAAGTCTGTTTTTGGTTGCATCATTAGAAAAGTAGCATAAGAGCACAGATTTGAGTTTTGAAATACTTGGATCGACAAGAACCAAGTGTGAAGTGAACAAAAAGTAGTGCTTTTAATATTTGTTATGTGGCAACTGTTAAGGACATCAAGTATATAAGGTATTCTTTGCAATGTTTATATATCTTTTTTTTATTAAAAGGGCCTAACTCAAGACGGGAGGGAGAAAGTATAATCCAGAAACTTGTTGAAAATTGTTTTTTTTGTTGAACAAATAGATAAAACTTGTTGTACTTCTACTCAGAGACTTCTAACCTTAATAATAATTTTCTTTAAACCAATTTTCAACCAATCTTGAATGGTACTACTACTTTCCATCATGAACTCAACTGCTTCTCCGGTGAAATGTGGGGAAATACCTCAAAACACTGGTATACTTTACTGCTAAATGTTACGCTAGCATTTGTTTTAAGCAGAAGAATGTTTAAACTTAAAACAATATTTAAATGTATGGGATTGTAGCATTTGTTCATTTGTTATGCATCCATCGAACTGACTAGTTTAATGGTCATCTGATGTTACTGACGCCCCACAAGGTCGTGCAGCGGTCAGAGTCAGTGTTGTGGTGGTTCAAGTTTCTTTTGCTCTATCAACTCAATAAGGTGCAAAACATGTGATTCTATAGTGTCTTGTTGAAGTCGTTAAAGTCAAACATTACCCCGAGTTTTGTATGAGAACTGACTGACATGGCTGGACTGTGGATCTGTCATGGGACTTTTATGATTAAATTGGTATTTAAATGATTCAGTGAAGTTTCACATCAACTGGGCATCTTCTTTGACTTATCACCCATTAAAAGTAATCACGTTATTTTTTATTCTACCATTCTTGCTGACTGAGAGATGTTGCTTGTGATCTCTATACTGATGCGTCACACCAGAACATAAACTAAAATGATGATCAGATGTTTTAGCATGTACTGATTTCACCATTTATTTGCATCTTAGTGCTTTATTGAGAGGCATGGTGGTAAGGTAGTATTAGCTTGGCTACCTGCTGTGGTGCTCTTCATAATATATTATTTATATTCCATTTGTTTTCACAGTGCGCAGTAACACTGTTTTGTTGTGTTGTGTTTCAGCTCATTGCCAGTGTCAGCAGGGCTGGAGGGAGAATGAAGATAGATGTTACTTCTTCTCAACTGACGTAAGGACATGGATGGAGGCTAACGCCTTTTGTATCGCTCAGAACAGCAACCTGATGAGTGTCCAGGACATTCATGAGAGGGTGAGAACACACACACACACACACACACACACACACACACACATACACCCATACACCCACATACACACACAGTTCACCCATTGGGTTAATGTTCTCTGCAGACGGCTCTACTCATTTATTCTTCTAGTAAACATTTGGATTTTGGAGATGATTTTGAAAGAAATTGAAAATTGTAAATGTAAACGTTTTATGACAACAATATAACACAATTTAAACACAACAAAGATTATGCTGGAATTCAGTCCTGGATCATAAAGCCTTACACACTGTAGGGAATCATGTACAAAAGCACATTGCACTAGAAACACAACAATGTATTTACTTCTGGGATGTGTGACATTTCTTTTAGACAGGAGGGATTTGTAATTTAATAATTGTAATTAAACAAAAAATGGTGCTTGTTACATTTTGGGACTGTGTGTATTTCAATGTTTAGGTTGAATCTGTGATGGTTTTTCAAAAGTCTAAATATGAATTGTTTCAAAAAGATGGTCAGGACATTTATTTTTAGGAGGTATTGAGAGGAAGACACTGTGTGGATATTTGAGTTTGACATCATAGCATGTGGTTTGAGTTGATAGATGATAAATGTTCAGTTCATTGTTTCAGTTGTGGAAAAAGAATAGGATCATGTAAGAAAATACTTCTTTCTACTCCTGTACCTTCATTTAAATGTATTGACATTGTTTAAATTGATAATGAGAATTTGGAATATGTAACCTGTTTATTTATGTATACTTATGTTTTGTTGCATAATTCTCAATGTATTTGTATTTATAATGTCTAGCTGTGGGTGAGGACACAGATCGGCAAAGAGACGTTCTGGTTCGGCCTGAATGACCAGGTCTCAGAAAACGTGTTTGAGTGGAGCGATGGGAGCACCTTCATACCATACTTATCGTATGTTACACCAATATTTAAACATGCATCATACAAAAAGGTATGCGTTACATTACATTACATTTATTTTAGTTTAGTTTATCACAAGTGATTCCTCTCCTGTTGTAGATACTGGAGGGACGGGCAGCCTGATAACTGGGGCGATGAGCCCGGAGAGGACTGTGTTAACGTGGTCGGGGACAGCCAAGGCCAGTGGAACGACGAGAACTGCAACATCCAGAGGAAATATATCTGCAAGCACGCCAACCGTAAGTCCACTGTCTGTACTGTGTTAGATCTAAAACGAGTTGAAACCGTAGAGCTACAACTCTTATTCCTCTCTTCATACATATACATTTCAGAGCAATTTATTTTGTTTCTAGTGACGACTCTACAAGATACTCAGATATTTTACTTAAGGCAAAGTAGCAATACAGCAACACGATGTTGCAAATAAAGTACAAACAGCAAAGGTACTCATAATTCAACATAATAAATAATGTAAGAGATTATAATAAGTGATAAATGATCGTGTTCATCACTTTAATATTGTAGCTTGTTAAGGTGGAGCGAATTTGAAATAGTTTATATACCGCTAAGTTGTTTAACCTGTAATTAAATATCATAATCTATTTTTTGTTTATTTAGAATGTGTATTAATACTCTATATCTGCAAAGTGACTAACTGAAGCTGTCATATACATGTAGAGGATGAAGCAAAGTACAGTATAAGATGATGGGTTTGGAATTGTATAACAGAAAATGAGTAACTTCAAATTGTTCTTAAGTACATGAATAAAGTGTGGAATTTACCAAGCTTAATCACAACCATTAAGCATGTTTTCTTTCCTGCTCTTCAGCGAATCCTGGCCCGCAGTGTGACTTAGGAAACGGCTGGAGACAGTACGGCTCCAACTGCTACAAGCTGAAGGCTGAAACCAAGAAGAGCTGGTCTGAGGCGAGGGGGGACTGCGTTCAGGAGGGGGGGGACCTGGTGTCCATCCAAAGTGCAGAGGAGGAGCAGTACGTCACAGGAACTCTGGACCCCTCATGGGCTGACCTCTGGATCGGGCTCTCCACACTGGTGAGAGGAACACAGTGGCATTAGGAGAGCTATTTAGAGCAGTTTGTATAGCCCATGATGGAAAGGAGCAGGGAGAAGAAAGTCACATTTTGATGGTTTGATTAAAAAAGATGTTCTGTCAGTCACAGCTGCTTACAACCAATACTTATAACATGAAACCAAACGACACAATTTAAACACACAACAATCTAGCATCATCTAAAAAGGTTACCTGACATCTTCACAATTATTATTTCTTCATACATTTTCTTAAACCTAAAGATGTTCATCCAGCCCTTTCAATCATTTGGTAAAGAATTCCACAGTTTAACGCCAACTACAGAGATACTCATCTGCTTTATAGGAGTCAAACTGATGTTTAAAGTTACATGTCCTTCTATGTTGCACATCCTCTGAGTTTAAAATATTAACGACAATACTGAAGATGAGCTTTGTTCCTCCAGAAATGCACCAAGATTTCCTGTCAGGTTGAAGCGGGGAACAGTCAGTACGCCTGGTCTGATGCTCGCCCAGTGGGGTACACAAACTGGGGTGATGGTCAACCTTCAGGGTAAGATAGAACATTATTTGGGTCATTTAAATAAATATATATTGTGCAATCAAGGTTAAGACACATGTTCTCCAACAGGGATTTACAGGCCGGCTTGTGTTCTGCAATCATTAAAGAACCGTCAGACGAGTTTGGGAAGTGGAGAGCCCATGTGTGCAGATACGAGCGCCCCTACATGTGTGATCGACCACTGAACAGTAAGCTGGATTGATTATCAGAAGCATACAATACTAAGAAATGATTTGCTTTTCATTTCAACTATTTCTTCTTGTTCCCCTAAACCCCCCTCCAGCTATCTGCCACCCTGGCTGGCAGAGTTTCTCCGGCAGTTGTTACTGGATGGTCAGTAATGTCAATCTGTTGACCACCTGGCACGACGCCGTCACCAAGTGCTCCGATCTGGGGGCCCACCTGCTCATTATTAACAAGTAGGTGATGTTGAAGCCACAGTATATGACTTTTATAATAGCATAATCTGACTCTTACAAAAGTAAAGTTGAATCTATAAGCAGTTAAAGTATCCTGGCTCAGGTCTATACACTAATGGGTTTCAATGCAACATGACCTGCCCTGCAGCGTGGTCTTGAATGACACATTTAAAGGAATACTTCAACCACAAAATGACAATTATTCACCCCATGCTGCCTTCAATTGTTAAAGAAAACGTTGTTTATCTCGCATTTCTTCTACATGGTGACAGAAGAATCAAAGACTGAGAAAAGTCTTGATGAACTGAGGTTAATAGCGACCTCGTTTTACAACAATTGAACTATTTTCCTGAGAGAAATATCTGTTATTTAACCGCTAAATGCTCCACAAAACGTTCTCTTATTGCAGTTTATCACTGGGTATGTAGCGTTAAGAAGTGTATTAGAGCTTTTTATTCAAACAACACTGATCTGGGATGAAAAAACAAAACAATAAGAGCTAAAAGAGGCTAAAAAGCTGACTGCGGGAGAACAGTGGAAAACTTAACCTGTGTTAACCCGTTTTCTTCTAGTCAAGATGAACAGTTCTACATAAATGGAAAACTCCCAGACTTTCACCAAGTGGAGATCCCTGACCTATGGATCGGGTTATCAGGTACTTTTTATGTGAAATAAAGAAATGTCTTCTCTGCAATAAATGATTTTTGAAAATACCCTTTTCCATTCATTATCTTGTTTGTGATGTCACCAGATAAGGGCCAGGATGGGGACTTTAAATGGGTGGATAAATCCCCGATTACTTTTTCCAACTATCTCCCTGGTTGGCCCAAAAACACTGTTGCCACCTGGGACTGTGGACAGATCTTCACAGGTAGAAAATACCCCTCCACCATCTCATCCCTGAACTTACACTTTATATGTTTTCAGTTGAGGCTGATGAACACCAACATGATTAAATCTTCTGTTTCAGGAAATTACGAGGGCAAATGGGAAACAACTAACTGCTTCAAGAGCCTGGGTTACATTTGTGAGATGACGGGTGGACAGAATCCAAAACCAACTTCAGCTCCTGGTCAGTCGGACTTCCTGTTTCCTCTCCACATACGGTGTATCTGAAGCTGTGTTGATAACTCTCACCTTTATTCTTTGCTCCAGATTCCCACTGTGACGCTGGGTATTTGTTGTATGGGGATTTCTGCTATCAGTTTGAGACTGAGCAGGTGAAGAACTGGCACGACGCCGAGGCTCACTGCAGCGGAGAGCAGAGTCACCTGGTCAGCTTCCACTCCCTGGAGGAGCTGAGCTTCATCACTGGTAAACCACATGCAATCATCATGAAATAATCTATCAAGAAAGTATATTGTTTAAAGTGTAAATCATCTTTTTCCTGCAGCTCACATGCCAGGGGAAGCCTGGGTGGGGTTGAATGATATAAACATCGAGAACCAGTTTGTGTGGATTGATGGAACTGCTGCAGTAAGTGATGGAGCCAGGAACATATGTGATAAATATAACTGTACACATTTTGACACAAAGTATTCAATCTGGTCTTACAACTGCACAGAGCAGGATACAATTCTCAACTGACAATGCAGTATACAGTTCTATATGTCTTTATTTATAAACTAAATGCATTTAACTCATCCTCGATCTCAATACTTTTAAAACCTAGTTATTACATTTGGCTTATAATTAATGCCATCATCTTTTTTATTCTCTAATTATTATTACTTTGAATGATTTCGGTTTTTAAATCTTTTATATACCTTAGTGCTTCTCAAAGTGTGGTCCGCGGACCACTGGTGGTCCGTGAGCGCCCCCTAGTGGCCCGTGAGTATATTGGTAACATTTCACATTTGAAATACATTTATTTATTTAAGTTTTCCGCACTCTCGCAGGAATATCTCCGCAATGGAGCGAGCGTACGTTTCACTTTTGATTGCATGATATAGCCCAGCGCAACACCACTTGTTTGTACCATTTTCAGGCGATTTGTAATCTGTTCTAGAAAAACGATGTGTTTTTGGATATTTGTGGAGTTAGGTGGTCCGCGAGTGTTTTTTTATTGGTTAAGTGGTCCTTGGTATGAAAAAGTTTGAGAAACACTGCGTCTAGTATCTTCTGTCTTTTAAATAACAGATTTTTCAAATGAATGAACTCCTTTTCACACCAATTGCTTTTTTATGAAAGTTATGACAAAGTTAAGAAATAATCCTTGACGTTTTTTAATCACTTGCAAAGACTTGCTTTTACAACTTGACTATTTTATTCTGATCCCTTTGTTTTAACTTTTTTTGGTCATATTTGTCACAATCCCTAAGCACAAATTCGTCCTTCAAACATTGATAACTTCTTAGGTCTGCTTGCAGTAACGGTCATTACTTTCTTTATCGACTCATCATGTATTCCTAGTTTAAACATCTATTTTGAATGACTAATAATAGAAAATGTGGCAGTATGACACTGAAGTTGCTCCTCTAAAATGATTTCCTCTGGACTTCAGGACCTCCTCCCGTGGGCACCCAACCAGCCGGACAACTGGCAGAACAACGAGGACTGTGTGAACCTCCGAGGGATGAACCACCTAGAACCGGGGTTACTCAACGACGATTTCTGCACCGCCACCAAGGAATTCATCTGCAAAAAAGGTTTCATACTAAACCATTTTTATTCACATGCCTCTTGTGTTGTGTTAGTGATGATATTTTGAAGTCAAATGTCTGTCTTGTATCTTCATAGCTAAAGGACAAGGCCCTCCTCCCCAGCCCCCGACATCTGGACCAGGTACACTTCATCGTTAGCATGGCCTGACAATGATAATTATGTGTGTGCTTATCTAATAAACTAATATTCTAATATTCTGTTGTTTTTGTTACAGGATGGAATGTGAAATGTGGATCCTGGATGTCCGACCCCTTTAATGATTACTGCTACCTGTTCAACATCCTGTCCACCAGGACGTGGGCGGAGGCTCGGGCCGACTGTGTGAACCAGGGGGGGGACCTGGTCAGCATCACAGACCCTTTCGAGCAGGCCTTCATTCAAGGTACCGCCTTTACTCTGTGTCTGACTAATTCATTAAAATATTATATATAATTATTGCTAAATGTATGATGATTGACGGTACATTTTCTGTCATTTCTATTTCTTTGTTTAAACATTGTCTTATAGTAATAGTAATATTTACAGAAAAGATAAAATAATAATAATGTTAACAAAATTATGATAATATATAAAAGTTTGGAGTTTCAAATTACAACTTGTTTCCCTAATAGTCTGTCATACTCTAACTACATAAAATGCTGTATATAGAGATGTTAGAAATAGCAAATACACTATTTATGGCAAATTTAGGATTAACCTAAACTAAAATGTTTAGAATCATAAAATACACTGATGTCTATAAAGTTGGAATACAATATTGAGTATCTCTTCTCGTGAAATGATTGTGTGTGTAAATAGGAATAAAAAGAGGAATGTGTCTGAAAATACAATTATTCCAACTTGATGTGTCATTTCTCTCAATCATCTATTAAGAATATATTATGTGCTGGATAATAAGCATCCACACCAACAAGTGTAAACCTTCTTACAGAGCAAACTTCCTCTGGTAGATTCAACTTGCATTAAGCTTGTCTCTCACTCTAATTTGATTGGTGTTTTCCTCTCAGGTGTGATCCAGGTGAGTCCCACTGGGATCTCTCTGTGGATGGGCGGCCACGACTCGATCACTGAGGGCGGCTGGGAGTGGATGGATGGAGCTCCCTTCAGATACATCCGCTGGAGCGCAGGTTCGTTTTAGGTCTAATAACATAACAAAATGTAAGGCACGTATATTTTCGTAGGACATTTCAGGCAACTCAAAGGGCTTTACAAAAAACATCAAAGCATTAAGACATGCAATGACACTTAAGTACATTTTTAAAAAGTGATTGGAAAGCCGAGAGAATACAAGATATAATTAAACAGTGCTTCCAAAAAAAAAAAGAGTGATCAAAATATTTTATCATTATTATTTCAAGACAACTGATTTCCCTTTCTTCGCCTCATTATTCCTCACAGGTAACCCTGACGACTATTACGGTGAAGACTGCCTTTCTATCCTCATTAACAACGGCTACTGGAACGACGACAACTGTGACAGCAAAAGAGGATATATCTGCAAACGCAGAGGTGAGATGTGATGCTATAACTGTTAACAGAAGATACTGAGTGTTGATGCATGTTTCTAACACTATACTCGTCTTTCTCTCTTTCAGGGAACACACCTGAGCCTCCTCCTCCTCATGATGGTAACAAAACCTCATCATTGACATTGATATCTGCATACTTTCTTATTGAAACAACAACAAATTGACCTGAAGCAGCGATGCATTTGTTGTAAAGATTAAAGTTGATGTCCAAATCCTTCCTGCTGCAGGCTTCATGACGGCTCTGGTGTGCCAGGACTCCTCCGCTGTCCTCCACTGTCCGGCTGAAAGTGTGATTAACATCCAGTCTGCCTTCTATGGACGAAAGAGTGCCGACATCTGTCCACAACTGGAGGGATCAGGAGGTGCTGTAGTCTCTCTGTCAATGTGTATCATTGCCTTTTGACTGGCAATTGTTCTCTAATTCATATCTAAATATTATGTAAATATGGATCCATGCTTAACCAGACGATGATCATTGTCCTGCAGGAAGCTGCACAGTGGATGGTATCCTCCCTTACTTTAGGAAGAGGTGTGACAACCATCCCTTCTGCTTTATGTACGCCCATACCGAGGAGGACCCCTGCCCCACCGTTTCCAAATACCTTGAGATCGTCTACAGCTGTGAACAAAAAGGTGGGCTTTTCTTTTCCTCCTGTGATTGATTCAAAATCTCTCCTGGAAATAAAAGAATGCCCTGGAATTATTTACAATCATCTTAGGGCTAATTTATTTTGTATTTATTCAATAGGGGCAAACATCTATATATATATATATATATATATATATATATATATATATACACAATTATGACAATTATGATCACATAATAATATAACCTTCCAAAAGAGATAAAAGATAAGAATTAAAAGAAAAACGAATTAAATCTTTTAGAAACATTTAGAAACCATCATTTTCATATGTATTGTTGTATTTAGAACCATTCTTACCTAAACAATGTTTGTCCCATTTATTTTCGTGTTTTTCTACTTCGTATTGTATTGTAGCAATATAAATTGTATATCCAAAATATTGTATCGAATAGAAATTGGGTTTGCAATGTACTCTTCTTGGGAAAACTTCAAATCAGTAGTTCTTCATTGAGCTTAATAAATCATTATTTTAGCCTACAGAACAATTTAATTCATTATTTGGGGCTATTTCTATCTGGAACCCCCAACATGATGTTTAAATGTGTTCATGTGAAATTGAATTTGAAGGCTAATGTGTTGTTTTGTGATTGGCTGCTCAGTGTGTCTGCACGGCCTGGGTGTGGAGGACGGGAACATCACAGACTCCCAGCTCTCTGCTTCCTCCTCCATCGGTTTATACACCCCCGACAAGGCCCGCTTGAATGGAAACTTCTGCTGGATGCCTTCAGGAACCTGTGTGTATCAAACCAGCAGTCACACATACAACATGACATTTCAATATATTCTTTAAGGCAGAGTTTCATCTTGTTTTAATGTTGAATTGGTGTCCTCATATCTTCCTCAGTAACCTCAAGCTGGATCCAGGCAAATCTGGGCCAAACTAGAAAAGTGACAGGAGTAGTAATCCAGGGTTGTCCTCAAAGTGAACACTGGATCACCAAGTTTAAGATCCAGCACAGCATGGACGGAACAACCTGGACGGACTACACTGCGGACGGGCAGGTGAGTGAGCAGAGACACCAACATATACCCAAGTTAAACAAGTGAGATAAACTTCATACAAAGTATTACAAACATACAATTGATAAATAAGTGTGAAAAGCAAAATACACAAAAAAGTACCCAAATGAAACACAAATAAATATGTCAAAGATGTGTACATACATTTATCATGAGCACATACTCAGTATAAATTGGATAACCTTAGAACATTATTAAGGCCAGACTAAGTGAGGTTGATGGCTGATGCAAAAAGACACTTTTTGTTTTACTTTTTATGGGTCAACTTAGCTCAGGAGACAATTCAGAAGGAAAGTGACTTGATCGGCAGAGGTCCTAACATCCCCTCCTTTTTGCTCTCTCTCTTTAAATAATAAGAAGAGGTGATTTGTAAAGATTGTAGAGCCCCAGCTGAAGAACTTGTTGTCATTCTATATTTCTTTGATTTTCAGTCTTTCCCAGGATCGACGGACAAAAACAGTCCTGTCACTCAGCTGCTGGGGACCCCTGTGACGACTCAGTACATCCGTGTCCTCCTGCTGGAGTTCAACGGGGAGGCCGGCCTGCGCTTCGACGTCTTAGGATGCACCCCCGACTGTAAGAACATTAGTTTACTCTTACATTACAGTTTACAAATCTACTTACAAATCCCCAAAAATACAGTTTACTATTGGTCCAAGCCTGCTGTGATACGTTGTTGTTCAACAGATGCAGTCAGCTGCGCCAGTAGGCCCAACTTCAACTTTGCCAACGATAAAATGGCGTGAGTGAGACTTGAGATGTTTACACCAAAAATAAAAAATTGCATAATTTAACCCAACATTTGTATTCTGCAAATCTATGCGACTTTGTTTCCCACCATCATACACACAACTGATTCTCGTGTATCTTTCAGCGTCAGTTGTCCAGCGCGCTGTTCCAACACTTACCACAGAGTGTACGGCACTTCAGTATATCGTGGGGTATGAGCGGATTTCTTATCACAACTTCTCTACTCTATAAAGTATATATTTCTTATTAAATATGTAATTCTCTCTCTGCTGTGTCTCTTCTAACAGGACTCCAACATCTGTGCTGCTGCTATCCATGCTGGAGTGGTGTTGAATGAGAATGGAGGGGACTGCACTCTGCTGAAAGCTCCAGGACAAGACTTCTACGCCGGCTCCACCCGGAACGGCATCACCTCTCTACAGTGAGCAACAGAGTTTCAAATAAATCCCTTTTTCCTTTCATCGTGTAACTTTCCTTGGAGGCTAATTCACATTCTTTTCTACAGATATGATGGGAACTACGCTGTGTCATACACTTTTGCAGATGGGGGTGAGTTACATTTATCATCCCTTAAACAAATCTCTAAGCAAACACTTTTTTTTATAAGATAATATTTGCGCTGGTGTTTATGTATTTTTTCAATTCATTGATTGCACTGATTTGAAACTCTGTCCTTCAGAGCTGAGGTGTTCAGGGCCCGACTGGTATGAGTTTGGAGATTTCTGCTACAAACCTTTTGAAGACAAAAAGACTTGGCACGATGCCCAGAGGACTTGCAGGACGATGGGTGCTGAACTCGTTTCCATCCTCTCCATGACGGAGCAGAGCTGGCTGGAAAGCTACCTGTACATGGGTATGTATCTAGAAGAAATAGGAAGTATCATTTGTTTTAGGGATTAACAAATAAAGTAAGAAAGGAAGATGATTCAAGGGCTTTATTGCCACATGCAGATAAGCTACACCACAGTGTTGGAAATGAAAATCGTAGGATAAGATAAGATGAGATCAAATGGAACTTTATTGATCCCTGTGGGGAAATTCAGGAGTTTAAGCAGCAACAGAGTAAGTGCGAAAGTACAGTACAGATTCAGACAAGATTAATACAATTACAGATTTAAATGATGTACAGGTAAGTAGCTGTTAAAACAAGAAATGAATGAAATGAACATATATACATATCTGAGTCCGGATTGTTCGATATATTTACATGTATGTGTGCAGGTCAAAGTTAAGACCCAGGATCCTCCATTAATGCAACATACAATGCACTTACAAATAAATCAAATAAGTGCAAGTACAAAAAGATATCAGATATTGCAAGAGAATGATGGAAGTGACAGAAAATTGTAGGTAAAGGTTGAGGTGACATTATTCTTTTTTGACACTGTCAAAAAACAACATATGGTAAAAAGCTAATTGAATTTTTTTCTGGGTTGGTTTATGCAGCCACCAGTGACATGTGGACGGGTCTGACTGACCTGGTTGTGACCGGGATGTTTACCTGGTCTGACGAACACATGGTGACCTTCACTTACTGGGCCCCGGGGGAGCCCAACAACCACGACGGGTTCCATGAGGACTGTGTGGAGATGGTATACCAGGTACACACCAGTAACAACATTTAATACTACACTTGCAAAGGCACTACTTGATCAAAGTCCTTAATCATTCTTTGCAGGGAATTTTGATGTAAATGTCCTCTCTGTTTCAGACCGGACGATGGAATGATGTGTCCTGCACTGAGCTCAATACCTACATGTGCAAAGCGCCCAAAGCACACTACCCACTGCCCTCTGTGAAACCCACTGTGTACGGATGCCCTCAGGTGGGGAAAACAAGCCATACATTTGATAAGAATCTTGAATCTATCTTCTCGTGTGTTGAGTAAAGAGATAATTGCCTCTGTAACATGTGTCAGGGCTGGGATTCGTACGGCTACGCCTGCTACTGGATGGAGGAGACGGGCAGGACCTGGTCGGAGGCCAAGGCTTTCTGTGAGGAGCAGGACAGCTTCCTGCTGCACATCGGAGACATGTGAGGGACTGCTTGTTATCACCTTTCTTTTATTACCCCCAACACATAGCCCCTTTTTAACACAAGTACCTGTACTTTTACTTCTTACATTTTTAAAACAAATACCTGTACTTTCTACATTTTCAAAACAGGTCATTGCGTGCCTATTGATTTTAACACGACCCGTGTATCCATCACTTCCTGGTCTTCTCTAAAGAAGAAAACGTTGTCATTTTGCCGTTGTTCAGTATCGAAACATTCATTAGCTAACAATGACATTATTGTTCTCTTAATATAAAGTGAGGTCAGGTACTCTTTAAAACAGCTGGTAGTTATGGATACTTTTTACTTAAGTACATTTCGAAGCCCATACTTCTTTACATCTACTTGGGTAAAGAAGTTTAGTCAGTACTTGGTATTTTTAAACATGAGTATCTGTACTTCTACTTGAGTGAAGGATGTGTGTACTTTCGCCATCTCTGCACAAGACTGCATAAATCCCAATAAGGAAATAAAAGAGAAATGACACAATGAATTGATAATAGTGGCAGATTAAGCATTTGTGATCTTGTAACAACCTGGTTGGCAGGAGTTTGAATGCATCGTCTCTGTGTGTTTCTCTGCAGTTATGAGCAGTCACATTTCACAGTGGCGTTGTCGGGTAAGACTGGTTTCTGGTGGATTGGCCTGCGTGCTCGAGGAGGGTCGAGTGGGGGGGTCGACTACATCTGGGACAACGGGGCACTTCTGTCCTTCACCCACTGGGACAAAAATCAGCCAGGTACAGACACTAACACATGCAGATATCAAAAGAATTCCCCTACACCATTATACCCATTGGAAAAACATCCATTTGGTCTGCAGATAGCGGGGATGGCACCTGTGTGGCCATGACAACGGGTCCGATTGGTGGTTTCTGGGATGATAAGGAGTGCTTGGAGAAACACGCCTTCGCCTGTGAGAAACCCCGGCCCGACATCACCCCCCCCACCAAGGCCCCGACTTTCCCTCCTTCTCAGGGCTGTGCCACAAGCTGGACCGCCCTGCCTCACTTCAGAAACTGTTTCAAGGTAAAGAAGGCAGTGGAATAAACATCTAAAACCAGGTTATCTGCAAGGTCATTAGTTGGCTAATGGCTAGTGGGGAAAAGCAACGAAGCACATTAACTCAAGTATTGCCCTTAGGTACAAATTAGAAGTTCCACATTTTTACATTAGTATTTTCTTATGGTACTTTCTTCTTCTACTCCACAACATCTCAAAGGGAAATGTTCTCTACATTTATTTAAAATCTTATGTTACCAAACATTTTACAGTTTTTCATCCGTATCTGTCCAGTGCAAACCATGTTTCTCCTGATGAGTTGAATTTAAATGTTTACCTGAAGGATGTTTTGTCTTCCTTTATGCATTAAAAAACGTATTGTTATTTGATATAATATGATGCATTTAGTAGATTTAACTACTCAACTGTGTATAAAGGAGTTAAAATAAGGACAACCTTAAACATCTACAGCTGTATTAGGAAACATCAACACATGTTCGGGAGTAGAATATTATATTATTTTGTTATAAATAAAAATAAAACACTGACAGGGAACATTTTACAACATATCAATACTTTTATATTTTACTTATAGTGCATTGGACCTTTTACTTAAGTGAAGTAGCAGAATACTTCTTCTTCCTCTGGTCAGCACTGGTTAGTATCGTCTGATTCCTTGCAGCTCTTCCACAATGTGGACTGGTCCATGAAGAAGAGCTGGGGAGCCGCTCTGGAGGACTGCGTCTCCAGAGGAGCTAACCTGGTGAGCATCCACACCCAGGAGGAGGAGGAGTTCCTGGCTCTGTACAGCAAAGGTACCAGCAAGTGGATCGGCCTCAAGCTCAACCCAGCAGAAGGAGGTGTGTGTAGTGTGTGTTTTACAGAGCTGAAGATAATCGGGGTTCAGATAAAGAATACACACTCATGACTATTCCTATCGTGTAGGTTATTCTTGGAGCGACGGCACACCTCTCTCACACACTAACTGGGGTTACGGGGAGCCCAACAGCCACGAGGGCCGTGAGGAGTGTGTGGAGATGGTGAGCAGCACCAACGGGACCTTCTCTGAATGGAACGATCTGAACTGTGACGCCCACCAGGACTGGATATGCATGATTACTAAAGGAAAGAACCCCATCCTGCCCCCTGTGCCCCCACCTCCAGTCCCAGGTAAACTGTTCCCACAATGCACCGTTCCTTCCTGTCCTGACAAGGTTTTATCCTGGTGTTCATTTACAGCTGAGAAGGCTGTACAACATGATTGAACAATCTGACTTGAATCTGTTATACGGCAGAAACTAAACCATTGATATGGCATGTTTGGCAACATTTCTATAGAAAGAGATGTGTTTAATTTCAGACTGTCTGCCACTTTAAATCAAGGCTGGTTGATTAATATATATAATGGAATAACTAAATACTTTGTTGTTGAGAAAATTACAATTACGGTTAAATAGCAGCAGAGGTGGAGGGAGTAAAACATTGTGGTATTCATATAGTTGTGTGTTTGCTTTATTTGAAATGCCAGAGCTGAGACTATATATATTTAAAATGTAGTTTCATGCATGTGACACTACTTACTAACACCCATGTTATAGAAATGTCAGTAGAGTGAACCTCACCTCTCAATATTGAAAAATGGCAAAGATGAGTAAGTGTCAGAAATCTCCACTCCCTGTGTTAGGCTTGTTGTTATGAGCACATGTGTGTTTTTCTCATCTCCGTCCTCAGCTCCTGATTGTGGCGCTAACCCCGGTTGGAGGAAGAACAACAACATCTGCTACTACTACAACGACACCGACGTTGTTGACTTCCACACGGCCATGACACGCTGCTACGAAGAGAAGGCCTCGCTCGTCTCCATCCTCAACAAAGACGAACAGGCCTACGTCAACACCATGGTGCGTCTCTTTCTCAGAACATGTTGTACCATGTCTCAGTGAAATGTGTTTGGGACACCATGTTCTTGTTTTCAAGGTGGGGACCGGCCAGGTGGCTTCAGCTTGGATTGGGATGAGGATGTTTGGCATCACAGGTGGACAATACATGTATGTGTTATTTGATCTTTACTCTTACCCCTTTATTTCACAATTAACTACAGCCAGGTTCAGACACTTTTACAGATTGATCCAGCTTCTCAGCTTTTTACAATGTAATAATATAATGCAAAAAAAAAAGAGTGGTTTTCAATTTAGATAAAAGAAAAATAATTTAAAAGAAAAAAGGGCCTTTCAGGTACATGTTATCAAATGTAATTCCTTGAAATCTAATGGAGAGACCCATTTGTTCCATTGGAGAGGACCTTCTCTCTATTAAGTGCACATACAAGCTCAAAACCAAGGTTTCTTTGTGTGATCTGCACAGGTGGGTGGACTTCTCCCCTCTCACTTACACTCACTGGAGTCCAGGTGAGCCCAACAATGCCAACGGGGAGGAGCAGTGTGTTCAGATGAACCGACTTCAAGGTAAAAAAGCTCAATTCATTGGCTGAATGTCACAATATAGATGAGTTTATTTATTGTTATTAATCATTTGATCTCATTCTTGTTAAGGTGGCTGGAACGATGCAAACTGTGGTCGGGCCGGAGCAGGCTACGTCTGCAAGAAGTTCCCTGGAGATATCCACACCCCCCCTCCACCCACACAGCCCTGGGAGGGCAACTGCCCTGAAGGTAACACACACTCTGTGATGGAGGACAACAGCAAATAATAATACCCCAGTGCCACAGTGTAAACTAAATACTCAAAAACCGTCAGTTGTTGGAAAAAAAAAATCAAAAAAATAATAATTACCCCATTTTGTTTAGTGGTTTTATCCATTTGTATTTCTTTTATATAATAATCTCTCACCTGTAAGTATCTAGAGTGGTCACCCCTTTCCAGATCAAACGTATCTCTTAGATATAGAAAACTCTGCATTTCCCCTTTTTCCACCATCCTACATATTGCTGTGATGCCCCCTCGAGCCCATCGCTTCAAACCTGTATCTTCTTTTCCCGGCTGGAATTTATTATCATTTGTTATCCATCTCAAAATCTTTGTCTGTTTTCCTATTTTGTATCTCTTTATTACCGTGTTCCAAGTGTTTAAAGTGAATTTTGTAATACTTTATTACACTTTTAAATTAGATAACTCTTTACGGAGGATTTGATCAATATAGTGAGTTCTGAAGTCACGTGCTGATCTCCAGACGTGAGCAAAACTAATTAAATTGGTGTTTGCTGTTGGAGCTGCCTGCCTTCCTTACACATTGATAATTAAACATCCCGTAATAATGTTATTGAATCAAAAGTGATTTTACATGCACAAAGCTGGTTATACAACTATCTGTGAAACCTGATGTAACTTTATTCTGTTTCTTCACCTCAGGCTGGATGCGTTTCAAGGACAAGTGCTTCATGTTCAAAGGGAAGACGGGTGACATTAAGGCCAACTGGTCTTTCGCTCGCAGCTGGTGCAAAGAGCAGGGAGGAGATCTGGCCGTTATCGATGACCAGTACGAGAACGGTAAGCTGGATCTTTGAGGAGGAAACAGCTCCAGGTCTAAGGGACTGCTCTCTGTATTTATACTCTCTCCTCTCCTCCAGACTTTGTTTCCAGCTACCTGAGGGACCTCAAGCTTCCCACGTGGATCGGCCTGTCAGATCTCTTGTTGGAGAATCAGTATGCCTGGAGTGATGGGGTCAGCCCGGTGCTGTACACCAATTGGAACGACAAGGAGCCCAACAACGCAGGAGGAGCGGTGAGGATCCTCTACAACACAAGTTATTTATAATCGGTGCAAAGCCAGTGGGATACATTTTCAATCTTTGTACTGTAAGCAGGACTAATACATCCTCTAATGCAGTGCTTCTCAAACTTTTTTCAGTAATGTACCCCCTTTGAAAACATTTCTCAGCCAAGTACCCCCTGACCGACCCGAACATTTTTGATAGAAAAAGCCTATATACATAATTACAATATAGTGATGTTCCATCAGTGCGTGAGTTTACCGAACTAATGAACAAAATGATATATTATGAAAAACTATAAAATACAATACACAAATTTGACATGTAATGTATGTTTGTAATCATGCATGGTATTTATTTATTTTTTATCTCACGTACCCCTTGCAGTACCCCAACGTACCCCCATTTGAGAATCACTGCTCTAATGTATATTAGATAGATAGCTTGAAGCTTTCTTGTCCTTCTCAACAGGAACACTGTGTGGCCATTTCTCACAACCACCTGGTGACCGGCAGGTGGAACGATGACTCCTGTCACAGGGATCACAGCTTCGTCTGCTCCAGGAAAAAATGTCAGTCAATACTCCCAATTTCCTTTTTTTTTTTTAGCTTGGATAAGATTTATTTGCTTGTAGACACAGGAATTACATTTAAAAAATGCGGTTTTACAATCCGTGCACAACTTTTGAATTCAATTATATATTCTTTTATATTTTTTTCTTTTAACCTTACTGTACTTTGTGCCATTTTATCTGCTGTGTCATTGCACAATATTTCTCTAGAGAACATATAATGAGGCTGTGGTAGTGAATAGTTAATTCACACGGATGTTACTGTACTTTAGGGCATTTTTATTTGATAAATTTAACATGCTACTGTAATATTCCGACAGGGAGAAATGTTCCATCATGCAGTGTATTGGCTTTATTTCGTTTTATGTAATAATACGGGTTGATATCCTGGACTGTTTTCAGTAGTGGATAAAAAAACTTAGATCCTCCGTTTAAAGGGGACCTATCATGCAAAATGCACTTTTGTACGTCTTTTGTGTCCCCCCGGTGTGTCAGGGAACCCACCAAGTGTCAGAAAACACAACCCTCTCTCTTTTCCTCCATACCCAAATCTCTAAAAACGGGGCTGCAACGGATCTGATACAGATTAAAAAATGTCTGACGTCAGAAAAGGGGTGCTCCGCCTATATGGGCAACTCTCCACCTATCAGGGGAATGAGAGGCCGCTCGAAAGCGCTGGAGACGCTGTAGTACATATGCCAGGCCTGTAAGTGGAGCTGCAGTCTGCCACAAAAGCAGCGAAGAAGACTTCTCACAGAATCAGCCCTTGCAAAAACAGGGCTGTAATAGAGCAAATAGAGCGAAATGAGGCATGGCTAAAATGCATGATCTGTTTGGTATTTTGAAAAAAAACCTTCACAGACATGTTTTATATAGGTATGGCCCTACAATATATTATTCAAATATAGCATGATAGGTCCACTTTAAATAAAAGTAACAATTATACAATATAACAATAAATACTCCATTAGTCATACATGTTTCTTTGTAATTGCATTGGCCTTAATCATTCAGACTGGCAACATGTATGCCTATTTAAGCTTTATGTGTGCACAGATTGCCACATAAAACGTTTTTTCTACAATGTTACTCCAAAGGGTTTACGTAGAAAACATTTAGGAGCTAAAAATGTCAGTTCAGTCCTTAATCAAATACTTTTCTGTACCTGCTTCCACATCAGCGAGCAGCATCAACCCTCCACCCCCGACCAAGGCCCCCTGCCCGAGTGGCTACACCTCCTGGTATCTGAACTGCTACAGGCTGGTGGAGGAGCCGGCCACCTGGGACGCGGCTCAGGCGGCCTGCCGGGACGAGGGAGGGAACCTGGCCAGCATTGACATGAGCTACGACCAGGCCTTCGTGGCCGGGGCCGTCGTGCAGGGCCGAGCCGACGCCTGGATCGGACTCAGGCGCAAGGTGCTGACAGGGAGGAAACACACCATGTTGTTGCCTGAACTACCTGGAAATTAAAAACTCATTAAGGACCTACAAATGTGGTTTCATAACCACCTGTGTACAAATAAGAAATAAGCTATCTTAAAACACATCCTTGAGTTTTTCACTCAACATGTTTTAGCTGGTGGAGCTAGTATTAACTTCTTCCAGGTCATTTAATCCTTTGGTTCCCAACTTTTTCTAATCTTAACTTTTTAGCCAACAGTGACTCATTTGGCCTTATAGGACATTGAAGTTATTAAAAAATATCTTCATTTGGTGTACCGACAATTTGGAAAATACCTATAACGAATTAGTCTGAGTAACTTAACGTTAACTATTTAACCGGAGCTTATATTTCCTTGAATGCAGGACGACGGCTCCTACATGTGGACAGATGACTGGCCAGTTTTCTTCACTCAGTGGGGACCAGGAGAACCCAGCAATATAAAGGATGAGGGCTGCGTGAGCATGCATGCTTCTCGTGCGTTCCACGGGACCTGGAACGACACCAAGTGTGACCAAGCTAAACCCTACGTCTGCAAGATCTCCCCAGGTTTGTTCCTACTTTTTTCTCTAGTCTCTCTATCAAATAAAAACCGTCATTTAGAATCTAAAACTTGTAGCCTTGATGATGTAACTTATATCTCCTCACAGAGAAACCGCCGCCGACCCCTGCCCCTGGTGATGGGAAATGTCTGCCCTTCTGGATACCGTATGGCCGCTACTGTTACTTTGTGTACAACCAGCAGCAGGGTTTCTCCTGGCCGGACTCCCTGCACTACTGCCAGGCCGCCAAGGCAGACCTGCTGTCGCTCCACAGCAGAGCGGAGGTGGAGTTCATCAGGAACCTCAATCACACCAAGTATCACAACATATGGATCGGCCTCACTAGGGACCGCAACTGTGAGTGTCGAAACCATACAAATGTGTCTTTCATACTACTTGAACCTGAGCTTTTATTATATGTGAGATATACAGATATATGTGCACTAACCTTTTTGAAACCTTGCTTTTCTAGTCGGCTGGGGCTGGACGGATAAGACGTCTCTGGGCTTCCTAAACTGGGCTGCCGGAGAGCCCAATGCAGCCTTCCACCCTGGGGAGGTGGCAGAGGAGAACTGTGTGGAGATGTTCCAAGACGGAAACTGGAATGACAACAACTGTCTGCAAAAGAGAGGCTTTGCATGCCGCCATCGCCAATGTAAGGATTTGTGTTTTTACATTCTTTTTTTTGACATTTGGGTGGAATACTAAGGAGGCCCGGAAAGGCAAGTTCAAAACACTTGGATTGTTTTCTCTCATGTTTTGATGACTTAAGAACAAGTAAAAAAGTGATCCGTGAGTGAAATTAAAGCTCAGCTGGAAGAAAACATGAATGCTTATTCCCATTTAGAACAAAGGTAGAGGTGCATATCAGCCTCTTGTGGAAACACATTTTATTTCACTGAAAAACATAAAAGTATCCTGTCAACAACAAAAAAAAGAATGAAGGAACTTAAAGATTAGCCTGGAAAAACCTATTTTGTATAACCTGTCGTCATATCGTAAACACAGCTGAGAACACTTTTTAATTCAGATTTACAAAAAATATCAGATTTTATTTTCTCACTTGCCTCTTTTAGCCTCAATAGAATCCAGAGGTGTGAAGACAGACTGTTAAAGCTTTCATTTGGGTTCTTTAAACTGTAAGGGGCTGAGAGGCAGGGTAGTGGGAGGCACCTACATTCCCAACAGGTGGCTCCACCCTCTTCCAATTAGCAGTATTGGGAGCAGGTGTGGAGACCTCACACCTGGTGCTAATCACTCCCTCAAGGGAGACAAAGCACACAGAGTTGCTCAGTTGTGGGTGGCACATGGAGGGAGCAGGAGGCTCCCAGTGTGAGGAAACCTTTTGGTAAGCTGGTAAGCTGGTAAGTCGGTTAGCGGCCCGGCTACGTGAGCCTTTGTTTAATGGAAGGTATTTTTGAGTTTGATAGCAATAAAGCCCTTTTTTGGATTTGAACACTGCCTCTGTCGTGATTGCTGCACTACCACTTTTCTCTTTATCTGCCCAGTCCTGTTACAAAACATAGAGAAAGAAGATGTGGTAAATGAATACTTACTAAGATATAATAAGCAACATATTAACAGCTGGTCTGTGTTTAACCATATTTTCAGACTATACAACAGATGATGGCGGGAATCCAGTTTTCCCCACTGATGGTCCAGGAGGCAACAGTAAGTGCAACAAAGTGCCAAACATTATTTTGTTAGTGTTGTTTTTAAATCATTTAGAGTACCTTCAACTGCTGTAACATCTGCTGTATCTCTTTGTCCAGATGATGGGGTTATAGTGGGCGCCGTTATTGGAGCCATTCTGTTCTGCAGCTTGATCGCTGGAGTGCTGTTCTATGTCTTCAGTGTGAGAGGGGTTAAACTGAGCGGCTTGAGTCTGCCAACAAGAACAACCGCTACCGTTGATGTGGTAAGTTATTAATTATCTATGACTTTTTTCATATTTTATCTGTTACTTTTTTTCAAATTTTCCAACTTACTAAAACTATCTACATATTATACTACAACTTTTTCAACATACAATACTATGACTTTTCTCAACTTTTTCGTCATACTATTCCTTTTTTATTCGACATACTATGAATTTCTTTTTTTGACATACTATAGCCTACTATTACTTTTTTTTCCAATTTTTGACACACTACAATGACTATACCACGACTTTTTTCAGCTTTCTTTTAAATGTTCCGACATTATACAAAAAACTTTTTTGCGACATACTAAACTACGACTTTTTCTTTTTTTTTTATAAATACTATGCTATGACCTATTTCCAAAAATGTTCGTTACATTATACTATTCATTTTTCTGTGACTTTTCTTCGACACATTTTTTGTCATTTCCTAACAGTGGCATCCCTAATATGATATTTTGTTATGTTTTTGTGAAAGTGTAAAAACTAAGTTGTGTCTTTCTTTTGTTGCAGCCTGCTTTTACCAACCCCAACTTCGGTGGAGAATCAGACACATAAACCATCATTTATGTTTTGTACAGTTCATTGAAATTCCATGTTTTTGTAAACAAATCATTGATAATGTCCCTTTTTAAGTATAACGAATACAATAGGATTCACCTCATTTGTACAGTATATATATTGCAATATACTCATAAGATATTAAAACTTTGTTTTCCTATGTTGCACTTACATTTTCCGTGCTCAACTGTTATGTCTACAATAATTCAGTAATTTTCCATATGCAATCGACTGTTCGCGAGTTATTTACTGACCTTTACAACCAAATTGTGTAATCTTGTTTTCTTTCTGAAAATAAGAGTAAGCAGTAATAAATTATAAGTTAACAAATGATTTCCAGTGTTTATTCATCTCTGCAAAAAAAATGTTTTACATATTTTACAAAAAAGGGAAAAGCATCCTTCAAAACCTTTTCTGAACAATTTCTCAGTAAATAATTATTTGGACGAGAAGTGTAAACTGTTGCAGAGTAATTCATAAACAATCGAAGATGATGGAAGGAAAGCCACAGGTTGGAAAATACATGAAAACATCTGAAATGCTTCTGTGCAGTGTAGACATCTGCCACAAGAAACACTCAAGATCATTTCACCTGCATCCTGATCTATACATAAAATAATCCCAAATGCCATGGCAACAGTGACCTTGCTCCGTATTTAAAAAAACGTCGCTACACTTTATGCAACAATGTAAATTCATCAACACTTTGTGATCCTCGTTTAGCCCTTTTTGATGTGCAATTGCACACAGACATACAAACTCAATTAACTGCAAAATGTGTAAATCAAAAGCAATGTTTCTTTTACTGCATCACCATTTCATACTGATTATTTTAGTATCCCTGTTAAATTGTCATAACAACACCTCAATAAAAATTTGAACCAACAAAACTCAAGCTTTATTTTTTTAGAATCAAAGTTACAATAAACTAGAGTAAAGACTAGCACAGTCCTGCCAGTCTTTGGGATCAAGGTATTCTTATGTCCAATAACGCTCTGAAATTAACAACAAATACTCAACAAAGTGCATTCTGTAGTAAGCTATAGTTTGGCCTTTTATTCTACTCGCACACATTTAGTAAACATATTGAAACTCAACATTTGCTAATCAACAAACGTGTGGGAAACAGAGAAAAGCAGCTTCCTGGTGCAAAAACAAATAAAGGGAACACTACTGTAGTTTCATCTGTTGAACAATGTGGCAGTCCCATATATATACTTGAAAGGTAACTCAAACTCGGCTAATATCAACCACTACTTCCAACACTAGAACTAAAAAAATCCAATATGTAAAACGATTGCCCCTTTTGTTGTTCTTGCAATGTTTACCGTACCTAATGTTTGTATAACTTACATTAGTGGGCACAAGTGCAATTATTTTACCTGGGTGACAAGAATAAAATCGAGCCTGCTTTGGACTGACCAACTAGTCAGTAATTGTCATAATCAGCCTGAGAAAGATGGCAAACCACTTCTGATCCTGAGCCATCATAATACAAATCCTTATTATTCATGCTCGGATGTCTCTTTGTTTTGGACAGCACTCACGCTGTATTCATTAATTCATTAATTCATTAAACTCATACTGTATTAATCCCCACTGATTTGTAGGGGAAATACAATGCAGAATTCAAACTGACTCATTTTGAGAGAAATTCATTGTGATACATTTAAACAATGGTTTTAGTGCCTTATAGTGACATTCATCTTTAACATTAACAAAAGTTGTGATCAGGACTTGCACGAGGCTGGGGCTGCCACCAAACGGCAATTTTGGTTACATTCGATGTGCTCCCATCCAAATGTAGTTAAGGTCACACATGAATAAATTGATGATTCAAACACATGAACTGATGAAGAGGAACAGGAAGATACACCGTGGGTACAAGACATGAAGTGTGTGTATAACCACAGATGTAACACATGTTCATAAAAGTGCCAGAGAGAAAGAGAGACATGAGCGGACATGAGAGAAAACAATAAATAACAAGTGCATTGATTCAGTGGTGTATTCTCAGGGACACACCACATGAGATGAGACAACGTCCATGTGAAGTAAAGAAGCCTGGCACAAGCCTGAGGGATAGTCCAGCTCAGAGTGTGACACACTGAGGCGAGGTGAGGTAAAGGTAGAGAGGGGCAGCACAAAGGGTTTGCAGGTACTCTTTGACGAGAGCAGGTGGATAGTCAGTTTACCTTTTGGCTGTCCAGCCTCAGCCAGTGGACGCCCTGTCTCGTGTAGCGCACCACAGAGCTCATACTGGAAGTTAGGCTCAATGCACCCATGACTGAGTCCAGCTCTGTCAGCAAACCTGAAACATACAGAGATATTCAAAACATCACAATTCATTAAGATGCATATACAGATGTTTTTCCAGGAGTAAAATGTGTTTTATAGAATATGAAGAATAAGTCATAATATAGCATATTGAAAATGTTGGACAACTAAAAAGTCCAAATTAAGAAAAAGAAAAAGGGTCATTGTGTGTTTTGGAAATATTGTTTACAAAAGGTGGCAGTATAGCAGTTTAAAAATATAATGAAAAGCATTCATAGCATAGAATGTAGAAAATAGCCCAATAAAGTTATAGTTTAGTACGTCAAAAATATCAAGAAGTAGTATAGCATGTTGAAATATTTGAAAAAAATATCACAATGTAGTTTGTTAAAAAATATGGAAAAAGTCATACTTTATGCTTTCATGTTTACAGTCTGTTTTTCGTATATTCTTACCGCTGCCTTTCTGCGACAGTTCCTCCGCCTGGTCCCAGATGTCATGAGCGCTTAAAACTAATGTAGTGATGTTGACGTAGGTGAATGCCACTTGTCCAATGGCCTGAGGAACCGTCACAGTGCTGCCCACAGGGTCCACACCCGACCCGCTGTGGCCGGAGCCGGGACCAAAGCTGCTGGACGTGTTGGCTGGAGAAGGCATGTTGGGCATGTAGGACGGGGTGTGTGTGACTCTGAAAAAACACCAGTAAAAACATGTGAACTTTTGATTACATATTACAGCTTAGAAGAGAAAGTACCATGCAAAGTAGACGACTTACTTTGGTGTTAAAACAGGAGGATCGCGTGTTGTTGAGTTCTGAAATGTCCAAATTTAGAGGGCAAATGTACAACTATAATTACATAGTGACTACTTTTCCAACTCTGTACAAACATTTTGTTTTATTTAGATATGACCTAATCAAATTGCAAAACAATGGCACAAGAAATGAATATGTAATACTTACACTGAAGTGGTCGGTGAGGGTCTTCGAATACTTGAGGGCAATTTTGTGTTTGTGGCGAAACATTGTCATCTGCAAGAGGGACTGGCACTTCAAACTGCAAGACACAATTCAATGTTCATACATTGTTTATCATTTGCATGATTCATTATTGCATATACAGGTATTGTAAAGGCAACCAATAGAATGACGTGTTTATACTTTACAATGACTTCTTAATGCCTGACTTATGACACACTTTATTATACATTATTGTGAATGTACAGCTTTTTTATAATACTGTATGGCTTTCTATGACTTCATTACATTTATGACAGACTTTAATATAACTACAAATATGTAATATTTAGACAGGAATAGATGGTGCAAAAGCTTTAAACAGAAATGAAGCTAAAGAGGAGAAACATTTAACCAGTGTACTTCTTATAAGACATTCTATTTTGTGAAGCAGATATTTAACAGCACAAAAAGGTATCATCTACAACTCACCATAAAGCAAAAAAGTCTTTTTCTGCAGCAGTAGCAGAGGCATCCACTGAGTTTCTAAGTTTCAGTACAAACCTGTAAAAATCAAGCATATAAATACATAAAGGTTTGTCTATTGGATCAATGAAAGTGATCAATAGTGCAATAGACAGTAATGATACATGTTATCGTACTTGAGCAGTTCCACTGTTTCTGCAAACATAGTGTAGGAAGACGTTGAAATGTGTGGATCTTTCTCCATGGCAATGCCACTTTCGACAAAGAACATGGCCGCATCCAGGTAGTTAAAAGCTTTGATCAGCTTATCTGACTGCAGAGAGACACATACAACAGTTTGGTTATATGTTTCTAGCATCATCGGGTAGAAATGTGCAGTAAGTTAAGTTAATAACCTCATAACAAACACAAATAACTTACCTCTACATCGGCTTTGTGCTTCAGTTTTTTGGCCTCTTTTATGTAATGCTTCACTGGATACTGCCTGTAGGCGAACAAAGCTTTATCAACAAACAACACTAAACACCTCTTCATTTAAAACAATACAAGTGTAATCATTATTAATACTGTAGCAATAATTTCCTTCAAAACAAGAATATACATTTAGTTACTCCAGTAATACCTTTTGAGAAAATGTGGGATTGAATTAACCCAAATGTTTCGATAGAAATTGAAGACATAAACATTTGTTGGAGATTGTCCGGACAAATGAAAAACTGTAGTTTAGAACAACTTAGCAGCTCCACAGAGATCATTGTTTACCTCCCCTCAACTCTGAGCAAGGGCCTTTTGCTCAAAGCTCCCCTGGGGGTCTGTGAAGATGATGGGACAGCAGGGGTGCTCTTTGGGGGCTTCTGCTAGGATTGAAGGGCAAATGAATGGGTTAGCATTTCATGGAGACAACTTGAGAGCATTCTTCACTGAATCCCTAAAGGGGGGGGGGGGGGGGGAGCTAAAACACAAAAGATTGGTGCTTACATCCCGTTACCTTTTCAAAGTGTGGTTGTGCGGAATGCTTCCCGCCGCTCTTCTTGTGCTTCTGGGAGTCCTTGCTCTTTGCTGCCTCCTTGCTGGACTCCTGGGGCTCCCCAGAACTGCGTTTGTTCACCTTTGGGACTTTAGCAGGGTCTTTAGCAGGGTCTTTAGCAGGGTCTTTAGCAGGGTCTTTGGGCGTCAGAGGCTGCTGCATAGGAACAGGTTTTTTCTCCACCTTTTTCTTTCGCTCCCCGTCTGCTTTTGAATTGCTGGAACATCTGTAAGAGTAGAGAGCTTGTGTTATCAGACACACTAAACAGTGGAACGTTATCTCCGTTCAAGAAGCATACAAATGGAAGGGATGCCTACTCTAGTTTGACAGAAGCGTGACTTGTTGATGAGGTATTCTTGTTTTCCAGCTTCTGTTTCTTCCTGGGATGAGTTGAATTGTCTACCTCGACCTTGAATACAACAAATCATACATTAAAATACATTTAAACATGTTTTACATGAATGCTAACTAGAACAGAATGGGACCCACATATTTCTCACATTTTGAGATATAGTCTTTTTGCTGCTTTTGATGCCTTTGTGTGGTGTAGAAGCATCACCACCCCCTGCATACTGCTCTATGACCAGTGCTGATCTCTTTGCATTGTTGGGTAACTCCTGGTGGATGTTGCAGGTCCAGGGAACTCTTGAGAGCAGACTTAGATCAATTTTCACCAGCAGGGAGCTAAAAGGCTTCTGGGGTTCCAGAGAACTCTTGATTGTGTGCCCCGTTTTCTCCGAGTGCCGTTTGCTTGTTTTGTGAAGAACCTTGGATCCCTTTGGGCAGAGGGTCTCCAACATTGGTTTGCTACAACTGACTCTAAGTGGCGGGCCGGGGGTCAGCTGGTCAGCCTTTGCAGGACTTTGGGTTGGGCAGGAGCAAGGGTTAGGATAGCGAACACCACAAGATGGACAATGAACACACAGTACCACAGTGACTTCAGGATCTGATCCAGTCTTCCGCTTGTCAAGTGACGTGTGTTTAGAAGTCCTCTTACCGTCTCTTTTAGTCTCGCTGTTGTTCTTGCTTTTCTTGCTGTGCCCTACTTTCGTCTTAACCTTGGGTCTATCTGTAAAACAGGGGTCTTTGTTTCGCGGATCCACCACTTCCTCACACTTCACGTTGATAGTTGCTTTAGTGTGATCTGGGCAACCTGCAGTCACTGGTTTTGAGGAGTGTGTGTTGCATAAAAGTGTCCTGGAGATGTTCACAGCAGCAGAGGGGGATTTGTGGCCACTTTGATGGTTATAGTTGTCCTGAGGGCTTTCACTGTGATGCTGGGTCAACTCTTTGTGGTTAGAAGAAGAAGGTTTGGACTCTCTGTAGGGGTCGACCACCTCTGCACTGAGTGGGTGCTGGGAGCTCTGAGTGGGCGGTGGCCGCTTGTGAGCGGGGCTTTCATAGGGATGTGAACAGCTTTGACCTTCGGCGCTCGAGTTCTGCTGGCTGGACCTGGACTGGATCCAGTTCCCGAGCTGCCAATCACCATGGGTCACTGCTAGAGGTTCAGGCTAGAAAAAAAAGACACAAACAATGCGATTTAAAAAAAAGAGATAGAGCTTACAGTTCAGAGAATGCATGGTTATCAGTTTCCCCTGCCATTTATTGAAATAAACAAACAAAATATCATATGCATGTAATTGGTCGTTACATTTTAAATGACTTATTGCTCTGATAATTACATAATGAAAAACTAAAGTATCAGTGATTTCACACAGAGGTGTTTAACTGCCTTCTCTGTTTTGTAGATACATGAGAGTTTTTAATGTGTGTATTCAGGCAGAGATGCATGCCAACATGTAACTGTGGGTGTTCCGTGGGGAGATGCAGTGTATCAATCCAAGTAAATGTGGCAAGCAGCAAATTACCTCGGTTTTAACAGAGATGCTCACAGGGGGTGGAGGCGCCTCCTCGATGGTGCTTTCACTTTCCGACTCTGATCTTGAGCTACACTCTGAGTCGCTGGAGCTGGCCGGCTCTACCCCTCGGGAATGTGCTGCTTCAAGTGATCTACAGCACCCACACAGGACACAACAATAACAATATCACATTTCCAGCTTCTCAGATCTGGGACTTTTCTTTGTCATTTACAACAGTAATATTCTGGTGGTTTTGTCCATTTATTAAATAAAACAAGCCATTTGAATAATTTACCTTGGGCTGAGGGAATTACAAGAGCAATATTCATTATTTCCTATACATGTATATAAATAGACTTACTGGTTACTTTATTATTAGGTACACCTGTTTAACTGCTCGTTAACGCAAATACCTAATCAGCCAATCACATGGCAGCAACTCAATGCATTTAGACATGTAGACATAATAATAAAATTACATTTATATAGCGCTTTTCCTGGTGCTCAAAGCACTTATGCTCAAGAGGACCTGGTGAAGTTCAAGCAGCGCATCAGGATGGGGAAGAAAGGTGATTTAAGTGACTTTGAACGTGGCATGGTTGTTGGTGCCAGACGGCACTAACACGTGGAATCTTGAAGCAGATGGGCTACAGCAGCAGAAGACCCCACCGGGGGCCACTCCTGTCAGCTGGGAACAGGAAACTGAGGCTACAATTTGCACGGGCTCACCACAATTGTAAAAATGTTGCCTGGTCTGATGAGACTCGATTTCTGCTGCGACATTTGGACGGTAGGGTCCGAAGCATGGATCCATCAGGTTCAGACTGGTGGTGGTGGTGGTGTAATGGTATGGGGGATATTTTCTTGGCATACTTTAGGCCCCTTAGTATTGAGCATGGTTTAAACACCACAGCCTACCTGAGTATTGTTGCTGACCATGTCCAACCCTTTATGACCACACTGTTCCCATCTTTTGATGGCTACTTCCAGCAGGATAACACACATGTCACAAAGCTCAAATTATCTCCAACTGGTTTCTTGAACATGACAACGAGTTACTGAACTCAAATGGCCTCAACAGTCACCAGATCTCAATCCAATAGAGCATCTTTGGGATGTTGTGGAACGAGAGTTTTGCATCACGGATGTGCAGCAGACAAATCTGCCGCAACTGCGTGATGCCAACATGTCAATATGGAACAAAGTCTGTGAGGAGTGTTTCCAGCACCCTGTTGAGTCTATGCCACGAAGAATTAAGGCAGTTCTGAAGTGAAAAATGGATCCAACCCGGTACTAGCAGGGTGTACCTAATAAAGTGGCCGGTGAGTGTAGATACAACATTTGATTATTAATCAAATATTTTAATTGATGATTGATGCAGATGTATTGGTTAGGAAATAATGATTAGTTGCTCCATTAATGAAAAAACGTGTAAGTTGTCTAAATGGCTGAATTAACAAACTGCCAAAAGCCTAATTGTCACTTACGATGATGAGCTCTGCTGGATGAGCTGGGATGGATTTGCTGGAGGGGACTTGTAGTTTTCTGGAAGAAAATAGAGGAATTACATGTACATGTCATGAACAACTTTGAAATGTTTATAGTATTCAGTTCACACAAATGATTAAAACAGACTCTTTATCTAAAGGCTGTATGTACAGCAGATGTTTCCAATCAACTGTCTTTTACCCACATCCTTAACAGACAAAACACTAACCCTGGTGTGCATGCTTGTTTGGGATTTTATATATTATTTGTATATTAATGATCATGTGTATCCTGGTTTTGTGCCTTGATTGTTGATTGCCATTCACTTAATGACTCACTTTGTACTGGACATGAAGAGAGACTCGCTGCTTCCTGTGAAGACAATGAAACAAACGCATGCAAACTTTTACATGGGTCACACATAGGCTTTATTTAAGTTTGCACATGGTTATCTTCATGTACACTTAATTAATACATTGTGTAATAATCGTTACTGTATATACAAACAGATCTTTAATTACCAGGACTTAAGGCCTTAAAACATGCTTTTTATTTTCAATTATCCTCAACTTTTAAAGTCCTACCTTGGCTGGGAACGGAGACTTGGAGGGTTCTACTGAGCTCGGTGAGTGTATGGCTGTCAGGAGAGGAGGCCATGAGTGGGTCATTTCCTGTATGGTGGGATAAAAAGAATGTTATATGCAAGGAGCCTAAAGAAGGCCCAACTACAATACAGGCATCACTCTTCATAAAATAAACATTATAGCAAGCAGGTGTAGCAACTGTAAATGACAGTTGTAAAAGCTGGACTTACCCTCAAGATTTCTTCGACACACTGAACCTCATCTGTCCTTGTCTGTAGAAAATAAATGAATAAATGATCTGTCCAAAACAGTGAATAAACCTTTATGCAATTATAACATGACAGACATAGAAAATGGTAAAGGGCTAATATTTCAAAGAGCAAACCTTTTAATGGTATTTCACAGGTCAAACAGGTATAGCTAAATACAACATACAACAAAACCCTCCTTCAGATCGTTTACTTCTTGCATGGGTTTGATGCAACTATATCTATATCTCACCAGAATAGAGAGATATCGAGCCCTACTTGGGAATTTGCCAGCTATTTTAAAACCTGCATTATGTCAAATAATCTCTAGGTATACTGTAATTTGGGGGGAATTGAAAACACTGAAAACATTAAATACAACCATACCACATTAAAATCAAAGTAAAGAGATATATGCATTTCAGTGTTGTCCAGCAGAGAGCAGTAGAGACCTGCAGAAGCAGAGAGATGCAGTGGAGAGTTTGGTTTTAAAATGAAGCCATTTAACATTACAAAATAAAAGCAATATCAAAGTTCCACCATTTTGGGGCAACAATTGAATTGTGATGTTGAATTAACATTCACATGAAAACCATATTTATTATAAAATACAAAAATATGTGTAATTGTTATTTTACCATTGGTTGTTCCATTTAAGATAGCTAGCTTAAGGGTTTATTTTTAAACTAGCGTTAGTTTCACACCAGGAGGTTTACACTTGTGCCGGAATTTAAAAAAAAATGGCGTGCACTGGGACGTTGGTTCTCTGACCCATTAAACATGTGTATTGACTTGTTCAAGGAAAAGCACATTGTTGAAAGCACATTACTTCTTCTATTTCTCAATAGTTTGGAGGATAGAGAGACATTTGTGATTGTACTTTATATCCAAAGTGTTTTATACATGGCAAACTGCAGATGTGGATCCTAATTTAGGAGCAAAGGTTTAGTAGGAATATAAATAATTGCCTGTATAACCTGCAATGGATTAGTCAGAGTAGCGAGAATAGAAGCATATGTAGCACTGCTGTGCTGCTGCAGGACTGTAGGGGGAGCTGTGTCGTGCTGCAGGTGCAACGGCTGTGTGTGTCTATTTATGAATAGAGAGGTGAAGTCCCTCCCCTTCCGGGGGACCTCCATGGGACCATGGATGTATAATAAGAACTTCAATACATAATTTTTCCGAAATAAGGTCCCATGGGTCGGAAGTAGATGGGCGGGACTTCGCCTCTCTTTTGAATTGACCTGGAGTTCAGCCAAATTCTCCCAAACAAATCAAGCCTTAGAACTTAAAGCGACTGAACATTTAAATCAAGAATATTTGTTTAAAACTGACTAACCCTAACCCTGTTCCAGATGACAATCCTCTCATTCCACAGTACATTCATAGCCCAGACAACAGTGCTGGGAAATAATAAGTAGGACTTCCCTTGTTCTATCACTCCCCACATTCACCAATCACCGGACCACCAAACCAGAGATTCAGTGTCACTGACATCTCAAGACAATTTTATATTCCAAATATACCAAGTATGTACTCCCTGCTGTCTTTACTATCCTACTACTATAACACTCCTTGTTGTTAACCACCAACTATGTGCAATATATATATATATATGCCGTTAATAACTGCAATATATACCTGGCTGCTAAATCCTCAGAACAGGATGTGTTTTTTGTAAATTGTGTAACCTTTTTTATTATATCTTTTTTTATCTTTGATTTTCTTTTGTATGCATGCTACTTAACATTAAGGTAACATTAAGCTGTCTTTGGCTCTTTTCTGCTGTAACAATGTACATTTCCCCTCTGTGGGACTAATAAAGGTATTCTGATTTTTGTATTTAACAGGAACAACCAGGTTATATAGAAAAACTAAATTCTTTGGATTGAAGGAATCCAGTCCTGCAAACTTATGATTTATTTTCTTTAACCGCTGCCTTTAAAGAAAACACACAACTTCCTGAAGCACATGGCCGTAGTTGGTTTAAATTACAGTCCGACAGACTGAGGCCAGTTGATGGACGCTGCTATCCTGGAAATGGTGCCAGGATTTTAGCTATGACACTATTACCAATGATATTAAAGGAATACTTTAACATTTTTGTAAACACACTTATTCCATTTCTTTCCGAGCGTTAGATCAAATCAATACCACCTGAAAGCTTTTCACCAATTTAAAGCTGGTTAGAATTAAGACTAAAAACGGGGGGAATACAGCTAGCTTGGTTTTGTCCATCTACCAGCACCTCAAAAGCTCAAAGGGCCGTAAAAGCAGAACTATTTTTAGACAAGCTAGCCGTTACCTCCTGTTTTCTTTCTTCGTGCTAAAATTAGCTAACCAGCCATTATACAGCCTTATCATGTCTAATAACAGTACAGCGAACTAAGAGAATATATTTACCTCCAAAAATGGTGGCAGCAACTTGGTTTTGCCCAGCGCAGATTTGTTGATTATCTCCGGTAGAGGTACATATGGCTCTGGTGAAAGCTTCAGCCTAGGTGACTCGCTGACCACATGGTCCTGACCATCCATGGGCCGCACATACGCTGTGGGCTTCTGGGTCATGACTACGCTGGGCGGCTTCGACGACAGGAGTGAAGGGAAGGTCTGGGAAGGTAGTGTGTTACCTTTGTTTGCTTGAGGCAGAGATGAATCTTTGGGGGACTGTTTCAGGTCAAATGTGGAAACATCCATGGCGCTGCCAGACTCGGGGTGGTGATCTGTGGACCCTTGAACTTGAAGTCTGTCAAAGGTGTCCCTAGTGTCCGTGTCATAGTTATCATGGTCAATGGAATGTGGGAAGGGTGGCCGCTTGGCATCAGGAGACTGATAAGACATTTCCTGGGGAAGGCTGACACACTCCCTGAGACCTGAGTGGGCTTCACTCTTCTTTTGTTGCTGTGCTGAGAGGCCGAGCTGACTGTGGTTTAAGGACCTATTCGAGAAAGTGGATGAATGTCCATGCTGGTTAGGAGGAGAAGGGGCAGTGGACGTCCTCATGGGCTGAGAGGAGTAACCGTTACAAGAGGGGGCTTTCTGACTTGGGATGGACGTGTGGACTTGGTTAAGGAATGGAGGCTTGGCTGGTTTATCTGTGTTTGGCTGAGCCTGATCTGACTGTGAGAAGGTTACATAAGTAGGAATGGGTAAAGGCTCAATGGCTAAGGGACAGGGATTATTCACATCTTCAAAACTACCCAGCATCCTCTGGATTCGATTGGAAAGAGTATCCCCTTTGTTTGTCTGCGTAAAGAAAGGGTAAACACTTTGTTAATACTTTGTGAGAAGAAATATATCGGTAGCAATATGTAGGATTTGGTTAATCAAGACAAACAGTAGGTGGAACAAACTTGTTTTGGTTTCAATATCATTTGCCATTTATTTATTTGTTCCCAATAATGTGAACATCAAATTTAAGAATATCTCTCTTGACACATTGGACTTAAAATGCAAAGGTTATGGTATTGTCTTTGACAGCTTTTCTTTGTAAAGTAAACATAATTGTATAGCACACTACATACACAACAACAAAAAACACTAGAAGGTGAAAGGTTTTATGTAACTTGTAAGCCAACAATACAGCACACATACAGACAATACATACAGACAATTATCAATTTCCCTCTGATAATGAATAGAGTCATTTTGATCCTGAAAGCGTTGCTTTTTGAAAGAAATCAAAAATAATAATCTTTGTATCAATAACATAAAACAGTAGAAGCCCAGTGTGATCATTAGAGCAGGTAACTCCTGTAGTGTGGGTCTTTACCTTGTATGGTTCCCTAAAGAGTGGCACATTCTCAGGGTTGGGTTCTTTGGCTGGGCTTGTTTCTTGGTTCCTCTGTTCCCTCGCTCGGAGGCGAAGACGGTTCCTTTCTTCATTGTATATGCTGTAGAACATTAAAAAGAAAGAAAGATATGAAGTCAGCATGTACAAGTGCATTATTTAACACTAAATGTAATGACCCAGTTCAAAGATGCAGTACATGCCTTGCTGACCAAAAATGTAATTGGTGGCCACTAATAATTACAACACAATCTTATAACACAGCCATATTTGTTTAGGCTATCTTTGATTTGATCAAATAAAGCACAAAGCATTGACTCACTCCGACTGATTCATATGATGAAAAAAGGTTTTGGTTAACGACACGAGAACATTTTAAAGAATAACAATTGATGACATCTAATCACAGCCTTATGTACCCAAGTGGCAGAGAAGCAGGGTCTCATGGGAGAACTCAGTGCCCATCATACCACCAGAAACGTCAGTGCAATTAGACTTACAGACACCATGAGGAGTCCCCACACATCTGTTCCTTTTAGTCCCTAAAGATGACATGTCGCGCATGCAGACATCACATGGATATGACTAGTCCAAATATAAGGCCATGGGTAAAAATAAGTTGTTCATTATAGTAAGTTATATTCAGAAACAACAAGGGGCCTCAGAGGGTCACGACCTGTTTAACACATTCAAAAATACTGAAGTAAATTGAATGTACATTTGGAACTAGTAATTTTCCCAAAACAGTGTTTATCATCCTCACTCACAGCAACCCCAATGGGATGCTTCCATGGCAACAAGTGGAGCAACACAGATTTGGGTTTAAGCCAAACAGATGAGCACTTACTCATTAATGGAGCAGAGAGACTGGCCAAAATACAACAACAGCACCAACTGCCCGGTCACACTACCACCCAGGGGTAAACCAACACAAGGTGCCTGCCTGTATTAAGTTACACACTAGTGATCCAAAACAAACATGAAACATTTTGTTGATGATCTAACACAGAGAAGCAAACGACTCACAGAATAAATTAGAATAAGCTCCTGCAAGTGATAGCAATGCTGGGGTTAGTGTTTAATAAGGGTGAAACATAAACTGTGCAGAAGTAGCCCCCCCCCACACAGGTATAATCTTAATCTCTGTTTACACGTACACATATTACACCAGGCTTCAACAGCACACAGGTAGACTGCATGTCTGTTTAATGCTCATCAATTTAGCTTGCACTACTTTGTGATTAAATTCAATGTTGGCATTGTGAATAGTTGTATTGTTTGAACAGGAATTGTATTTCCTATTTAAACAATATGGTTTGAACAAAACAATATATTGTTTAAGTCCAGTCAGGAAAGCCCATCATTGAGATTCGGAGAAACTCGCAACACAGTGGAACTTAAAGCAACGAGAGACAAAAGCCAAGAAACCTGAAGACTACAATCAGAACTGCACACCTAAACAACCAAAGGTAACCCCACTTCACAATATGACTAGTCAATCCAGTCCTGGTAAACGTCTGACATGTGAAAACAGTAGCACATTTAGGAAGTTATGAGAGGGGGTGACCAAAGTCACATTTCTGCTAGTAGTATTAAGTCAAGTTTTAATTCATATGGAGAGCACAATTGTGAGAAGAAAAATGCCAAACAGGACAAGGTAAATAGTGACTTTAAAGTGATTTGCATGCTTCAGACATCTGCAAATATGCATAACATTCACTCATGTTGACATTGTTGCACAAAGTGGATATGTACCACTTTATGGTTGCAACCAAGAATTACTTTTATCATGGATTTATCAGAAGATTCTTTTCTCGATCAATAATTGTGCGGCCTATACAACGTCAGAAAATAATAAAGAACGTCCAACCCAGTCTCCAGAGAACAAAGTTTATTTCTTTGTTTTGAATATCATAGCAGGACCTTCGCAGCTGAATAGCATTTTTTTTTAAAAATAATAAATATGTTAAGATAAATTAAAAAGTTGGATGTTGTTTGTCATTTAATTGAGTTAGTTGAAGCCACATGATTATAGGAGAAAATAAATCATCATGTTAGGAATAATTGTGCCTCAAATGTAATATATTCTGCTCAGATTATGATTTAGTGGTAGGGTGGTTGAGTTGAGCATCCTATGTGTCCTCTATTTTTAGGAAAATAGCTTTCTGTTGTTATCCAACTTTTAAACCAAAGTTCCAAGTTGGTCAAAACACGGCAGATAAGAATTCACTGAGGATCGCTTGTAAGAATGCTTTATACATTAAAACATGTGGCTGTTCATTTAAAAAGAACAGCTTGTATACACACACAGCAGTCCCTTTAACCAGCTGGTAGAAATCACACCAGCCTGCTTTTTCCAGCTGATTCCACCTCTTCCTCGTACTGCTTACCAAAGCCAAAATCCTCTATGTCGGTTTACCATTAACAACAAAAAAGCACCCCTTTAATTCTGATACCTTTGCAGAGTTACAAACTTAAAGTTTACTTTGCTCAAGTGCGCTGCTAGTTATCAGACTAACCGTATCTAGCTAATTAAGGTTAGTTACCCGGTCAGGCTGAAGAGCTAGCGCCCTGCTGTTAGCAGCTAGCTGTGTCTGCCTACCTCGGCTGAGATGCCATGGTGCGCCTCTCTCAACAACCAAAGTTGGTTGTCATGCGTTTCTGACAGTCTTCGCCAAGCTGTTCTTCTCACTTGGTCACATTTTTCTTGTTTTACCGCTGAAGAATTTGTTATTTTAAAGGGCTGTCAGGCGGCCGTTGGTTGATAGTTGCTGCTAACCGTCCGTGTTTGGGTCGTCCACTCTCTCTCTTTCTCCGTCTACTGGATTGTTCTACTCTATTCAGCCAGCCGGGGGCCAAGCTCAGTTTTATACACTCAATGCACGTCAAGCTTGTCACAAAAAGCGTCTAAAGCAGTCGTGTTGCTATTCTATTAGTAAATACAACAAATGTGTTCGGTAAGAACTTTATTATTTACCGTTTTTTACTAAACACGACAGTTTGTCCAAACTTTACACTGTTACCCCTGCGTGACAGACATGGTACAGTCATCTGTGTTTGGTTATGTTTTTTTAGAACAAGAGTCCTGGTTAAAAGTTTTAATAGCCGATGTTTAGGTTCCTCCCGTTTTTCAAATGGTATTAATTTTTCGTGACTGTTGACAGATGGTGAAAAATAAGTATCTGACTTTAAAATAAGAAGAAAAGATAGGTACAGTTTCACACAGAAGGCAAAAAAACAGAGAATTGTGTCTCAAAAAGTGCAGTAAAGGGTAGCATACTTATTTGTAACCATTTGTTTCCTGCTTGTCTTTAAAATGTTAACATATTGTTCTATGTCATTTGGTAAGATGTTACAATATATTGGTTGACACAGTTATGTTATTCCACTGATCAGAAAGGTGTTCTGTACTGCATCTCCCTTGTCATAATAATATACTAACATAAATAATTGGCTCTTGGTTTATTTGCCCTCTAATAACCGAATCAAATGTAAACATGAATGCATCACACTCTTTTGTGATTGCTTTTTGATGCAATACCTTACCTTGTTCCTAGCTAAAAAGTAGGACCTCTGAATCAAGCAGTGATTCAATCACCTGCCCAATCTCCTGAAGCAGATCATAAAGTCTATTGACTCACCATGCCACCTTGGTGCAAGTTCTGGTGAGTGGGTTCAGATTTGATGACACAGAGCTCAAATACTGCCAGTGGTTGTGATGTCTCCTGTAGGTTTTATAGCTTAGCCTGTAGACAAGAAAGCAGACAAATCAGTTTACACATTTAAACCAGACATGACAAACATGCTGATTAGATGCGTCACAAAAGAATCAAGCAGCCTCTGTCTGTGTGTTCCTGTTGTTAGAGCTTTGACACCAGCACGTGTATGATTTAATGCAGGCTTAAAGCACAGGCTGTGCTGAAAGGCCTGTTATTGGACACTCACCTCGGCTGGTTATGTTATGCTGCTACTGGCCGACTTCCAGCAGTGCACATCGAGATCATCTTGCTTCATTTAGTGGAGGCTCGGGACAGCTGAGAGGACCATGTCACTTGCCCAAAAAAAAGATGTAACTGCTGGGGCCTAATGATTATGACATGCAGTATGTAATACAATATAATACATTAGGATATGTTCCTCTTGTGCTTGTGTCTATGCACCCTAGATACTAGGGTGTACTGTTATAGACCCCGGACCATTTATCAGTCCTTAAAGAATGTTTTAATGATGTATTTATTTTGTTAATTAATATTTTTGGGAATATTTGAATATTCATTTTTATATATGTATTTATTTAATCACCTATAGTTTAAGTTGTATACCTATTAACAATATCATGGGTGAGTAAGATATACAGTATATCAGTCCAAATGTGTGTAAAACACTTAAATATATTCAAAATAAACATGACCTTGATGATCTTTTGCACACACACATACACACAAACGATACTGCACAGTCACAAGTGTGCAGGACTGAAGTTTGAGACTTTTAGTAGTTTAAATGATAACCAGTAGGTGGTAGTAGTTTCCTGTAAATAGAATAGTGGTTCCAAACCTCTTTCCCCTTTCTACCATTGAGTTAAATTATGACCCCTGATTGAGAGATACATTTTATGGATATTCCATATTACATTTAATGCGTAGCAGAAAAACTATTGATAAACTGTACAATTAACGAAATATATCTGCAGGAAGATTGTGTAAAACAAGGGATTTAGATACATTTGGAACAGAAAGAGCTGCGATTTTTTTTTTTATGAACTCCTAAAATATACATTTGTCTGAATGATGTCTACTGTATAAATATATGTTTAACATTTGAACTGATAAGGCATGCCTAATATGGTTATTTTATGACACATTTCGTTGCTTTCCTCACTAATGTTTGTCGATTTTCGGTTATTCTAACCGCATACCTTTCTAAAGCCGGGTGTTTGGCAGCGAAGGAGGGTATTCAGTTCTTCACTCTGCCCTCAACCTGTTAGACTTACAAAGAAAGTGTATATCATAAATAATAATCCAATTTTTTTTGGTAAATGGATGAACATTACATTACCAGAGCAGCACATTCTCACATAAAAGTACAGCAATATAACATGCTTACTGATATTCTGTTTTGCAATTTATTGTAATAGTAATTGAGATTGCAAAAGTAGGTTCTTGTTTAGCAAAAATTTACATTTATATCATTAAATGAATCTCAACATTGAAACACAACAACAACATCAACTACAACATAAAAATAAATTGTTTTAATATTGCCATAAAGACTTACAACCATTCACATCTTTTGCATCACTCTGGACCAATGATATCTTTTCAGATCTTCAAAAGTCTCTATTATTGCTTAACAAAGATGGACTCACACATTTAGAGTGGTCCACATGCTCTTCTATGGTCAAATGCCATCAAATACCTTCACAACAAACAAAAAAAGTTTAAAGTCACATAAATCAAGCTTTAACAATATCATACAAAACGTGTGGGGATTGGCGTCAAGCGTTGTTTCAACTACAGTACTCAAGCACACAATTTAGATACTTGGACTGTTCATTTATTTATCCTTTTACTTCTACTTAACTACATTTCAGAGGAAATATTGTACTTATTAGTCCTATACAATTATTTGACACCTACTAGTTACTAGTTATTTTACAAATAAAGATGTTTGCATACAAAACATAATAAGATCTTATACAATATGACATCTAAATTATATCTAAAACAATTGACAACAGATTAATTGGAATCAACTTTGTTGGTTGTCTGTCATTTAACACACAAAAAAGCTTGTTTTGCTTTTCTATGCCTTTGTCCAATAGTTGTGAGGTTTGGACTTGTAAAACCATACCATCAATCAATGAATATAGAAAATAATCATGAGCTTAACCCTTGTGTTGTGTTTGAAAGCTGTTACCGTTCATGGTGTTCGCGGGTCAATTTTCAAAACACTCAAAAATAATGACTATCATCCAATATTGTTTTAACTACATCATAACTTATAATGCATTCATAACCGTACAATCCTGTTGTAATTTAATTTTATGGACCCAAAAAAAATTACACCACATATTGCACACGTGCATGTGTGTGTTCAGGTTCAAGTGTTAGTGTACATATTCTTTGTGAAAGGTCGAGTTCCCGTGGGGGGGAGGGATGGGCAACCAGGTGCATGTTGTGAAATAATTATTGTTACAGTGGATGAAGGGGGTGGGGGTGGGGTGTCTAAAGTCAAAATGATGAATCTTGATTGGGCCAAACTTGCCCCCGAGTCACCCACAACAATTCTGCTGTGTCTTCCCAGACCCGAACACCAAATTATAGAGACCTTCAGACTTGGCTAAAATTGTCAACATCTGTTTTGTAGTGTTTATATAGCTGTTGTGGAGGATATCATCTGCAGGTCTCCCTTGAAAAAGAGATCGATGATCTCAATGGGACCACCTGGTTAAATAAAGGTTTGAAATCATGAAGCCTCGTTCCAATAAAAAAAACTAGAGTGTAGTTATTATATCATTTTAACTTGAAACGGGTCACGGGAGACCCGAACACAACATAAGGGTTAATCCAAAATGAAAATAATCAACAGTTGCAGCCTTAAATAAAATAGCTAAAAATAAAAAAATTACAAAAGTGATGGTTACACATTAATGAATGAGATGATAACAATACAATGATATCAAATTGTAATACCGGAAGTACATTTTAGCTACTATACCTACGCACTTTTACTTAAGTAGCATGCTCAATGCAGGACTGAGTATTTGTACAGTATGCATTAGTTATTTTACTTTAGTAAAATATATGGGTATTTTATCCACCACCTCCTTGGTTGATCTGATTTAGTTTTCTCTCCCAGAAGGTGACCAGAAAAGGAGGACATTTGAGAACAACAACCGGGGAAACAACCGGGGAAACAACCGGGGAAACAACCGGGGAAACAACCTGTATGCAGAAAGAGTTCCCCGTGCTCTCGGTACTGAATTGTGGCGTCACGTCGTATTGGAGGCCACAGTCGTCTGCGATTGTGGTGGGGCTGTTGTGTCTGAGCAGTGTGGTGGCAGAGGGGACAGTGGTTTTCACTTCCAGCATCTCATGCCCAGCTACAGATACATCCACAGGCAACACCACGTAGGCCTGCGCAAAGATTTCTCCAATGTTGCACTTGAGATGCGTAGACCAACAGTATTCCCCGGGGTCTCCTAGGAAGAGAGACTCATTTATGAAGGGCTATACACATCGGATGTGCCACATAAAACAGTCAGACAGCGATGGCCTGATAGAAGAAGACCACCTGCACTACTGATATCTGTCTGCACATTTAGTCAAGGACAGTTGAAATTGTAACTGAGAGATGCCTTACCTTCAGTGCAATATGTGAGCTCTATCTTATGCTTGTCCTGAAGTAGACTTTTCTTATGGTAGGTCTTCTCAGAGCACTCGATCATACAGTTTGATAAGGGTCTCCTGGGCAGCAGTCTCACCAACCCTTCCGCCTCTGAACAATTAGCTGCTCCTGCAGCCAGCAGAAAGGGGGACAGTATGCCAAAAAACACCCACAAAGTGAAATATGTTGACATTCTGTCCAGTATCAATAAAACATCCAATTGCTGGAAATGTTGAGCTATTGGTCCAGATCTTCTTGTCCTATTGTGGGATAGTTGTTGTCCTGGATCAATATATTGCTTGCACAACCGGACAACCATAGGATAAGATTCAACTTCAGCCAGGAAAAAACTTGCACAGCAGCTATAAACGTTCAAGACTTTCAGAAGTGCGCACCATGCTGCTCTTGTGCTGAAATGAGGAGGGTTTCCTGGAGCGCAGTGCCTATCCTCCAGGTTATTTTCCTCCCTCTAGACTTGAAATGTGAAACACCTAAAGGCTGGACTAAGGAACTGCTTTACCAAAATCGTAATCAAGAGTTATAGTCCATAATAAATGTTTGCAGGAAAAACAACTGAGAACAAAACATTTTTGATTTGAATCATCTTTATTCAAAAGTTTGCAAGCAAAAAAATCAGGAAATTGGTACAAATGATTAGCATGCTATAGCAGTTTCATTAGCAAAATACAATATTTTGTACGAGATCTAAATACATAGATTAAGTTATGGTGCTATGTCAATATAATAAGTAATAGTTGAAAAATAAAATAAAGTACATGGTGAGGTAATTTTGTAAAGTCAGCAGTAGACAAAAGCTTAACAAAATGATAAACTGAGAGCTATAGCAAGTTACAGGCATATGAGGGAAAACAAGAACTCTGCTGTAAAAAATGTATATAAATGGACATGTATTTAAATCAAACAACATTCTTTGGGTTCATTTATGAAGAAAAAAAAAGAAGGGAAAAACTGCTTTGGGTCAAAACTATGATCTAATGGCATATCTCAAAGAAGGTTATGTCAAGAAAAAATTGTTTGATTTTTTTTTGTAATACCTAATTATGATTCATTCCAAAAGTGAATGTTTTTTGGTGGTTGCAATGGGGCATTGTTGCTTTCTGCAAGTTGAAAGGGCTAAAAGAAAGCACCATACAGAAGATGTCCCTACTTGAAACAAAAATTTGATATGAAATGTGATTGTGAATTGTTGTCATATATATGTATATTATTATTATTTTTATATGCCTTTTGAATTAAATTGCCCAAGAAAGGAGTTGTTCACAGATGGGGGGGAAACAACTGGTATGAGTAAGGATTTGGCTCTGTACAGTCTCACATTTTTGTTAGGAACACTCTGTAATAGTTAGCAGCTTTAAATAGCGCTCTTCACCCATGAGATTTATTTAAAGATTAGCTGGCAGTGTTTCGCCTCCAGCTCTCTGCAGCTCTTGGCGAGAGAGATAGTTGGGCTTATCTACAGAAAATGCATTTTTGATGGGTCTGCAGTATCATTATCATCATCATAATAATAATTGGCAGTTAACCTCTAAAATAAAAATTGATCAGATTTGTGGTGGCACATTCTTGTTTGAAAGGAGAAACAGGAATGCAAAACTGAGAGAGACTTTGCTTTGGTTCCCACACTAGGTGCTGAATACACACTGAAAGGATCTAAGATAAGTCTATAGAGAGAAGATAGGCCTGCATATAATGTATCAGTAACTTTTCTGTATTTTGTGTGAGTGTGTGCACCAGGTGGTTCACATACACAAGACTATAAAACAAACTTTACTTTGTGCCTGGCTGCTGGAGGTTACTTGGCCCACACCCGCAGCTGCTGGCCAGCTGCACGGAGGAGATGACGAGGGTGCTGAACTCATCCACATAGAGAACAGGCACCATTTGGAGGGAGGTGGGCTGACAACATGGCACCTGGAGAGACAAAAAGAGAGGAGGAGTTAAAGAGGTTGTGTTGGATATCACAGTTTGAACAAAAAAGGACGTTAAGTGTGAATATTTATATTCTTGATAGAAATGCAAAAAAGTGTTGCATGCTATGGTGGATGTGTTACACATAAAGTACAGAAATAAAAAAGTGTAGACAAATTCAATATAAAATAACAAATTACAAATTAGTTTCCAAACAGTTTCATTTAAAAGATGCAGTCTAGATCTTAGTTGTATTTTTTTTAGGTTATTTATAAGATCGCATAAAGATGGTATAAAACTTTCTGTTTCCTTAGCACGTACACTGCATTCATTTCTGATTGACCAACTTTTTGGGAGTGTCTCAGCTTGAATTTGGTTCATTTGTATATTTGTGTTGGCAGAGTGAGAGAACAGGCTATCTATTGGCAGCTGTTTTCCCTCCTGAGCACACACAGGCAAACTATTTGGTGTTTGTAGCTCCAATGCAACTGAGGCAAAGAGGTGAACAAAGACGCGTAGGACTGTAGAAGAGGTACAATAAACAAAGCTATACATTTAACAGTAAAACATAAGGTAATTGGGGTTGGAGGACATTTATTTCACTGTTCTAATATAGAGAATTATACCTGAGTGACGGCACTAGGCTCACTGGTTTGGGATGGTGGACATTGCACAGGGTGCCCTGCGGGGTTGCAGAGTGCACACTGGATGATGGTCAGGCTGGCAGGATGGATCATCCAGTTTTCCCAGCCCAAATCTGAAACACATAATAATCGACATTTTAGTACATGCATTTATATATTTTTGCATGTCAATTTGCATGCATACATGAACACATGCACACATTGGTGCATACCTTTCATGAAGATCTCAGAGGCCATGGAACAGCACTTCAGGTCTGTACTGTTTCCACCATCAGGGGACACAGAGTTACCAGAGGCCACTGGAACTGTAAGGACACAAAAACGCTCAATTGAGTTTGAATGTGAAAACCTCTTAAGATTCAATTAAAGCTGTACAAAATGTGGGCTCTACAAAGGTTTCTTCAAAGTGTTTGGGTGTTACATACCACCAGTGTCCTTGACTCTGTGAGCAATGGAGCCGAAGGTGGTCCTCCATCGCTCTCCGATACCGTCCAGCCCACCAGCAGGCAGCTGTGGCTCAGCCTGCAAGTTGAGGCCCTCGAGGAGACTCTGTCTGATTGACTGCAATGACCCCCCCGAGCACCTAAACATCATATAAAAGGTTACATTCACATTTGCATTCAAAAGGATTACACAGATAAATTGAAGAAATGCTCTACATGACAAAAAATAAGTATTGTGTTAACAATCCAATCAAGACTAAACAAGTGTAGTTGTGAGCAGCTGCACGTGCCAGACATGTACTCTCTCAATAACCTCAATAGCTCTGGGACTATTTTCTTAGGCATACACAAAGTCCTCCTCAAAATGATGCTAAATCCAACCAGGAATGTATTTTTTCCCTGAGAACTACTCAGCACGCACACATCATGGATATGTTATCTGTTAAGCAAGTCTGCAGCACTGAGGATATTCAAAAATATGTATTAACCTCTACGACCTGACAAGGTAAGGGGAGAGAAAGCAGGTCCACAGTATACGTCACAAGGAATTTGATACACAGATTTGATGCAAAATTAAACACATTTTAAAATGTGAGAAAATGACTTCAAAATAACATTTTAACACCCCAAGACCTTTTGGAACACTAGTAAGAGGACAACTGTGACTTGGTATCAAAAACCTTCTGCATGAATTCTGATCAGCGATTGGATGGGGAGCACTTTTTTTTTAAAAGAGAAATGCTCAGAAGCCTACTTAATGTCTACATATCAATGAAAGCTATATATTCTATGAATGCCCAAGTGTTGTAGTTTGTAGTTGTAATGTTTCAAGAGGCTGTAGTTTCATAAAAGCAGATTTTATAAAGCAAGGTCAAGCTTTAAAAACTACAGTGAAATGAGGACTAACATCATAAAGATGTATTAAGTCATACCCAATATATGCAATTCAACTTCATTGGGATCCCAGCATGCAGACATATTCAACTACACAATTTTTAGACTAATATAACACATTCATAATGCATATTTGTGGGTTTCTATGGAACCAACTTTCATTCAGATAGCAGTGTATCAAATGAACCCCTCTGAATAGGGGCCTGCAATCTATAATAAAATGGATACACTAGACAGCAAACAAAAGCGTAATATTATTTAAGTACCAAAACACTGTAAAAATTCGCTCCTGAAATAAAACATTTACCAATAGCGCTCTGATAAATCAAACATATTGCACTTTAGAGACAGGGAACAGATAGGTTTGTACTGACCTGTGCTGCGAAACAGGAGAGTTCGCAGGGGCAGCAGAAACTTCCTTGGATGGCAGCAAGACAAATGCAAACACCATCGAAGAGCCCAGGAGCATCGTCATGGCAATAAACGTAAAGGACATGGTGTATGGGCCGGATGGTCAATCTTTTGGATCAACTGCTCTCAAATTCGGACTTGCGGCCGACTACGGTTGACTCTGGTTGGAAGAGAAGATAGGAGTGACCAGACAGTGATGCTGCACGAGGTATTGTTTGCCAGGGCCTGGGAACATGGGTTTTTATCTTCCTGTACCAAAGCTTGGCCTTGAGATATTTCACATTGTTGTCTTGTCCCTGTGTGAAAGAGATCAGTTCAGTTATTTTCTCCCGGACGTGCAATACTGGATGTGATTTCTTAGGGAGGATTTGAAATCCAGAATATGGTTTTGCCTACACAAAGTAAAAGATGCAAAAACATCTTCAAATAGTCAGTGAATAAACTTTTTTAACTTCTTTCAACAAAAAAAGGTTCATTGGGCCTTCTGATGCCACTCATAGTGTATTGCACATGTTTAAACCATTTTATTCCATACTACCAGTATCATACATGCTCAACTATCCATCTCTATGAGAAAAAATAGCAAAGCATGAGGCTGAGTTGAGAGGCAAGCAAGGAACGGTAGTTTCAAGTCATTAAGGCCCCTTTAATCAGAGACTACTAACTCACTGTGGACTAAACTGGGTCACAGCAATATTTGCATAGTGCACCAAAGAACACCGTTTTACTGCTGGAGGGTACAACCAATCATAATAGGCAGTGCCACAGGAATTGTTGGTACAGGCTGATACAAGACATGGCAATACTCTTGCAGTTAATGTAAAAATAACAGTTCTGAAGTGCAGGTTGAGTTAATTACTGCTGGTTGGCAGTAGATGCACCACTGCAAAAACATGGCTTTCTTATTGCATGCATTTGTCAGCATAGTAGTGTATACCTGTCAAAAAACACTAACTTTGCAGAAGGCACTGAAATAAGGAGAGCAGGAATATTCTTTATATTTCAATTTCAGATCACAGTCGAGGCTTGAAGCAATGTTATTAAAGTACCATTTTAAAAATGAGTTCTCTTTAACTAGTAATCGTTTCCTTCGCTGTTGAACCATTTGTAACTCGAAAGCACTGTGTTTCTTTGGTTATGTTTATCTTGGCATAATAAGTATATCATGTGTTCTTGCACAAGACCTCGTACAGGTCTAAACAACACTGTGAAGATTTGAGCTCTGAAATGATCATCAGGTCTCAACAATGGTGATAAATTGACACTATTTAAAAATAAAGTCTTAATAATATAATATTTCATATATTTCTATATCTATATCAGCTGTTACATCAAATGATTTCTGATGGCCCATAAGGCAGCCATCTTTGTGTCTTGTATCAGAGAGTTTTTATAGGTTTTTAGGGTGACTGTTTTACACAAAATCATTTTTCTTTTTACGTCAATTTAAATAATAAATAATTTGATCCATCTATCTTTCTAACTAGCTATAGATATTAAAGAATATATATATATATTCTATACAAGAATATATATATATATTCGCACAACCAAAATAAGTCTGTAAAAGCAGAATTTGAACACTGTTTCTGTGCTCCTACAATATTTTTTTTATTTACTATTTATCTCTTAGATTTGAGATAAATATATATTTATCTCAAATCTTCAATTTGTTTATGTTTTGTGGTGTATATAGCTGTTAAGCCTGCTCATATGTGTTTTATTTTAACAAAAATGTGCAAAATTGTCGGCTGTTCTTATAATAACGCATTGAAGCACACCTTAGGCCACTGTGGACAACATTGCAGTTTTCGACCACCTATACATGAGCGGAGTCCTTGAGTATCAGACGTCTCCCACCATGTCCTTGTTCTACTACAGCAGGGAGTCACACCACCGCAGCTGCTGCTGGCTGTGATCACAGAGAGTCTTTAGAAATAGGCCAAGGGCTGCGGAGGAAGCACCATGCAGATGTTCACAAGCACACAACACAGAGGACATTCTTGGGATGAATCTCAACAACATTATTAAAAATGTGGCAGGATTTGGTGTAGCGAGATAGAAAGCTACATTACAGGAGATTCATTCTGTGGGAAATATTGCTATTAAGATTTAATTTGTGCCCGACAAGACTTGAACATAATGACTGTGGATAGACAGAACACCTGCTGCAACAATTCAATTCAATAGACTCATTGTACAGAACCCAAATGATTAGTTTATGGAATCTCATAATTGGAAGCGGTATTGTTTAATGTCTTGTCCAATAATGTTACATTTACAATCCTTCAACCTTGATTGGTGTGTTCTACTTGTTGCATGACTGCTTCACTTACATGCATAGTGAGGAAAGTAAAAGAAGGACTGTTTCAGTTTGCCACCTTTTTATTTTATTTCATAATGTTGTGTCTATATTTGTATGAGTTGTATTGAATATAAAGGGTGCTTTCTATGACTAGTACTATGATATATGTAATGTTAAAGTCTATCTATCCAGGCTAGCCACGGCCAAGTAACCACTAATGGAGATACATTGATGTTATTATTCATTAGTCACAGGGAGGACAAAGGTCTTGCATCGAGGCCAAGATTTAAAAACAGATACTGCCCTTTATCAGAGCCATCATCCGTTTACTCAGCGTACATGACAGCCGTAGTAATGTTTAATCCTAATCCACTTGCATCTTGTTTTGTTAAAGTGATCACAGGGCTTGTGCAGGACACTTGGCTTTGATATTTACAAGACTTGAGCCAATGTGTGTGTTGGTGGATGAGAGTGTGTAGCTTCAACAGGGGAAATCTAACTACAACATTACAGACAGTGGGACCTGTGCTGCTGGGCCTTGGAAATGAATGGAGTGATAACACATGCTACATATCTGCCTTTTCTCTTCTTTAAACAAATATAATTTGGCTGGCTGGTTTGGGGCATACAGAATGGAAAGTTTTCTTTAAAGGTCCAGAAGAAGTGAGGGGGATATTGAAAGAAAGGTAACGTGAACAGGTAAGGGTTTTTCGGCCAGTCTTTTTCTTTTATTTCTACTGTTGATTGCTCTATTTTAAAAAGTTTGGGAAACATTACTTAAACTTGAAATGCTGAAGTGTGTAGTCCATGCATACATGTGCCATTATGTTTTAAAACATCAAGTATTTGTGTCTTTTTCCATTAGTTTTACTCCTAACTAAACGTGATTGTCCAATTGATTTATTACAAAAAGTCAAACAGTTATGACAAAAATCTGTAATGAAACAGATGAAACAGGGAAATGTGTTTTGTTGTTTATAAAAGTCTATTATTTCATTATTTCGCAGCTTGCAAAACACAAGGTCAGACATTTCACACTCACACATGAAAGTATATTTTTCTTTGACAGTGAAGACAGCACAGGATCATGGGATGTGGTCTGGGAAAGTCTGAACCACTGCTGAAAAAATTTCACAAAGGTGCTGCCTTTATTATTCCAGTGAAATTCCAGAGTCAAATGTACCTTTTTACGCAATAACTTAATGTCAGTGTCATTGCTATTTTTCATTTTTAGAGTCCATCTCAGTTCCAGGTAAATATATGTTTACTCCATCACATATTTACACAAAAGTCTCAATAAGCAATTTTAACTCACTTTTCTACTCAATTTGTATGCACTCTGTGAAGCTGCCACTGGTAAGTCTTGCAGAATGGATCAAACTTAGTATATGAATGTGTTCATAGTGGAAGAGGAAGGTTACCTCAGCATGGTTATGTCCGAGTGCTTCCGTCTTGTCTCCTAATCTGCAGCGATCAGTGCGGCTCTGTTGATCCAGCGCTGGTACCGTCAGCATGTTGCACGGCTGGAGATGAGACGCAGGTGCACGTGGACCATCTTCCAGTCTATCGAATATGCAGGAGAGCAAGACCAGATCAAGGTGAGCACTGACAGAACTCGTCTTACCCACCAACATTTAGAAGCCTTGTGGATGGCAACATCAGGCTGTCGGTAAGAAATATACATTTTAAATATTGGATGTACTGCCATTACATTTTTAAAACAGACATTCATGGACCCAAGAGGATACATCTTACCAACGTTGTGATCTCCAGACCTTCCAGCACCACCATGAGGCTGACATTTGTGGTTCAGAGTGAAAAATATATAAATTTGATTGAAAAATAATAATCATTACAAGATGGATGGCTGAGATATTTCGCATCCATGGTCCATCTGGGATTTATTACAATAACCTTAGTGGCCCCTACATTTTTATCTAAAATGTCATTTTTTCCAGTACTTTGATTTGACCATTTCGAAAGACATTTAACAACATGTCTTTTTTCTTCCTGCAGCTCTACAATTTCTTTGGCTTCTTGATGGACCACTTCACCCCAGCCAGCAGTGAAAGTAAAACAGACCTCAACTCTTCACTGATGCAGAGTAGGTTTCATTAGATTACTGACAGTCAGATAATCTGAGTTTAACCAGTCTACTATCTGCTGAGAAACAGAATGTGGGTTTGCCCTTACATTTTCACTTCCTCTCTTCACCTTTACCATAGGAAACCTTATATCCCACATATTTCGTAAGAATGAAATCTGTCTTGACACAGAGTGGGAGAGATATTTTTGCTACAAGAGCATCGAGGTGACAAAAAGCTACACAGGCCCCCATCTCACGCTCCCCATGACGTTCTGTGGGGTGTCAAAGCTGGTGGAGGCCTTCAAGCACAAAGAAGTAAGTACATGAGTATATCCCCAAAGGTGTTCAATCTAAGGTTGGCTTTTTCTCCTCTGTGCTCGGTTTATACACACTTTCTTTTTTTTCTAGTAGCAGCTTCATGCTCGATATGTTCTGCAGCTTCTTGGAGAGACTTGGAGACTTCTGAGAACTTTTCCCAACATCAGTCACGTCATCGCCTGCCATACAAAGCCGATTACCATATGCGGTACTCAACAGCAGGCCTTTCCTGTATATATTGTTCTCAGATCTTTTCTCCCACATTATTTTCTTAACGCTCTTGAGCATGCAGTTACACTAACAAATATGAATTAATTATGTATCTCTTTCCCAGGGGATCTACACGGGCACCTTGAAGACCTGTTGTTGATATTCTACAAGGTACTCATTACATTCAATTAATCAAATTGCCAGACAGAGATGTTCATTTCAACACCTTACTAATCTAATCTAATCCAAAGTGCGTTTAATTGCTCTTGTATAGACCATTCTCATATAGTATAGTTTATAGTCTTGAACTAGTATTAACCTCCTATTTTGATTATTCTTGTTCATATTTTGGTTCTGCATTTCTCCGTACTTATTTCTGGTTTTCTGCTGCATCACCACACATTTTGTTATACTTAATAAAAGGTGTCATCTTATTGTATCCCTTTCAGAACGGTTTGCCGTCCTCTGATAAACCATATGTTTTTAATGGAGACTTTGTGGATCGTGGTAAAAACTCTTTAGAGATCCTTCTCATCCTATTCGGCTTCCTGCTGGTCTATCCCAATGATGTCCATCTGAACAGAGGGAACCATGAGGACCACATTGTTAATCTGAGGTTAGAGGCCAATCTCAAAATGCTCACACTGTATATGGTTTCATTCTTATTATATTCAACCTACCTAGCTGGTGTGTATACTAACCTAGTTGTTTAATGTGTGTTTTCTTCAGATATGGCTTCACTAAAGAAGTTTTGGGAAAATACAGGGTAGGTTTTGTTTGATTTGCATTCAATGTATTGTCCTATTTTGTTGTACTAAATAAATAAATACAAATACATTTAATTTATATAGCGCTTCTCATCTGCCAAGACAAATCTCGAAGCGCTTAAACTAAGACTATTTACAACCCTGGGGGACATGTTGCATCATCATGATGTAGTTTGACTCAGTTAGTCCAATACCTGCTTGCGTACTAACTCACATAATACCAAATGTCTATTAATCCACAACTGGAAATAGTGAATACACTTTTACTCCTGTTTGAGTCTGCATCTGAATGTGCCCAAATGAATAAAAATAATGAGTTTATATTAAGAACTCACTTTATGGCTTGCTTTGTTCTGCAGGTGCATGGCAAGAAGATCCTAAAGCTCCTCCAGATGATTTTCCGATGGCTACCTTTGGCCACAGTGATTGATAACAAAGTGCTGATTGTGCACGGTGGGATCTCTGACACCACAGACCTTGACAAGATAGCTAGAGTGGACAGACAAAAAGTAAGATGGCTTCAGGGATAATAACATGTGTGTACGTGGGGCAATTTACAGGTAACAACTGAAGAATTGTTATCATGATCATCAAGTGTATTTAATCTGTGTATTTTTGAATGTTTGCAGTATGCATCGGCTCTCAGGCCTCCTAAAATGAAAGTCCATGGCTGTATGACGAAGATGAACGAAAACAGGGAAAGAGAGGCCTGTGGTCAGGTGGAAGGCCGGCGTCGAGTGTGTTCTCTGACTTACCACAGCTCGGCCCCGGATCACAGGCACGACCTCCCACGCCGCTCGCTCAACAACACCCCTGTGTGCAGTAAGCTAGACTTGTCGGTGGATGAGAAGCTAAATAGGAAGTGCAAGCTGTCTGGGTTTGATCAGGCCAGATGTGAACTGAAGAAGTCTGACTCATACCTGGAGTCTAAAACAACAGAGACAGATTTGGATGAGTGGAAACAAGTAAGTGGTCTCAGTGGTTGTTGCAGATGTTCAACATGTATTGCTCCATAATGCACACATTTTATTATTTCACTGACTTTTTTACTGATTAATTTGGCTTCCCAGATAGTGGACGTGTTGTGGAGTGACCCAATGCCTCAAAATGGATGCATTCCCAATGAGGTGCGAGGCGGAGGCTGCTACTGGGGGCCAGATGTCACTGAGGAGGTGCTGCGAAGAAACAACCTGCAGCTCCTCATCCGCTCCCACGAGTGCAAACAGGACGGATACGAGTTCTGCCACAACCGCAGGGTGAGCACGAAGACACACAAGAAAGAGTTTGAGTTGCAATACTGACTATGGGAACAGGTACTTTTGTATGGAAGCCCATAGAGGACTCTATTAAATGGTAAATGTTGATTTGAATTTATTTAAAACATTACAATTTCCCACGTGTTAAAACATAATTTGTCCTTTTTCAAAGATGTAATTAGCATTTACTCAAAACACAAATATTAGTAATGTGGTCATTGAACACCAAAATGAGTACGGGCCAAATTAATGTTGAATTATTTACTGAAATACAACATAAATATACGGAAAATGATTATACAATAGTGGAATTAGATTTTAAAATGATACTTTCATCAAATCCACTTTGGCCTTCCGTACTTTTAGGTTTTGAGTGGCTTTGTTGAGTATGGCAGGAGATGAAAAACAGGAAATTACGAAAAAAGTGCAAAATGACGGTTGTGCGGTTGTTTTTCCTTTTAATTAAACATTTAATCTGAAAGCAATTAGAAATGAGTGATTAACAAACAGCATATCTCTACACGTTTACTATTCCTGTTAAGACTTACGGTATTGACTCTTATGTTGCATTTAGGTGATTACTATATTTTCAGCATCTAATTACTACGAGGTGGGCAGCAACAGAGGCGCCTTCATCAGAATGGGACCTGACCTGGTCCCCCACTTCATTCAGTATCAGGCCAGCACCACATGCAGAGAGCTCACCCTGAGACAAAGGTACAAAGACAGGGCAGCACAGACATCAGAATGACAGAACTGCATTTGTAATACTTTCCGTTGAGTGATTTGAGTGACATTACAGCAGTTTCCTCCGGAGGTGGTTGTGATTGCCTAGAAGCCTTAGCAGTATCGCCCTGTACGGGAAAAACACCGAACTCCATCTGCCCCTGAAGTCCCTGTAGGAGGAGTTCAAGGTGACTCGAGCCGTAGAGGTAATGCTATATAAGGACTCCAATGACCCCAAGGTGGCACAGGCAGGGGTGGAAGTAAAAAGTGGGAGGAAGTGGAGAGCCGACAAAGCTATTGCAAGCATAGTCTCAGATCCACCACAAAGCACTAATGGGAACAGTGATGCAGGGGAGAGCTGGACTGGGAACCTTCAGAACCCCCCAGTACGACAAGGCCAAGGGAGAAGAGAGGCGCAGGCTGGTACAGGAGGAAGTAAGGGCAGCAGTTGAGGAGGAGCGGACTAGCAGAGCGGTTGGCCTGAGGCAGCAAGGGGCCTGGACGAGGTGGGAGTAGGACCGTAAAGTCACATTGACTGATCTTCGACGGGCAGTACCTCAACGAATCAAAGTCCTGGTCCACAGTGTACCATGTCTTGCCCAGCCATTCTAACCTCTTCACCTGGGGCAAAGTGGAAAACCCGGCATGCCCGCAATGCTCAGGCAGGGGAACGTTGGAGCCCATCCTGAGCAGCTGCCTAGTGACTCTTTGCCAGGGCCTTGCGCTCTGATCAGGTTCTGAAACCCATCCCAGAGGCCATCGCCAGGGCAAGAGTGTATGATGTCGAAAGAACCGAAACACCCGATAACCCCTGGTTACATCACCGATGATGTGTTCAGGAGCATCAAAATATGTACTTTTATTAACATTGCAACATATTGAGATCGTATGTTCACGTTATGATCAGTTTATTTCCCAGTGATTCCAAGATTTACTGAGTAACTGAACAAATAATCTTCCTTTTTTGTCAGTGTTGGGTGGACGGAGAGATCCGCTCTGCAAGCTCTGAGGGAACAACTTTTCGTACATAGGTCTGATCTCATCAGTGCCTTCCAGGAGTTTGATCCTCACAACAAAGGTACTGAGCAGCAGTGATAAATCGTTACACTTTTAGGGCAGTTTCTCTTACCACCACTTAAGTCTGATCCTTCAAACTCAAAGCAGGAAAATATATTTTCAGCAGTCTGATATGTACCTGACGTAGGGGACAAAGAGAACATATAGTGTATGCTAAATAAAATCCCAAAAATAGTGATGATATAAAGACGATCTAGAATGTAGATTTTGTGAGCAAAAAACATGTTGTAAAACCTTCTGACCAACTGAAGAGAGCAACATCTTTCAGAACACCAGTGTAAAATGGTCACTAAAACAAAGATTCATATCCCTCTACAGGGACTATATTAAAATAATAAAAACCAAAGACTACTGTCAAGTCAAAGTAAAGAAACTCATTAAGACTAGCCACATGGCCTATGGCTTGTCAAAAATGCCCTAACACTCAAGAGGAAGCTTATTGTGTTAGTTATTCAAAATGAATTTAACTCTACTGTATATTTCTATCTGTGCCTCAGGGATGATCTCTGTGACGCACTGGGCTAGCACCACAGAGAGAGTACTGAATCTGGGTCTGCCCTGGAGGGTGCTGCGCCCTCAGCTTGTCAGCAGCACCCAGCATGGCATGATGGACTACCAGCAGTGGATAAAGGAGCTTTCAATCACTGAACCCAAATTAGAGGTCAGCCTTTAAAACTTGTATCCGATATATATCCTTCTTTCTCACCGTTTATGTAAGACTGACACACAGATTAGCAATATTCGTTTCTCCCATTTCAGATCTCAGATAACAGTATCCTGGATACGATGTACAAGAACCACTCCAATCTGGAAACCATTTTCCGGATCATAGACACAGATCACTCAGGTCAGTAAACAGCTTCACTTGGATCCCACTGAAAAGATCATTTTTGTTTTCTCTTGCAGCTTTGACTTCATGAAAGTCAATGATTTGGTATCCCTACTCTGGTCCAAACTGAAATATCTCAAGAACTATTGGATGTTCCCAAGAAGATAAAACCCTACTGACTTTGATTGACGCCTGGTTTTCCATCTTGTGTTATCAATCTAGTAGAATACATATATTAAACATGGTAAACGAGTTTGCATAATCACATTAGCTTTAAGCTCAAATCACCACACCCTCACAGCCTCTTGTCTTTCTGTCTCATTTCACAAATGTCTACAACAGTGGGAAGATAAGTCTTCCGTTTCTAGACTGTAATAAAAGGCCTTTATAAATCTTAAACACTCGAGCTCTTTGTTCATTCTTCATTAAAACACCTTCCAACTTTAAGCTAATCATCAAAATACAAGGCATGCAGTCACACTAGATATCTATGCTACAAAAGTTTTTCAACTACATCCTCCTTGTGTTTCCTTTCAGGTTTAATCTCTTTCAAGGAGTTTCATCAGACCTGGGAACTCCTGCGCTCTCATCTGAAGACAGAGATTAGTGCCAAGGCTATTGCAGACCTGGCCCAGAGCATCGACTTCAACAAGGACGGGAGCATCGACATCAATGAGTTCCTGGAGGCTTTCAGGCTGGTGGACATATCAGCACATAACTGAGTCTGGACCTGGACCAGGAGCTGTACCTGCTGCATAGAAAACACCCAGAACCGATTTGGAAAACCTGTATAAATTCAAATGTTGAGTACTATCTCATCCATTTGACCTCATGAGATCAACCTACATCTTTTCTACGTCTTAGATGTTATTTTTTGTAACCTCCTTTTTATCAAATTAGAGTATCCTTAGGATTTATGTTTTTAACTCATGGATCAAGCTGGTCAGAGAAAGCTATGAATTAAAGAAACCCACCGATGTTACACATTAAAGTCTGTTTACAGGAGTGATCGAGTGATAATGCTTTTATGAAATAGGTTGCATTAAAGACAAGTCTTTGCAATGTCTAATAAATGTCCTTAAGTGATGTCACTTGAGTCAGCGCGAGTTGGACCAGTGTCATTTCGAGGACTCTAATGCAAGAGGGGATATCATCTTTGGGTAGCTGGTTAATCAGTTCAACTGTCAATCAGTTGGAATGTAGGACATTAATCCTATCAACTCAAGCAGGACTTAGATGAGATGTTGGAAAGGGCTCATCTGCAAGTAAACACAGGTGATGAGACATGTCCCTTATGAGAAGCCAAACAACATTACTATATTTGTCAGACAGAGCGATTACTAAAAAAATTAAGTTACCTTTTAGGGCTTTACCGAATAGTTTGAAGCTTCATTCATAATGACGTTTAAATTATAAAACACAACTTTGGTGCATTATTTAGTTTAAAGAACCCAATATTGCTGCACAGTTAAGAGATAAGATTAGGCTACATTAATATTATTCAAAACTATAATTTGTAGAATAAGATTTCAGTGGTGTCTGCTTAATCTTCTGATCCCAACCTTAAAAGAAACAACCTCAAAATGTATTGAATATAATAATTTTCAAAAACATCTAGTAAATTAATTATTCATCAACTAAAATTCCCCCTAATATTCGGTCTGCTCTCCAGCTTGTCATACACAAAGGTTACCCTCAAGATCTTCATTAATAGAAAGTTGATTGATTGAAAAGACTAACTCATTCCATTTAATGAATATTTTAAGGGTTACAATGTCACAAAACCTTACAAGGCCATCAATGCTTCATTTAAAAAACCGTAAAAGAAAATGTAAAAGTGATACAAAAGTGACATTCGGTACAGCCCTACCTTTACATTAAGTTTGCAAGGAAAGGGATGTAGTGAAGAACTGGTTGACAATTTAACTGACATTTATTACATTCTAACAGCATAAAAAAAGAAATACAAAGTTGTATTTACAATGTATTCAATCACAACACACTCAATCCCAAGATGTGTTCAAAGGGCAGGCTCAAACAGTCTCATATGCATAATCTGATTAAACATTAGGTAGGCCAGATGTTGTTAGACGATGAGTCTTTCCACTCTTTATCAGTTCGGTATAAACCTTCCTTGTTTTGTTGGTACAGATAGTGGGGCCTGATAAAATGCTGATCAAGAGAGTAACTACTCCAAATTCAGATCCTCTGTCATGACCTTGTTGCTCCCATGACAAAAAGGATAATATGACTCGTCTTGGTGAAAGGCAGGACAGCTTTTTATAGGATTTATTTTGAGTCAGAGCATGTGTACGAGTGTGTTGGCAGGGTAGACTCAGCTCAGGATGCTTCCTCTCATGTGTCCACTGTCACTCAGGCCGTGCTCTATGAGTTTAATGTCCTCCAAGTCATCTTTGATGACACTGATCAAATGACTCAACCCGTCCTGCTGCTGCTTTAAGTGCTGAGAGGGACAGACAAGAAAGAAATGTTACCGTTTATGCCCAACAGGAAAAAGTAAACACTTGTGCTTTACTTGGGAACTGTGCTTTCAGAAGTCTGGATTCCACAGTTACAGGGCAAAGACGTTAAAACGAGATGCATTTTGTAAACTGCCGACTCACTTGTTTGATTTCCCTGAGGAGGTCTGCATCAACACTGTATCGCTCTTCTGATCTCACAGCTCCAAAGTGATTCTGCATCCTGATCTGAGACATTAACTCATTCAACCGACCCTGGAAGAGAAAACAACACAAATACTGTCAAATATCCACCAAAGACTTTGTCCCAAGCGTTGGATTGACAAGCCAAAAATACAACTTGATGGAAATGAAGCTTAAAAAGGCAACATGTGTTGTTTATCTCAAGGATGGCCAACAACTCATGACCGCTAATGGTGTCACATTATGCGTTGGCGAAGGCAGTAAAGAGTAATAATGCTTGCTAGCAAACATGGGTGTTAACAATGCAGGTTTCAAACTTAAAACAAAAAAAACCTGCATTTTGGGGAGCAACATTGAATGTAAACACTTGAGTTTGTTGAAACCTTCACAGGACACCTTAAATAATAAATATAAATAAATAATTGCAATGTAACCAAATAGGGTTAGCGAAAATAATACTAAAATACCAATAAAAACTGTTATCTACCAACTGTTCTTACAGGATATTGAATTAATTGTTGAAAACCAATTTGTTTTGGTAATATATCATTTTCAAACAGAGTACACCCTTTTTATCCTGATTTACATTCTAATAAGAGCTCGATGAATGGAAACATTTCCACTGTCAGCTTGCATGTATAACTTGTTCGGTTTAGGCCAGGGGCCGTTCTAGGGGGGCGGGGGCAACAGGGGCCAGTGCCCCCGTAACACTGACCAGGGACCCCCCTGTGGCCCCGCTCCAAAAAAAAGGTTACAATATTACAATTTATTGGAACTAAATCAAACACCCGGATGTACAATGGAGATTAAACTGTTCATTACCTTATATAAAAGCAAATACTGTTTATTTTTTTAATTAAATTGTCACTTAAAGTTACTAAAACAAATACTCTAAATGAAAAAAAACTACTGAAACAAAGGACTGTAACTTAAATGTACTAAAACAAATACCTTTACAAAAACAAATACCAATTACTGTATTTTATGTTTATTTTACACAATAACTTTATACTGTCTTTGTAACCCGCTTTTATTGTGCCCCTCTCATGAAATAACTGGCCCCAGCCTGGCCCCCCTTGAATTGGTTCGGCACTGGTTTAGGCACCCTTACCTTGAACTGCGTGGGCGCATTCAGCTCAGACTGAATGGTATCCAGTTGAACTCTGAGATGCTCCTCGTCCACTTGGATAGCATAGCCACTTTTTCTCTGGATCTCCTGTTTGATCAGCACCTGGCAGGAAAACAGGGATGGGAGGGAGGAGTGATAAATGTCAAAGAAAATATTGGACACGCAGACAGTGCCCGGGCATTCATTCAAACTCTAAGTGGGAGATGTCTTTTATCACAGACCATGTCAATAACCAACAAAATGTGGCTGAACAAAGAGAGCAGCTACCTGCAGCACCCTGTGAGAGAGATCCATCAGCTTCCTCTTGTACTGCGCAATCTTGGCCACTGTTGTCGCCTGGTTCTTCTGCAGTTCACTAATGTCACCGGAAATAATCTGTAGTCCATGTGTGGGTGTTTTTGTGGAGTATTTGTGTGGGAAAAAGGAAGGGAGGTAAATTATTAACATTTTTGACATTTCTCTACCGATAACATTTTTAATAGAAAACAATTTAGCTCAACAACAAACTACGTTCAGTTTCCCTCAACAAATAGTGAGTGGCGAGTTCCCTTTGACACTATAATATTAATGAAGCTTGTTAATAAAGATCCTTTCATGCAAGAAATGCAGCCGAAGTTCTCTAAAAATAGGGAAATAAGACAAAAAAAGCTTCGCATTGATACACATAAAAGTAAACACTTGTGGCTGTATTTATAATATTTATTTTGGCTATAAACAACCTGTTGGCAGCATTTATTGGACATCTGTGTACTCTGTCCTTGACACCACAAACTCTGGTTCAAAATACCTTTGTTGATTATCAGAAGGCACTGTGCCCATGTCCAGCGAGTCTTTCTTCTTTGACATTTGGAGAGCTAAAACAGACAGCAGTGTTTTCACTTACATCCACTCTGGTCTGGTGCTGTTTGGTCATCTGGTCCTGGAACTGCAGCCTGCGAAGGAGCTCCTTGAAACCCACCATGGGCACTGGTATTAGTCTGGACACATTTTAATTGTATTAAATTAAATGAAAACATGCATTTCTACATGTTACTTAATGTCTTTTTTTTTTTTAATTGCAGAAAACCTACAGGCAGAAAAGCAGTGCATAATGGACAATGTTCAAGCATGTCAGAGCCATCTATTATTATTTTGTTGAAATAATGAGTGACATGTGGAAACACTTTTAAATCTCTTGAGAAAAAAGGGCTGTTCAAAACTTTAATTCAATATAAATAGAAGTCTAGGCAGCGGCTGCAAACACCCAAATCTGAACAAGTGTATAACACTAACCGCATCAAATATGAAGCACTGATTTGGTCGTGTGAAGCTTCTTTTAAATGAAAACGTGCATCCAATTAGGATAAAGGCGTAAAACGAGTAGCTCTTTATTGCATAGGTGGTGCAGGGAGTTAAGAAGAGAATTGATTAAGAGCAGGAGAAAAAAGATTGTTTGTCTACATATGCACTAAAAACTGCAGTATACAATAAAAGGTCAGGTGTGCAAAACTATTATCAATACCAATGGTGCAAAAAACTTGCCTGCTTTATGTCATGCTCAACTTGGAATGGGGCTTGAGAGAATTATATACAATCTTAGCCCTGATTTAGCTAGCATTTAAGCAGTTGGTACAGTAAGTGCTAACCAGGAAAGTCAAAGTATGTTGGTTGAAATTAAAATGCAGTAACTAGAGAATGTTGAGGATCTACTCCCCGTCATCACATTGTTCATAAACCCCCTTTGTTCACTTACTTGTCTGGCTCAGGGTTGTCCACCTTAGCCTGCTCCCAAATGATGGGGTCCACTCCTAGTGAGAGGAAACAACATCCTCAGAAGTAAATAACTTCTAATCACCAACAAACTAATTAAAATCATCAAGATGATGACACAACTATGCATTTACCTGCAGGTGCATTCTGCAGCAGCTGTTTGAGCTGAGCTGGAGACAGCTCTGTGCGCGTCCCCGACATGGCCACTCCGATCGATGCGAGCTGGGCCTTGATGTTGCCCTGCTCCAGATAACTGAAGAGTGTGGTGGCAGGGATCCGCTTGGAGGTGCCATTAGGAGAACGCTCCACCACGTAAATGATCACCTCAGTCCTAGGGCAAAGAACACACAAACATTTAATTACATTTTTTGGAATTTGTTAACTATTACAATGTATTACAACTAAAATTCTTGTTTTGGTTTAGGACCAAAATACATTTCTGATCCTTTGCTACATTATGAGCCATCCAGACCTATCGGGTTGTCAGGGACGAGTCTGCTTTCTGTTCCCAGAGTCAAAACTAAACATGCACAATCAGCGTTTTTTTTAACGCTCCATCTATTGGGAATAAAACACCAGAAAACGTCATGTCTGCTGCAACTCTCAATTCTTTAAATCAAGGCAGAAGACGTGTTTGTTTGCTAAAGTGTTGCTTATTTGTAAGCACTTTAAATCACTTTGTCGTTTAAATGTTGAACATAAATACAATCACATTTCCTTGTCTTCCAAGTGTGTAATAGTACTGAATGACATATTATAGTTACTTACTGGTCATTGGGCAGGGCTTTGACACCATCCACATTGACAGTGAGAGACTGGTTGCTTCCCAGGACTTTGTGAAGAGTCTCCACCAGCTGCTGCTGCTGCGCTCGCACATCAGCTTCCTTTTTATTGAGAAGTAAGGCCACTAAACCGTCCTCATCCTTACTCACTGGGACACAGCTATAGCCCACCGCCTAGGAAACAAATCACAGAAATACCATTTGATGAAGTTCAAAAGAACCTAAAGTACACTTCAAAACACTTTTATAAACTATCGGTCATTACCTTGAACCTGCAGAATGGGTTCTCCTGCGTGAAGTCGACAGGTTGGTTGTTGTTGCTGTAGTAGCCCTTCCCAGTGCCCCAGTAAGCCTGCAACTGGTTCCATTTGGCTAAGATGGTGTCACGTTCGTCTCCTAACAAGGTGGGGGCTGACAGAGCAGTGACCTGCTGGTACAGCTGGGTGGTCTGAGCCTGAGCCTGCTGCTGCTGCTGCTGCTGCTGGGCCGGCTGACCGAACAAGCCTCCTGGTAGGGGGCAGGTGAGGTCAAATATCACGTCAGATTGTGTAGTCCTTTACATTTCCTGAAACATCTTTATACTCTTATATTAACAGGGTAATACTACAAAAGTCCCCAAAAATGTCACAACTTAGTAAACAGTATTTTATGTTTGCTTCAACTGCACATTTGTATTGATGACGATAATAATGCTGATTTCTGTAAACATGTGATTGTTGTCGCCCTCTGCAGGGATAAGAGGTCAACCGTTTGTAGAGTTGCAATGGAAGTTTGTGTGTGACCCTGCTGAGAAAAGAATTATAAGTGGCTGGATTTTGAAATGGTTTGAATTCCTTGTTTCTTTTGCTGCTCAAACGTACTTCAATGTCATTATCGTCAGTGACGAGCCGACTATTAAATGTGCTTTTAATTTCATTTTCATGATAATACTGCCTAAGAAACTGATAATTAACTAACTGAGAATCCATTTCAGATATAAGCTTGAATTCTCTGTATTGACAACGGCTGTCCTTGAGATCCAGGTCTTACCTGTCTGCTGCTGAGTGGGCTGGATATTAAAACCTCCAAACCCTCCCAGGGTTGTTGTTCCTAATCCAGTTCCAAATCCTGTTGCCCCAGCAGGAGCCGCGGTACCAAGCCCAGAGGAGAACCCAAAACCTTTGTTCTGTGTGTTACCAAACAGGCCTCCTAAAACAGAACAAAGTATCAACAGTGAGAACAAATATCCTACGTTTTTTGTTACTGAAAATGTGTCTTTTTAAACGCTGTATGCACGCAACTTGTATTTCCTTGACTTAAACATACACAAAGAAAAGCAATAAGAGTTACACTGCTGACCTGTGGTGTTGGCAGGAGTACTAAAGCTAAAAGTGGATCCTGGTGCAGGTGCAGTTGTTGCAGCTGCCCCAAAGCCACCAAACGTACCTGAAATGTTAAGCAAATCATGCCAAGTGAGATGGAGGAGGAGATACAAAAAGGGTTGAAAGATAGATAAATGGAGTAAATAAAAAAGAATGAAATAGCTGACTGTCTCCTGCATATAGGGAGCTTCAAATCATGACAGAACTTTGAAGATTAACAGAAAGGGACACTGATTTTTGGTCCCCATTTAGCATTGCTTATCTTTTTTTACAGAGAAGGTGAAAATGTACTAGATTTGCAAAGAAATCAAAAGGTGAGTGCATCATGATACAACATTTTGTCTCCTCATGCAAATGGAAACTACGATGCATGACACTTTATGAGACAAAGCCACAAGTGAGATGAAAAATCACTGCACCACACAGACGTGAAAATGGATGAAAATGTGTTTACAGACAGACTGTACTGATTCATTAATCACAAAGGTCATCTACCTGTGCTAGCCAGGCTATTACCAAAATTGAAAACAGTGCCAGTGGTGGTTGCTGTACCAAAGCACCCCACATTAACGCTGACTGCTGCTGGGTTGGCATTTAAACCAAACCCCCCAAAACTAAACCCACCAGCCGTGGTGTTTCCAGCTCCCAGCCCCCCAAATCCTGCAGCCAGCGGAGGCAGGCAGCGAGAAAGAGAGAATGACATGAAGGAGTTAAAAAGGACAAAAGGTCAGGCCTCGTATGGGACTACATATATTGTAAAACAGTCTTCAGGTACCTTAAAAGTTACCATTGCTTTGTTTATAACACCTGTATCTTACCAGTGTTGGTGGAGCCAAAACTGAATCCTGTGGCTGGTGCAGCAGCAGCGGTGGGGGCTACCCCAAAACCAGGAGCTGTAAGAGCTAAAAGAAAAAAGCAGACACAAGAACGGCAGTGAGTTAAACTGGCAGACAATGAGATTTGGATATAACCAGGGCTGTGTGATAACTACCAACACTTATCACAAGAACAGATCATTTTCTCTATGTTTTCATATCGATGTTGTTTGATCATAATGATTCCAAAATCCACACGTTGCTAAACGACATATGCCAAGAGTGATTTTTTATAGAAAGATGGAAACCACAAATGGAGACAATTTGGGAATATTGATAAATAAAGGATCATCTCTTACTCATATAGACTAATCTGCACATAGACCCTGAGCTAGTCTAGGACTAAAAGGGAGTTTAAATTAAATAATGTTGAAAATGTACTGCATTTCATTTTGAGATACATAAATTGGATGAAATTAAATATTTCCTTATGTATTTTAGACTGAAAATGTGTACCTATGTAAGGTGAACTTATAAATAACCCATGTTTATTTTCCATTTTGATATGCTTGTTATTTGCATTGGTTACTGTTTTTATTATGTTATAATTTGTTTTCAATTATTATTTACTTTCATGTTTGAAGAATACAACTTTATATTGTAACCCTTTGTAAAGGAAGCTGTTTTACTATATCAAATTACTTTGGGAAATAAAAGACAATGTGAGAAATAACTAATTAAAGAATATATTAAAAAGATAACCGTAATCATTTAATACTAATAACGTCATTAAATCCAATACAAACTATGTTTATAATTGAGTTCTTAGTGGGTATTTGTGTAATGCTGGAGTACATTATGTTGAGGTAATTCTACTATTCTGCCCCTCAGATGTAAATGCCATAGACACAATATTAGTAATAAAGTCTATCACCACTGCAAACTAATAGCTAAATTATAACAATGTTTTTAAAGTGATACCTCTCCTACAGTGTCAAAGTAAACTGAACATTATTATGCATGTAGAGGCAGCATTGTTGTATTGAACACGCATTAAATGTACCCAATGAAGTGGCAGGTGGGTGTATAAGTTGCTGTTCCTACAAATCTGGATGAGACAGACCTAGTCGATCTCTTCAATACAACTGCCCAACAACACAGCTGAGTAGCTTTGATTATAGGGGCTCAGATGAGGAGCGGTACCCTCTTTAGTGACCATCGGATCTATGGACTTACTGCCGAATCCGAATGAGGCGGCGGTGGCGGCCGCTGAGCCAAAGCCAAATGTTGCCGTTGATGCTGTAGTTTTGGCACCAAATTAACCGAATGAAAACCCGGACGTGCCTTCACATGAACATAGAGAGTGCTATGAGTGTTGAGTGTCGTGACAGTTACATTAGCGTACAGCTACAATGGATTTCAATAGCTAGCAGAGGTGGGAGAAGTGCTCAGATATTGTACTTAAGTAAAAGTAGAAATACTAGAGTGTAGGAATACTCCGTTACAAGTAAAAGTCCAGGGTTGCAGTCGAATAGTCCATTTAGCTTAGGAACCTTCCTAACAGAGTGAAATGACCCGGAAGTCCCTCAGTGGCAGCCATGATAAGTGCTGTTCGAATTCTCTAGATGATAGGAAAGGAGATTTCAAACTTCCTTTATAACCTCCTTTAGCTTAGGAACCACTGGACCTCCCTCACCGAAAGGAGAGGAGAAAATGCTGCCCCACAATGCCTTGCGGCCGCAGCATTTGGCATCACACAACATTCGGCCGTTCACGGAAACAACCGATTATGACCGAGAAATGATATCATGAAAGTTACGGTGCTTATGAAGCATTTTAAAACGGTAACTTGCCAAAGTGCTTTGTTTTGAACGATCATCAGTATTATAATCAAAAAGAGAAATATGAACGTTAGTTTTTACTGAAATGATCAAATAAAGTCAACATTTCACTGTCTTTACTGAGCTGTGTGGGGTTTGTTCAACTTTTAAAAAGATGTTTGAATGGTGATATACACAGTGATAGATGTTAAGGACTAACGTTTATAATAAATACATTTGTATTGATTTTAAGATCTTTTCATAGTTCATACAATCACACGTATTGGGATCATTTGTATTAATGTAGACCGGAGGGAGAGGGTGACAAGCATAAGTTTCACTTTCCTTTTTTAGCCTGAGGGAAGAGGCAGATTTTTTCCAGCTGTGTATTTTCAAATTATAGCGTACTCGAGCTGGTTTCTCCATTCTTACCTACCCTACCTTTAAAGTACCAAAAGCACCCTTTATGGAAATTGGTTGATTTCAGAATATATTATATGTTTTGTTTATAATTATTGATACATTGATGTGTTATCAAAGCTGGTAAAGCTAGTTTCCGCTAATATGCATCACTTTGTATACTGCAGGGTAGCTTGTGAATTTACTCCGGTGTAAACAAAGTTTTGTTTTGTGTTGATTACATTTCACAAAGGTATTAAATAAACGTGGAGTAATAGTACACTATTTACCTATGAATTGTAGTGGGGTAGAAGTGCAAAGTAGCAAAACATTGAAGCACTGAAGTGCACGTTTCTCAAAATTGCACTTAAAGTACTTGATTAAATGTACTTAGTTACTTTATACCACTGCAAACTAGAAGCTCATATTTTAACGTTGACATGAGTACACTTGAGGAATGTTCATTAGCCAAAACAGCTAACATTAGCTAAGGGCTAGCTACATCATAACGGGACACAAGCAGTAAGGTTAGGTAGCAAAAGAGAGCCGTTTACTTGAAGCCTACTTGAAAGAGTTAAACTATTCCCAAATCTGGTTAAAAGGCCATATGCAGGTCTCAGATAGAGAAAGCATATCGCATTATTTATTTTGTCGGCCGGTAAAATATCCAACTCTCATGACTGTTGACAGAAACTTGCGCTGTCAGTTGACCGTTTATTAGTGTAATTGATCGTGAATGTACACCAAAATAACACTATTTAGACACTATGTAAGTAGCATCTTTCTTTGCAGCATTATTAAACTACTCCCACGTTTATTAAACTTACTTGCTGCAGGGTTAGCCGCTGCGCCGCCAAAACTGAACGCCATGTTGTCTTCTTCTTCGTCTTCGCAGTTCTTCTTCTGCTTTTTTAGCGGCGGTTGACATCCGGTTTAGAGGCGCTTTAGCGCCATCGTCTGATTAGGCGTGTTGATGGGGTCAATCCAAAAACCGCATAAAAAAGACCCTACATGTTGTTTTCCATGCTTGTTTTGCAATCGACTCCTATTATAAATCTACCCTAGCACCGTATCATATATATTAAAACATTGTATTAACCATGGCCTGTGCTCTGTCACCTATGCTCAGTAATCATATTAATGTCAATTCAGGCATCCACAATTCCCACATATTATTCCTAATAATGTTTACACTATTACACAGAACTAAGTGCTCCACTGACTCCTATTGCAGGCATCACGGACTCAAGCATGTCTGGTGTAATCATTTTCAGTGCCCCAACCATAACCTTGTTCCCCTCTATCTCAAACCCATGACCTACCTCTGCTAACTTTGACTCTTTTGAATTTGATGTGTTTGCCTCCTTTTCCCCTCTCTCCTATACCTTTATTGTCACATTAAACCTCCAAAGCCCTCTTGGCCAATTTATCGACCCTTCCATTTACAGTACCCTCAATCACAAACATTTTATTTTCTCCAGGATTTGCTAGTCTTGTGACTCAGATAAAAATTGTGAGAACATATTTTATGAAAAAACATTATCAAAGTTATACTGTAAAATAAGCTACAATGGTGGGTCATGTAGGGGTATATTCTTGATTGATATGTTTGTCAAAAGTAAAATGAGGGTGGAGTTTCTGTTTTCCCTTGATGTATCCTGTTATGTGATTTATACATAGACTGTATATATAGGATTTATACTATGCCAGCTCACAAACACCAGCAGGATATTACCTTTACTCCATACCAAGACAATAGAGCCTTATCCTAGAACAGAACCTAACAACACACACCCAACACTTCAAACTTGTAAAGAAAAACAATGTGGGCCTATGACAACACTGGAAACATCTGTTTTTGTATTTAAACATTAAGAGTAAATACATTTCTAGCTACAAACGTCTCTGATATGACAATCAAACAGATAAATAAAGAGAAGACACCTTTACTGAAACTACTTTTATTTTGTGTACACAGTAAAAACAGTATTAACAGTCAGCGTTTCAAAACAACCTGACAATTATAATTCTTAGTGGTTATAGCAGTAACTAATTACAGAAAATACAATCTGTTATAAAAGCATGGCAAAAAGTAGCCCAGTTAACAGTCCTTATGGTGCTTTCTAGGTTTTGGTTTGGTTTACCAATGCAACAAAAATGATTTATCTTATTCACCACAACACTAATACTGTGTAATACTGTACTTTTTGCAAAAATATAGTTTCATCCATTTATTCCCCCCCTCTCATACATGTTTGATAGTACATTTGACAAAAGAAAGTATTTTATTTTCCTTATTGTTTTCTATTGTACATAACTGATTAAAGTATACACCACCACACAATGTAAAATCAAAGCTTGAATTAAACTTGTCACATCTTCTTTGCTAATCTCTGATATATGTATTGCTTTTGTATTACAGTGCATGTAAGAGGAGACAGTATGAAGTAACTCATTTATGCCTAAAATGATATAACTAAAAATAAAAGCAGTAATAAAGGTTGTGCTCAACAGAGAATGTAGTAATTCTGCAGTATTTCTATACTGCATTTAATGGCACATACAATGTGTTGACCAGCCTTGAGTGATTAAGTGCAGTTTGACCCTGCCGGCAAAAAAAGACAATAAATGCAACATTTCTCAGTTTCATGAGATTTGATGGTGTGACATGGCGTTCTTTTGACAATATATGTAAAAACTATAAAAGGGCCAAATAAATTCAGTTACAAATCTTGAAAGGCAGAACTGCATTGTTCCTTCATATATTGAACCTTCATGAGGGTTTAGTAGAAATAGCTAGACCCTGCCCTGACATGAAGTCTTTCACAAACATTATAAAGAAAATCTTGTTGGGTGTTATATTGAGCACCAACAATGCTATTAAGGCCTTCAGCAAAAGCATAACAAAAGCCCATTTTGAACTAATAACAAGCTGAATCATATTTTGATATGGCGGTGAGTTAATGTAAGCAGTCAAACAGGGCAATAGATACGTTAACACACACATTTAGTACATTATGAATCATTGTTTTTACAATAAAAACTTGTCATATTCAGAGCTTTAAATGGCTGATAAAAGTGTTGCTCATTATGGCACTAGAAGATAACTGTGAAGCTCTTACTTCATTGAGACATTTCTACATTCACATTTACAAAAAGAGAACTTCATATTTCACAAAAGCTAAAACATCCAAAATATACAGTGTTTTGTCTGATATTCCCCATTATACACTGAGAGGAATGTGAACAGTTCAACACACCTTACACTGTATATATAAAAGAACATACTCTGAGGGTTTCTCAGGTGTGGTGCTAATGATGTTCACAGATCCCCCTCAGTGCATAACTGGGAAACAATAATAAGCCATGAACATGTTTTGTAACATCTAGTTAGGATCAAATGCAAATTAACAATAGTTACACTGAATGTATTCAAATTGAGATGATGTATTGCTTCTCTACCCTTCTTTATGAGTATTTATTTTTTGATAGTATCTGAGCAGAGGCCCCCAGAGAGTGGCCCCCTGAGAGTGGCGTATAATATCTATTCAAAAAGAAAAAAATCACAGTTTACAAACTTCATTACCCTGGTCCCAAATCCTCATGTGTGCCGTATTACACAATTGTCAGTCACCTAAATCTGATATAGGCCAGTGTTTCTCAACCTTTTCAAGTCACAATTATCAGGTTGGTCTTTGCGTTATTTAAATGTTTTGCTCAACAACCATCTCAAAACCCAGAAAGGATCCTGCGACACCCAGGTTGAGAACCACTGATCCAGGCAAACAGAATAAGTTCAGTCATTAACATTAAATTCATCCGACCTCTGAGGTATAAAGGGGTGTGTTTTCTTTGTTTAGGACCACCACAAAAAGCTCTCTCTAACTCTACTTATATAAGAACTGCAGCTTTCATCAAACAGCAATATTTGGCTCCTGACTCACAGTGTTTTTGTATGAATGTCAAGCTTTTTCTGGAAATACTGTGGCCTGGACATTACAATTATGTACATATAGTACAATATGGTTGAGACTAAAACATGTTCCCCCCCTCTACACCCTTTAAATATTTCCAATCATAGAGGAGATATTGACAGTTTTCTCTCTCTCCTGAAAACTCAAATCCCTATTTGTGATTCTGAGGGTTGTCCATGTACAAAACCACCTTTCCCTCTCTTCTTACTCTTGCGGTTCGCTTTTAGCCGTCAAACCGATATATGTTCCATTTTGAGGATCCTCTTTTTCCTTATCACTCACTGCAGAGTAAGAAGTGTCCTCTTCATTGGATGTCTGAAGAGGGAGATTGAGGATAAAATGTGTTAAAAAGTGATCTAATCCTACTTTGTAGACCTATACCTGTATCAAAAACGGTTGTTGTACTTGAACGTTTCATCTTACATTACCACACGCATTTTTAAATACTTAAATAGAGATGTATTTTTACTAAGTGATGTTATTGTGTTAAAACCAGACACTAGGTTTACTGTACAGCATCACAACACATTTGTATATAGTAAGTGATCTTACTATATGAAAAGAAAGTGAATACAAAATGCATATCGACAATTAAGACTCAACAAAGCAGCAAAATAACCAAAAAGACTTACAGCATAGAGCGGCTTGGTAAACACAGTGCGCTTTACTTCATTCTGCACAGGGACAGATGAACACATGCACAGTGCAATTAGTGGGGGGTTAAGCAACTGACTGAATTACATAACAATTAACACAAATTACTTTTTGGCACACAGCAAGTAAGTGTTAAGCTTGTTAGAAGGAAATCAGGTCAGAGGTGTTGTCATACCTTCTGTTTGTGGGCTCTGTACAGGAGGATGATGAAGATTGCGAGCATGATGGCCCCCAGTCCCACGATGAAGAGCGGGAAGTTGGACACCAGAGTGACGATCAGCAGCAGCTTGTGTACTCGGGCCGCAGACTTATCATCAATCACCACAGTCTGCGAATTAAAGACAAAGCAAACATATATTATGTAGAGGAAACTAAGATGTGATTAGTGACTGGTTTAGCATCTTGACAATTCAATGTGTTTATTCTTTAATTGATTGATTTACAAAGTGATTCATTCTTTTCTGTTTTCTTTTTTTCTTGCCTTTTATTATTTGCTAATTTTGTCGATACATGTTCTTAATTCAAAACACAAACATATTTTTTCACACAGCACAAATATAATATCCAACACATATGACATGCGTCATATAGGCCTCATATCCCAAATCAATAGGAAAAAGGCATGGAAACAAACAAACAAATACAAATAATGATAATATATGCTTTCTTTTTTCTGTTGAAAATAAAGCATTTATTATTTTTAAGTTGTTCTCTATATTTGCCATGGTTGTTTAAATGTTATTGTGTATTTAAATTGTGTTTTATGTCTTTGCCCTCCAAAAAAAGAATGTATAATGCTGCAAGAACTTCAAGATGATGAACTGATTAACTCATGTGTTCAAATCTACAGTTTCTTACCTCATTGATGAACATGACGGGAAAGATTGTATCATTCAGGTTTCTAGTTTTTCTGTTGTGAACACAATAAAAAGAGTGTAAAAGCAATCATGTACAGTGCAGACAATCAGACACTGGTTCAACATAGAATAGCCATGTTTAAATGAAGATACTCACGGGAATCCAGAGATTCTGTTCATCAGGATGTTAATCTGCGCCCTCTTGTTTGCACGTACAATCACTCCAGTGGTCTGTAAGCCAAGTTGTCATATGATTCTTTCTTTATACATTTATTTAAACTTTATTTTAATATATAACCCACTAAACCATTTTGTAGAGAATTCCACAGTTTGACGCCAATACCTATGACTTTGTTAAACGTTTGTTGGCGTGTTCTCTTTCATCCACATTATTATACAATTCCTATTGTTATTTTCAGTAATAATAATTTCTAGCAATAACCTTTGCTCATGTACATTTTTCCATAAGTAATATTGTAAAGTGAAGCATTATATCACCAGAACAGACAACAAAATGAAATCTATGACACTGTCTTAGGAAGACAATGTTTAATATCTTCTTCTGTACTTCTATATATATGCCACTAGGGGGAGTAGCAGTGATAACATGATTTGCTAATACATATTTTCATAGTGGATTGAGATGTGTACTGTGAAAGAACATGAGCCACAGCATTACTGTTATAATTATACCTGCAATTAAAAAGTGCATTTGAAGCTGCTGAACTGCGGCCTGGTGGCTTACCGGGTTGAGGTCTAGGTACGTCTGGTGATGCTCTCTTTTAGGAGACATTCCTTCAATGGCAGCCACGTATTTCTCCTCTCCCAGGTAAAAATGAGGAAAGGATGCGACTACTGGGGCGCCTTTGAGAGGAGAGGGGAGGGTTGAGGAAAAAAAGGTAGACAATATTAATATAGCAACAACTGATGTTGTAAAGCCTATTTCTCGACTGAAAAATTATGAAATCAACAAAACAACAACAGTTCGCCTTTATGACAAATGTTGGGCTATATTTTTTGTGACAACGTTTTCTCATCTCCAATACAAGTTTAATAAATGTTTATTTATATTTTATATGCAAAATGTCTCAATAAGGTTCAACTCGTTATGTTGCCCATTCACAATCATTAATTAAAGTATTTTCTTTGTCAACACAGATATCATCACGTAATGGGCAACAATAGGATAACCTAACAGTGTTTCTTAAGGTTTTACTTTAAGGAGAATAACAGTCTTATCTAAAAATAAATGCTAATGTTTGCAGTAAGGATATCTAAGGTCAGACCAGAAAATGCCCCAAGCACAAACAATAATGCTATTATCTGTAAATCTGTTTACGACACTGGGATGGTGCCACATAAAAGCCAATTTATCAAAGCAGGGACATAGTAAAAACATTCTCATCTAATGTCAGATATCCTGTTGTTTGATGTAAGATCTTATCAGAGCATCGGGAACAGCACAACATTTGGCAAGAGTCCTCAAGAGAAAGTGAGGAGATATAATCTGACTTTTCATTTCAGGACATGCAGCAAGTCACTTAGGGGCAATCTTCTAAAGAAAATAAACAATAGGTCCGCAAATGGATCACCTCCCCGGTTGTAGAACGAATTAAGGGCTGTACATTATATCCAGATAAAGAATCTTGTTACTCTAGCTAATTTCCTTCCTCATATAAACAGGATAAACCTCGTTCCTACAATATGACCTCGTTCACAGATAAGGAAATGCGTAGTCAAGTGAGACGTTCTTGCTTATGTGTTGAACGGAGTCATGCTGTCTGCGTGAGGCATTCACAGGGAGTGATGAAGTGGGGCAGAGGTGACAGTTTTCCTGCCCCCTGCGTTTGGCAACACACACTCCACAAAAACATTGGACACTCGCGGTCACCTGAGAGGCTGTTCCTGTGACTACCCACAAGGTCATTCAAGTGCAACACACACACACACACACACACACACACACACACACACACACACACACACACACACACACACACACACACACACACACACACACATATTTGTGTTGATATACTTATGTGTGCCACACTTAATCACTGTGTTCATTCCTTAAGAGGTGACCCTAAATCTGACCTCTGCACTTTCTTATAAATCCCCTTATTTACTGTTGTGTGTTGCATTGCAGGACGAGCCTAGGAGATTAGCATTAACTACTCTGAAGCTATTGTTGCATATGACAATAAAGCCTTTCAATCTTTGAATCATGAAAAATGTGTACCATGATGTTGGAGAAAATACTGTTGTTTCCTCTTTGGGTTTGTTTTAATGCACTGATATCATGTGTGATTCTGAACTGTGTCCGACCTTGCAGCTGCCCCTTTATGATAGGAGGAGGCAGTGCATTTCAGGTTGTTGATCTTTATGAGGAGACAGACACATACTTGTTGTCTCCTACATATCTAATTGATATGAGGCGTGAAGGAAGTCCAGAAGACGTCACAGATGACCCATCGCAGATGACCCGGCGCTTTTCTGACACCCGCGGCTGATATTAGATATTGTTGTTATCTCCTGTATTTTGGACTATATAAGCCTGATGTTTTTTCCTGCTCCGTTGAGCAACATACCCCATGTGTGTGAGTTAAACCATATCCTTTGTATGTGATTTAACTCTGCTCCTTCTTGCAATAATAAATTAGTACCTGATTATTGATTCTCAACCTGGTGTCGAGTGATATTTTCCTAACACATGACCTACCTATCATCTTACAAAAACTATGAATTGAGCAAGCAACATCATGTCTGTTTGTCTTTGATAACAATATTAATATAGTTTTGCAATAAGAAGTATGCATGTATTGCATCAAATCTATCTGCTTTCTTGCAACATAATTTAACTTTGACACAAAAAAGAAGACATGATGTTCACTTGTGTTAGAATAACTATTTGAAACAAGTATCTGATTATGATTTAAAAGTAATAATGGAAAAACCTGGGATATTATTTATAGCAAAACACTGGCATTTGGTGTAGATCAAATGAATGATATTTCAGAAACAAAATTGAGTTTTTGTCAGTGCACACAGGCAAGGCCAGAATCAGGTGACAGGGCTTACCCGCCCTCAACAACTTGGCCAGTCATGGTCAGATGGCAGCAGAGGTGTGGAGAGGGCTGGAGAGCTGTGTCACATGGCATGGCTCTTTAAAAGCTTATTAGTACTGGTGAGTGAAAAAGGAAAATAAAGGAAGTGTCTGAGATAAGTTAAAAAAAAAAACTGGGCTGGGGAAGGATCAGAAAGAACAGGGCAACAGAAATAAGGATCTTAGCTTTCAAAGTTAAGGTTTGTTTTCACTAGGAAGGCCCAGGTCAAGCTCAGGGTCTTTGTGTAGGATGTACAGCTACTAAAAACACAGGAGAGAATAGGATTGTGGGCGCAGAACATAGAAATGTGAAAGGAGAGGCATGGGAAAGTGCAAAGCATGGGTGAGAAAATATGCTGCATAAGCTGACATTTACCTTTCCGACAGGGGCTGACTTTAAGGAGGCCGGTTCCCAGGCACTCCTTTGGGGTGACGCAGAAACCCTCGTTGGCGGGGTTCTCCTCTTTGCTGGCCAAAACAGAGCGTGGTGGAGTGAAGCGGTACGCCGGGATTCCTTTCACCTCCACATCTTTCTCAAACTCCATGTAGATCGACCTGCAGAGTAAAGCGACAACATGGCCGGACATGATGAAATAAAATCAGCTTTCTTATCATTCTCACTTAGGACTGTAGAAATACTGAATTAATTGTAATTTTCTTTCCAATGCTCGATATGCATAAGATAGGAATACAAAGCCAATGTTACAATGGTTACACAGGGGCTGATGGAGGAGCCAGAGTGATAAAACTCTATTAAATTACCAAAAAACTACTTCCAAATATCTATTCGGTAATTATTAAATTGTTTCCATAGGCAAAAAAACACACTAAAAGGTGCCTGTGTACGTCTGAAGTAAATTAGAAAATGACGCTCTTCGGTTAAATGTCATTATTTTTCCATTTTTTTCCTAGGGAATTCCGATCACTCTCAGTGAGAACAAAGGAGTCCATACAGTGTCTGCCAACTGGCCGAGGGATGTGGCTCTTCACTACTCAGACCACCAAGAGTGCAACAACACTGTACAGCCCTTTCCCTTGACCTTTGGGAGAGAAGCTAAGTAAAAAGCTGTATGCATTTCTAGAACAGGACGGTGAAAGCCTGAGCCTCTGTTCTGCTGGGCATGAGAAACCTTTGCAGCAAGAATAATGTCAGATAAGCTAAAATACGGTTCTTTGGTATTGAAATTCCCTAAATATGTGGGGGCCAGCATTTGTTCTGATGTGAGATTGTACTACAGGCGTATCAATGGTAAAGAGAATGGAGGAAAGATGGGGGAATACACTTATTTTATAATAACTTGTATAATTAGTTATATATACAATAATTCAATCTTCATGTGCTGACTTTATAATACATTAAAAGTTAGGTTATATTAGTTACCTCCAAGCTTATTTTTTCAGCACAGTTTGTTTCTTATTTGTTGGATCTAATACGAATAATAATCATACCTCGTATCACCGAGTTTGTCACTAACAAGAAATGGAAAGTAAAGAAAAGCAGTCCGGCGAGAGACATGCTCTTCACAATTACCACTTCAAGACAAAACAGAGCTTTATAGCGTTAATGTGGTGTTGTTCGGATATTAGCAGATTTTGCCTCATTGATTTCTCATATAACTTCTTCTCAGTTTAGTACGATTTTATTTATTTTTGGAAGCCTTTGCCATCTCCCAGCTGCAGTACTGCTTTAAACCTCAAATATTACCTATCTACCAGTGGAGGCGCTGTTTCACCACAACACTGGGTGGGAGTTCTGACCTTGGGTTGGTGTCTGAGTTCCATTCTACTTTTAAGTTTTTAAAACCTAAACATAGAAACTTTGTTTTTAATTTGTTTTGTTTTGTGGATACCGTTTAATGACAGAATCTTTTCAAAATAAAATCATGTCTTTTAAATGAAAGATCATAACTGGAGGAAAAATGTATGTTTAGCAAAATGCAAGGTGGTATTTGAGCAATGACACCTGTGTACACTTCGTCAAAATGTTGACGTTTATGTGGCTAAGCTGTCAGTTACAGGACCAGAGGTCAAGACAGACGGGAATTCAAGCTCATTTTTTATTCTTCAGATCAGTGGCAGATGTTTTTTACCAAACATAAGTTTAAGACTAAGTGGCGAGCTTCTCTAGAGCTTCAGGATGAAAACACTTAAGCCAAGCTCTCTGTGTGAAAGGTTAACACATGTGCCTTAATTGAAAATGTCCTCTTATAATCAAGGTTAAAAGGCACAGGAAACAGGGAGGGAGCCTTCCCTTGAGTCACAATAGCACAGACAGCCATGATGAAGCCACCAGGCAATGAAAAAGTAGGTGAAAGAGTAAACATTTAGGACAGGGGTTTTTGACACGCATCCAATCAGAGTCAAAGGCACAACCATGCCGCTAGAACAGATTGTTTCCATACTCAACTAAAAGGGGAGGGGGGGGACGTCTGCAGAAACATTTTGTTTACGTCACCCTTTTCTAAATTAGAAGCTTTAGTTATTAGCAAGGGCAAGGCAGTCATCAAAAAGCCAGCCTTAAGGCGTAGCAGTTGTTAAATAAATACAAATAATCTACTCATTAGTATTTGACTGTGTAAGAGGACATTTTGTAACATTCTTTAAACTTTCAAAAACATCTAGGCTAAAGTCCTCCGGAAATCTGAAAGCCATTACGAGCATAAGTAGTGAACATGTCTGGCAGACATTTCCAATATAACACAACAAAATGCACAATTAATTATCGTTCCAGCTGGTCAAGAACTGAAACAATGATTTTTCTCTCGTTTTTCATTCTCACTCCCACAAATTTCCTTCCCCTTCGTCACTCAATCATCTTTAATTCCCATTACACTCCCGACTAACATTCATGACGCCTTTCCATGAAGGGCTTCCTGGAAACTGCCATGTTAGTATTACAAAAGGGTTCACAGTATAGGCAGTAAAGCATTGTTGAGAAAACAGACGTCACCTGTTGTGCTGTTTGTAAGTGATCAGGATGTTATTATAATTATGGGATCCAAGGCCAGTGAACTGTATGTCCATACAAGATACGAAAGCCTGTGTCCTGCTGTGATGTGAGCTGTGTGCAACATGTTCAGGCCATCTCATGTAGCAGAAATAGACATCACCCCTCCATTCGAACAACAATCATATGTGGGACACTAGATAACAGTAGGTCAAATGGGACAAAGCTAATTCCTGTTGCAGTCAGATGACTTGACTGATACATTAGAACTAATAAAAGCCTATTTTTGTTCTTGAGTCCGTTGAATGCTGCGCTCATAAAGGCATCACGTTTCATTTAGCTTCTGTTTTTATCCAAAGCAACTTACAACAAGTGCAATAAACCCTGAAGATTCAAACTCAGAACAGAACAACAACATGCAGTGCTTCAAGTAGGCCAAAGCTATTGGTGCATTAGCTTCCAATGGGCTAAACCTTTTAAATACAATAAAAACATTTTTTGGTGCAGGCAAAACAGTCTGGGTCTTCAGTCTGCACAAAAGATGTCTACACTTTCTGCAGTCCTGATATCAATAGGGATACAAATCGCTTTGTTGGAGCTAGGATAGCAAACAAGTGTGTTTGTGTAGAGATGTACCATGGTCACCACTTGCATTTAGGGAGTAGCGAGCCGATTGACCGATGCAAAGCGCAGTGTACGTGCTGGAGTGTCGTGTTTAACCATGTCCTGGACCCATTCACAACACTGTAGGTTAGTACCAGTGTCTTGAAGAGGATTTGGGCAATTACTGATAAGACTAACAGTCTATGCTAGTGTGGATCTGTGATTCTGTACTTAATCTGCCACTATGCTTCTTTATAGAGGTTTATCAGATGATTGAGAAATGTTGTCAAAAACAAAGTTCTGGATAAAATGAACAAAGTTTGAAATGCTGGTGGCACTAGAGGAAAAGTATCAGGATCAACAATGACATAAGAAATCATGCAATGGACACCATGTGAATCTGTACTACTGAGAATTATTCCTTGTGTTAGCTATTTCAGTTCTGACCAAAGCAATAAGTAGTACAGACACACATTGCCAAACATAGAGGCATGTGCAAGCACAGCACAACATAGATTAACATAACGATGTATGTAATATTTATTTACACTCACTCGTCAAGAAAAAACATTAAAGCAAAAGTGATTTATGTATCTCAAAATGATGCCACATGAAATCAGTAGAACAAAGAAAAGGCTCTGTGTTGCTAAACTGTACCTGCAGAGGTCTGGAGAGAAGATGTAAATGCGTTCATTTTTATCCAGAAAGGGGTGGAAAGCACTTCCATCGGATCCATTGATGCTGTTGCTTTGGTTAGACGTCCAGAAGTCCAGCTGTCTGCAAATCAAAATATTGTCTTTAATATATTTAAAAAAATAAAAAATAAAAAAATTAATTTTATACAATTTTCATCTAGATCCCTCTCGTTGACCAATAATTGAATGTAATAATTAATGCTACGTGCTGGGTATATTTCATGTTAACAGTATTATCAGTTTAATCTTAACAGTGCCAAATTCCATTAAGTGTTTTGATAAGAGTGGTTTCCCAGGAGTAATAAGGCGCTTAATTAAAGACTACAGTAGGCAATGCAATAGGTTTAAAAAAGGTCAACAAAAAGCCATTAATACATTCAGAGTTACAGGATGTTTTGTCCTGTGCTCTGAACTGTGGGCAGCAGCCCAGACCAACAGGCAAACAGACATCCTTATTATTGGCAAATATGCAGTCCATTTGAGAAACTGTTTGAATCCAAAGGTTACCCACTGAAGTTGCTTTACAGTGTATGAAGACAGAGAGGGGGTGTGTGTTTGTGTGAGACTGCAACAGGGCTACCTTTGGCCTTTCCATGTGTCAACGTGGCCATAATTCATGTAGTTCTGCTCCCCAGTGTGGTATACAAATTCCCCGTTGTTAGTTCCATTTTTCTGAATAGACCAAAAGATTTAAGTTATTACATTGATGGAAAATGGAAAATACTTGCTCTGTAAACTACACACTAGATTACAAAATCCAAAACGAATGAATGAATAGATATTTGAAGGGCTGTACGTACCTTGTACATGAGGCCAAAGACCTTATCCACAGCTTTGAGGGAAGCGATGCGGGCCAGTAAGGGATCATCATAACCCCACAACAATTCATCTACAGTGCGAGTGGTGAACAGACCACTCCCCATAGAGTTCATCCAGACGGCCACCATCGATGCCTTCCAGAAACTCCCTTTCAACTCGTTCATCACAGCCTAGAGAAGGGAAGTGAGAGTGAGGTAGAGTTGAGAAGAGTTGGAAAGCAGGATGAGGCGGTCAGCATTGAGGGAACACGAAACAAAGTGCAGAATAAACCCACAAGCACTCACTTGGTTTTAAACTTTCCTCTACTTTAATTTCCACTTTTCTCTATTTGTGTAAGACCTTTAGTTCATGGCTCACCCAAGCAGGGATGTTGACAGTGGTGATGTTATCCACAGCTGGGTCTCCCACAGACTTCTCCCTCAAGAACACAAAGGTCTTGGTGTTGTATGCGGACACCTTCTCACCATTTTCCACCATGCTGACGTTGTCCTTAGTCCTGTACTCCCTGGGCAAACACAATAAAACAGATAAATATATATTTTATTATCATTATATTTCGAGAGTTGTTCCTGTCACACTTCCTTTATTCAAAATCTGTTTGCAGAAGCAAATTAAATAAAACTTAATAGAGGAAACAGAGAAGCAGCAGATACATTTCAACAGAAATTCAAGAAGAGGTCTAATTTTCTACTTTGCAAAACCTTATTTTTTGGACTGTAGTTTGCCTGGGGCAGTCTACATTTCAAATAGATACATGAACCCCAAAACTCAATAAATATAAACTGCAACACAGTCTGGTTTATATAGATTTTACACGTTTGGTATCACGCTTAAAACAAATTTAACAAACTACCAATTTAATGTTTTTTTTCTTTAAGGCTTTTTTTGTTGCTGTTCAGTCAACACAGAGTAAGTTAATATCTGGTGGTGGACCTATGTACAAGTCTGCAAACAGAGAACACCTCCTACACACATTCAAGGACATCAAATATTTGACAATATGTCAGATTAAGGAAGATTTATTGACACATCGGTTTCTTTCTGGCAGCATTTCTGTGTGCATTGATGTGCTCTTGCATCCTACCTGTATGTGTAGGGTCCAATCTGCTTGACCACTGGCTTGGCCCCCCTTTCGAGGAAATCGTCCACATTGGTCACATTGAAGAAAAAGTACTCCATGTAGACAGGTGGGGGAGGGGATTTCCATGACTCAAACACACGGCTTCCCTCTACCAAAACAATCTCCTGTTGAGACATAAAGGAACAATCTCAGTAAATGTAATATCAATCAATCAAAATGTGGTTATTGACCATTTGTTCATACACAAAAGGCCCTCCTATCCATTGACAGAGGAACACAAAGCTTTAAGCACAACATTTTGTACCAAGAAAAATCTAAAACACTTTTAGGTTGGTCTTGAGTTAGCACCCACTCTCTGTACATGTTGGCACATAAACAATCAAAGCAATGCATACAAAACATGATATACTAAATAAAAACATGCTACTGGTAGATGTATGTTGTTTCTGTAAGGAGGAGTGTTTTTTTATTTAAGCGGCTTTCAAATTGCGATGCATTTGTTACAAAAAATGTAAAAACCTTCGCAACCAAGGTTTGCATTTAAAGTTTCTATTCATAGTAAAAAAACAACCCAGAGGACAAAAACATCCTTGGGGGGCCGCGGAGGGCAGCTGCTGTCTGAGCATCAGACAACAGCATCGGCGGCACACATGAATGGTATTAGGGGGAGACCCTTGCACAGCCCCATTGTCAGCGGTTGCCAATGACAACGGCCTCTCGGGGAGAGCGACTGACATGTCATGTGATGGAGAGAGCTGGATGCCCGCTTGTTGCGCAGCACTGCGACCTTAATGATCTGAGCTGCATTCCTCAGGTCTGAGCCTTATGAAGTGCAGCGCAGGACATGAAAAACCTTCACTATCCTGTTTCAAAATACACAGTATGGAAGAAAAATTTCTCACAGCAGATGCCATTGCCTCTGACAAAATTGAATCTTTTGAGGAATTGGAAAACACACCGAAGGATAGGAAGGAGGAAAGGGTTGAGAGTGTATCTTTGGACAACACATCAAGAGGAACTCTCACTTTAGCTTAATTGTATCAAAGTTGAAGCCAGTATTTTAATGATGAAGAAAGCACACCAAAAAAGTCCCATTGTTTCAGGGGAGCACTAGCCCCCTCCTCCTTTGGGGTCCCCTCTACTTGTTCTGAGACAAAAAGTTTAGCCGAGTTGCCAAGGACAATAAAGCTGTCAACTTAGATCGAGGAAGGGAGCGCATTTTCTTTCCATGTCATACTTTCATGCTTCAAACAATCAATATAGTATACCTCCCAGCATGCTTAGTGAAATACCGCATGAAAAACAGGAACAGAGAAACCCTCTTATCTCAGTACTTACACCAGCTACCCTTACACCACTCCCTATTTGAAAACACATGTAGCAGGTGAATACACAAATACACATTCTGCTAGTTCTTTGAAGTAGGGGCAGGCAAATACATAGACGGGAATAATACTGGGCGCAGCGAGAGGCTGTGGTGGTGTACGCGCTTTGCATGGTCTAAATGGGTTTGTCTCAGTACACCTAGCAAAGCTCTACCAGGTCAGTCAAGCCTGTTGATATGGAAACTGTTTTACATTGACCTTAACTTCCAATGGCCACCAACTGGAAATACCAAGTTGCTGTAGTGGCAGGTTGCTGGTTGGCACTGAGACAATCAGAGATGTTAAAGAGGTTAATTTTGATTGAATAACTTCCTTTATTGGTTGAACCAGTTGATGAAAAGTAGCTGCTATACTGGTAAAAGACACAGTTATATGTGATCAGCTGACTTTTCCTCTTGTGCCATCAGCTGGTTGAAACGTTTTTTGTGAAACGTCTTGGCAGCCATTGAAATTGAATGTTGTAATGTTTGGCAAAGACATCCATGTTGCCAAGAGAGAAACCTAATGACCTTGGTAATCCAGTCTATTATAGGGTAACATTCCAGTTTAGAAGAGATTATCATAGACTAGTTGTAGAGAAATATCCCGAGGTTTAGGGCACAAAATTCCTCCATTAAAGACCAAAAAATACATAGCCTGGCGAGCCACATATGGAAATTGGCTCTACAGGTGAGAAATTAATAATGGCGTCCGAACATGATTTTAAGCAAAAAAGGTATTTCAAACTTTGACTTTAGTGAAAGTAGTGTAAAATGGGTAAAAATACTGTGTACAATCCTGTATTGAAGATTTTACTTGAGTAAAAGTACAAAAGTGTGTGTAGCTCTATTCTCTGGGCTAACACCTCTTATCCCATAATAACAACAGACTAAAGCAGACTTTCGGGTTTGCTGGCCTATATGTTTAGTCTAGTTTTTGTAAAATTACCAAATTCCTGATCAGACGCAACTCATTTTTCACCATCATCCCATGAGAAGGCTTTTGATCCCGCTTGACTCACATGGAAGCTGAGGGGCTGCCAACCCTTTCTCAATAAACCTCGCAGTGTGAAAGAGGCTTAGCACACACAGTTAGTCTACTGCTGGGAGGGTATCTGAGGAGTGGGATCTTTCACACTGATGCAACTGGGGTAAGGGGGAACTTGATACGGCTGAAATCAATCATACTGCTGACAGGCTACTAGTAGATAACCATGTGGCTGCAGCGCTACGCATGTGTCACTCCCACACATATATTTGACTGAGTACGATTATTTAACATGTCCACCTGTTAGTGTAGTTAACGCTCTCGAGGGGATGGAAACTACTTAGCATAATTCATGCTTATGTAATGCATCCTGTTGCTCTGTCTCTGCATGTATTAAACTATAAAAGAATGAATAAGACATAAGCACATTTGTTAACACGAGAAGAAGAACTCATTGTTCACAGTCCAGAACTGTTTAGTCTGCAAATTACTTAAAATGCTCGTTGCCTTAAACGGGGGAAAAAAGTTTTAGAAATAAGTTTGGAGAAATTGTACATCTGACTGTATGATTTGTTTACTGCCACTTTGTCCTGTCCATCTGGGCTAATGATGTATTATAACTTGGCAAATAGTACACTACATGCAAACTCAAAATTATATTTATCATTGGCACCAAACCAGATCAAAACTGCTTAAATCTAGCGCAGCTTTCCACAGAAATCCCTTAAATCTCTGGATCTCAGTACATTTTTGTCCGGATTCGACCCGAAACACTTGGGCTTTTCTGAGAGGTCAATAAAATATCTTCATAAACCATCACTTAGCCTAAACTCTTGGAAGTGCCACACCAGACGTCCTAAGGCTAATGACTTTAAGCAAACAGTATATTTTATCGCAATAATTCTAAAAGCCTCAAAGTAAAGACTAACAGGGATGTTCAACAGGACTTTACAGCGGTTGATGATTTTATTAATAACTCCAACAAATAGTAAGCTATTTATGTTGTTGTTGAAGGAAATGAGTTCACATGTTAACGACAATTATCGTATGACATCAAAGCATCCAACTTTCAATTGTGAACTCATCTGTGATCAAAATAAACTAAACATCATCCATGCACCACGTGAACCAATGATGATCTTCCTGATATGTTGAGATATGTTCACTTTCTGCAGCAAAATGAATTAGAAACATCTATATATTAGTACATTCAATTGTAATTGTATTTAAATGTAACAATGTCAGTAATAGGAGCAAATCCTGGCACTAGAAAGCATTGTAAATACATCCCATGACCTCTAAAGTCAAAGCCTCTGTGATAAGCCATCTGATACGTGTTATGGAGAGGCATGTTTGATATGAAAATAGGGATGAAGGTGTGTCACATGATAATACTGAACATTACTTTCATGTGTGCACTGTTATCAGAGTAAGTGAACCTTCTGGGAATGCTTTGAACATCACTTACAGTCTGAAATATTGGAAATCCAGCAAATATCTGAGCCTTAACTTACAATTACTTAATGTATGGAGCACATTTCTGGTAATGTACAACAACAAAAAAGCAGGAGGTCTGAAGTATGATTACTGGTGCTGAGCAAATGCTTTCACTGATGCACCAAAACTGAACTACAAAAGATGTTTGTATTAAATTCTTGATAACAAGAGTGTTTGTATTTAGTCGACTGACTTCTCCACCTTTGGGATTATAGAGGAAACATCAAATAACTCTTTAAACTGCAGAATTAAGCTGAATGAGAGGAAAGTGTAATATGTATGATAATATTGATGTTCATTTTAGGTTAAATATCCATTTCCCATCAGCTTTAAACGTCACGATAAAGTCGCATCCCACGCCCTTCCTCCTACAGGCCAAACTAATGTGATGCACAACCCTGGAGGCAACTGCAACATCACATAATGCTGCCAAATCTGACATATACTTTGATTATTAAATGTTTTGTTCTCTTCAGTTGATCGGTTAGCCAATGAATCAACTCATTATTTCAGTGTTCGTAAATAACACATCAAAATTGTGAAGATGTTCTTTTCCAATTTTATCTTGTTTTCAGAAGTTGTAATCTCTTGAGCTCCAGTGCGAGGAACATCTGTGGTTGATAATGAAAGATGTTCAGTTCTTTTGTACAGTAGATTGTTTACAGATGCTTAGGAAAGCGGAAAAGAAGGGTACAAAGACATTGAAGTGAAGTGTTCCAGTTATCAAACATACTATAGCCTTGTGGTTGCAGATTGCAACAAACTGCATGTTCCTCAGCTCACCCTTCCTTTTACAAGACTGCAATAACAAGCCGCAGGGTGCAAAACTGTGGTAATACCATGCTATCTTAAAGGATCCTTACCCTGCTAAAAGAACATCTTTATTCAAGACTACTTCAGAAGCATGGAATTCAGGCAGCAGCTGAGGTTCCCACAGTTTTTTTCCGTAGCAGGTTGGGGAACTACAGTGTAGAAACATGGCAGTGCAACATGGCGTAAACACAATCCTAATTTTTGGGGGATTAATTCACTAATAAACCATAGTTCTGAAACTATTTTCAATTGTTTCTGATCCTTCTAAATACTACACACTGGCCTTTTCATTTTTCTCCAAGCGTTGGTTGTATAATACAAATGTCACGGAAATTGTGATGAGCATTTCTGCCTAATTTCTGACATTTCATGGATCACATGATTCATAGAAAAAATAAGTATGCAGATTCATTGATAGTAGGAGAAATTGAGAGTGTAGAGGAAATCTCTAAAATAAATGACTACCGGTAATCACTTTTCAACAAACAAGGACTTATGAGGTTAATTGATTGACATCAAATAAAGTAAACTTATGAGTTAATGCATTGAAGGATCGTAGTTGCAGCGGCTCTATTTTCAATTTTACTTTTTAACTGATATCCTAAGATATCAACAATGACAAGTACTTCAGTTCAGCTCATGCTGTGCTTCTCATCTCTATTAATCATATTCAAACATGGATCTTAGGAATCTCTTACAAGGAGGCATTGTAAATCAAGCCACTGTGTAGTGAGCAATGTGTGACCGAATGAAATCTTAATGTAATGTGCTGGTTTACAGACTCAGCTTTTCTTTGTGACGCATTGAAAATCCAACCAATACCAAAAACAAGCCGACCCAGCCCTTGCTTATTCTTAGCTGTGGAATTTTGCCTTTGAACCATCTCCTGTCATAATAACAAGCATTGAAGGCGGAATGTAAAGCATTGGGACATGTGCTGGGAAAATACTTCATTGGAAAGGTCTTGCAACATGCATGCTAATAGTAAATGCCTTTTGACTTTTACAAGGCTAATCTCACTTTGGGGAAGAGAAGGTTCTGATTGCCCAGAGCAGGCGACTGAACTCTTGTAAACCCAGCCTCCTCCACCTCAAGGAGTTCAAGTTGTTTATTAAAGCCACTCCTTCTGGGATGTTACCCATCACTCTACAATACAACATGTAAGTCATACTAACAGACACAACTCCAATGATGAGCAACCATATCTTATAGGCTAAAACATGATAATAAAACAAAAAACAGCAGTAAAGAAGCATAACAGTGCAACATGGCGAAAACACAACAATTAATATGTGTAGGTGATTAATTCACTAATAAAAACATAGTTAATAATAAAATATTTAATTTCTGCGAATAGATCCCCTAAATACTTAACATCTCATAGGCTAATAAAAGATAACAAATCAAACAGCAGCAAAGTGTTTTGTCCTGCAAAAATGTTATTCAAAGTTTAAAGCAGATTAATAACAATGCAGTTCAATTGTTGGGCCAGTTTCTGGCATCTTAACATCCTAATGGACTGTTATAATGATAAGGAGTAAATTGCAAAACGTAGTCATGCACTTTAATCTTCTGGTGTAGCAAAAAGCAGTGATGTGTATAGTAATTTCAAAACTAGTACAATCCCAACAGTCTCACAGTGCTTTCTATCATGTTCAATAGACTCTAAAGACAAACACAACAAAATGCAATCATGAAACAATCACGTGCGTTAAGAGGATGAAAGTGTGTGTTTACCTTTTTGAGGCGGTTGTGCATGAAGGTAGGGAAAACTTGGCTCACTACTAAACCAATCCCGACCACCAGCAGGGTGCCGCATATCACCCCGACTGCATAAAGCGTGCAGGAGCCTCTGGTCATGTTCGCAGGTGCTCCCAAACACAGAGAGACTCTTGAGGATGAATGGAGACCTTAATGTCCGTTATAAAGCTGTCCTATGTTTCCCTGCAACACTCATAGAAAGTTGCTTTAAGCGCATACAACTCTGCTTTCCTCAAGACACGGGGTTGCCTCTTCTATGCAACTGAGTGTAACGGTTTGAGATGTTTGCTGTACGAGTTTCCAAGTTACAGAGGAGCGAAAAAAATCTGTTTACACTCGGTTAATAATGAAGCGGTTCACTTTAAACCCCACGAGGTGCCCTGAATCAGCCTGAAGTGGAGACCCAAAGGCGCATTCAATAGAAAAAGTGCCGCGGGGTTTATGTAGCGCGCTGTGAAGTCTCTTCATACTCTGCACTCCCTCCCAGCCAGGGCCCACGCTGATTGGTCGAGAGGGTGTGTGCCCCCCCAGAAAAGAGATGAGTGTGCGCGTCAGTGCCTGCAGCAGCCATGGTGCCGCTTCAAGGACAAACTGTTGAATCGTGCAGAGCTAAATCTGTCACTTGGAGGGCTAACCGAAAGTCACTTATTGTGCAGTGTTTTGTTATAATAGAAAATGAAGTTCTTGTTTCGACCAATAACGCAGCGTGTGGGTCGTTTATTAAGCCAGCTAAAAACAAAAACTAGAAAAACAAGAACTAGAAAATACAGTATACAATATAGTCCCCTGAAATATAGCAGAGTATAGAATAAAGTCGGATACAATGGAACGTCTTTCCCGTGTCTCTCAGCAAGTGCATGGGGGATGTAGTAAACAGTTGTTCTATTGGCCTACTTGTAGGCTACTTGGACTATCACTCTACCTGCTGTGCTGTGTAGTAATCACAGGTGTTCCCTCTTTAAAACACACCGGCTGCCCTCACAACTTAAACAGTGGCGCGCGCTGAGAGATATCGTTTATTAGTACGGATTTCCGTTCAGTAAAGCCCCGGTTAATACAACCCAACACTTCCGGCTGCTGTTTTATATCAAAAGCTTATCAACAAATCCTGCTGCGTCAGAATGACATAGTGCTGCTGGAAGTATGCGATTGCTTTAGCAAAAGTAGCAATATCATGCAGTAAAGGAAATGTCCTGCGTTTGCAAGTTGAAGTAACCTACAAACGTTTACAAGTATCAAGAGTAAAAGCACTCATAATGCAGAATGAAAGTAAAAGGCAGGCAATATTCCTCTCTAAAATGTAGTGATGTTTTAAGAATCATAAAATGTATATGTATTAACAAGTGCTTACATGTAAAGTGCATGAGCAAATGTCCTCAGGCCATCATTCATAACATATTGAAATAGATTTGTATATATGTAACACTGCCATGGGACTATATTCTGCTATGTTTTACACGATTGTACTGGTATTTTCCAACCCCAATAAAGGATCTGAGGATAATATGAACATATGAAGGATACATACAAAATACATAAAACATTTAAAACAAACTAAACTCTAAAACTGACACAGTCTACTTGTTCATGTCCTCCTCTAGTCCTTTTCATCTCTCAAGAAACCCAGAAATATTGAAAGCGAAAAAATATAGTTTTGATTGTTATCTCTAACATTACCACAGGCCTCGGTTTTGGTTAGTTGCTCAATATCGAAAGAGCAATTTTCATAACTGAAAAAAAAAGGTCAACCAAGAGGCAACATCAGTCATTCCTCTAACAGTAACTGCATAAATGTCACTGACTTCTGCATTTTTAAAGGAGTTACATGACATATCAGACATGACGGTGCCATCAACCCTGACACACTGGGATCTGCCCACATAATCCTAAAAGTATTGTTTCTCTCCATATAAATATATATATGCAATAATGCAATGCAAAGAGGGATTTTTATATGAGAACTGAAACTTTTGGAAACACAGTATTGAGACAAGTGATGCTTCCTGTTATCTTCAACTGAGTCTCTTTTGACACTATTTTCTTCACTTGCAATTGCTTTGTGAAATATCTTTTAATCAGCTAAATGCTCCACTATTTTCACCAGTTTGTCACATACTCTGCCTGTTTGTGCTGAGCAGTGAGCCAACGGTGGGGTTTAAGTTGTATTTCTGGCTTCCTGCTGCATCAAAAAGTTACACTATAGGAGGATAGTTACCTTTACAGAAAGGTTGTGGTTTAAACTTTAGACCGTTAAACAATGATATGAAACTAACTTTGAGACTTCATACAGGGGATGCACTTTCGGAATGATTACATTGAAGTGGTTTCAATGTGTATACAGGGAGGCGAGGATTGGGAGTCTGTGTTGAAACAGCCTCGAAAATAGTCATTTAGGGTTGTTGGTTGTAGTGTATCCATCTACGGCATTTACTGTATATCATTGATTCTTTGTTACTTTATGTCTTTTGGTTTGTTTTTTGGTTTCTCATTCACTAAAAACTAAAATACAATTAGTAATCAATTGTTGATTTTGTAAACATCTGCCAGCATTGTTAATTATGCCACCTAATATCAGTTTCTGTGCTTGTGGGAATCATAAATACACGAAAACATTGTTGTATTGCCTTTCTTACTTTGTGGCATATAATGAATGAACCTAACTGAAAAAGTAGAGACCATGTTGCAGTGAAGGTGACCTCCACACAGAGGCAATGTTTGATGTGGCCTCTATTGATCCGGGAGAAACATTTACTGAGCACACTCTCACAGCCCTGTCCCACATTCACACAGACACACACCTGAGAGATGCTAACACACTTTGTTTAACCACTAAGCAGGGGAAAGGGTCCAATTGAGGCCACCTTAAAGCGTTTACTCATTCACTTTATACAGCCTTGAAGGTCACATGCCTCTGTGACTCACCATTGTTAGTGTATTACTTCCCTGTGTTACACCATGCGCTGCTCTGTCTTATCACAACAGTAGCTCAGAGGATGCAAATAACGCAGCAGGTATAAAGAGAGAATGCAAAACCTGGAAATAAATGTACTGTCACTTCAAATAACAACCCTACTGTTGAAAGAAAAACAATAGTCATTTCCATCTGCTGTCCTCATTTTCATAAATAGGCTGGAGGAAATATGTCTATTGTGTCATGTTTACCTTGATAGGCTGATACTTTGCATTGTATGGGCTACGGTAGTCCAGAAGTCCAAGAAGCATCTATCTATAAACATCAAACTCATGTTAAGTATAATAGGAAGAAGAAATCAGTGGTGCACTCAGTTTCAACAGGATGCTGCTGCTTTGAACATCCATTGTTTTGAGGAAACAACTGCAGAGATCTTAGGACATATACAGGTCAACCCCAGAGGAATGACAGTCTGAAGTTGATAGACATGTGTTGCTGTTTTAAATTGCTTGATTTAAGGCATCTGATTACAGTGAGACAACATAAACTATAAAACATAATCATTAACTTTTAAATGATGCAAACTAACAGTATGCCTTTCATTAATTTGTTCTTACTGAAACCCTTTGCATGCCTTTCAATAACTATTGATTTGGTTCGATACAGTACTATCTCGCTGGGTTAAGTTTAACAATCTGCAAAACATCAAGCAGATTACTGATTAGGCACAGTCCGCCATCTGTTTGTCATGTTTGTGCTGAAGCATGGATATGGAAATAAAATAAATAAATAATGATATTCAGCAATAAAACGAATTGACTGAAAGGTCCCAACTAGTTGTTAAGTGGTTCTGCTAGATATTCATTGTTTTAAGTGTGAACATTTATGCTTGTAAAGATTTCTGACTATACTGACCTCACTTCATTGGCTCTCAGGCTAGGAGTTTATCTTAATGATTTATGGTTGAAGGCACAATGGGTTGACATCTTCTGATATCCCTGAACTCCTCTGCCCTTGTTTTCCACGTTGGATCACTCAGGTCCGCTGACCAGATGGTTTCGGCTGTTGCACGATGCACACCTTCAGGAGCAAAGCGAGAAGAAAAATCATGTTGTTGTTGCTCCATGAAGTTTGGAGTCATTTACTTCTATACATTATCATTAGCTCTCTATTGACACCAATCATCAAACATGTTCTGCTCAACTAGTTAGAACAAGTGTTTTGACATGTTCATAATCCTGGTTTGATATTATTGTCTTTGACCTTTGACCCAGATTATTAACCTAACCCTTTTTTTGTATGTCTACAGGGAATATGTGTGCCGGATTCTTATTAAGGAAGTGGTATTTATTTGTAGTATCATTTTCTGAATGATTATCACTGAGCTGAACCTCTCAGACCGAGTAGGTCTGTTTTTCACATTCACATTTGGTAAACAATGTCCCGATGGAATCATCCCACCTGCGAGATCACTACCACAGGAGAGCTGCTAGACCTGGACCTTTATTCCATATCAGCCCAGTTTTACATAACCCAAATCACAACATTTTGTCAAGATCATTATTGTGGTTCTCTGGCTTGTTATCAGTTATTGCATCTCTTTGTGTAAACACAGGCATTTGGCACGGTTCACAGGTGCTGAAGCTTAATTTAAGCCCAAAGGACAGATGAGCAATATGGCGCCACCACCGAGGGGAGTTTATTTCCGGGGAAAGCTTTAGGGAAAAGATGTTTATAACAGGCTTTGCTGCTACAACGCCCTGTATACAGAAAAGATGAATTTAGGAGTGCTCTCAGCAGCATGTCTTTAATCATCACAGCTGAACATTATGATGCATCAGTTTCATGTTACCCATCAGCTGTGGACTCAAAAGGGAGAATAAAATAAAAAGGGCAGCAGCGAAATACGGTGGGGTACTTGTACGTAGGAGATTTTTTCGCATGTGCACTGGTTTATTTGTATTTATTAGTTTCATTCAGTTGAGAATATTGATGATGAAGTGGCAGGAGATATATGGTGTCCTCTTTTAATAATTTTTTCATGCATTTGTTATTTTCCAAGTTTCTTGATATGTAATGTCAAATACAGAGTTATATTTGCATAATTTGGGTCTTTGTCTCTTGCCTGAAGACAAATAATGACAGATAGGAGTTTAAGGAAGGAAATACAAAAAAAAAGTTTAACTACTGGCTTCCAATTCGGTTCCGAATTGATTTTAAAATCCTTTTATTTGTTTTTAAAGCACTAAATGGGCTGGCTCCTGCCTATATAGCTGAACTCCTCCATCGCTACACCCCAGCCAGAGCTTTAAGGTCTGCTGACCAGCTGCTGCTGGTAGTGCCCAAGACCAGGCTCAAAACCCGAGGGCACCGAGCCTTCGCAGCAGCTGGCCCTGGCTCTGGAACACTCTGCCCCTCCATGTGAGGTCGGCCCAAACCCTAGGGGTTTTTAAATATACTCTTAAGACACACTTCTTCTCCCTGGCCTTCTAGTCAGAGCGGAGCACGACTCCTGACTTTTCCCTGTGTTTTTTATATATCTGTCTTAATTTATTGTCTTTTATTGTGATTGTAGTAATGTGTTTTTATTACATGTACAGCACAATGGCTCCACCAAAAATCGCTTTTAAATGTGCTTTATAAATAAAACTTAATTGGATTTGATTTGATTAAAAAAAACACATAATCTACACCCATGTGAAGGAAAGGCTTATGCACAGCAGTGCTTTGAGCTTCAGGATGCTAACATGCTCATAATTCAATGCTGATGTTTCGCAGGTGTTAGGTTTACTTTGTTCACCATCTTAGTTTAGTGTGTTAGCAAGTCACTTGTTAGCACACAACAAAAAGTAAACCTGAGGCTCATGGCAATGTAAGTGGTTTTGGTTAGTCATAAACTAAAATAAGGGTCAAATTGAAAGATTGACATGATCATGGTGCTATATGAAAAACAAGAGGACAGTCAAAGTTATAACTCATTCAGAAGCAACAGGAATGTCTGTATCACATTTCATGGAAATCCACCCAACAGGTGTTTGAAACTATGACTGAAAACTCAGCAGGATACAAAGGATATCTGTACGAAATATTGAACAAATCCAACTTTGGTAAAGCTTTGGATACATTCTCAATAATCATCTTAGTGCTTAATTTTTGTTTTAGTTGTTGAGATATTTCCCCTGAAGGTATTCATCTCTACTCTGTTGAAGGCATTTTCTCCCTTTCACACTTCATCACAATCTCTTCCTCTTGTGATTAGACCGTGGGAGAACATCTGCAGCGCGACAGTCAAAACATCTTAAATCAGTTTTATCGACCTTCGAAAAAGGAACTAGGCTCTCTCACTTCTTTGTCAGTGATTTAGGGACAAATCCATCCAACTGCTGTCATTATCAGCGCAAATCTGTGCCGGGAAACACATTTCCCAAGGAATTGTTGCTGAATGTATTGCCTTGACTTCTTAGAAGTTATTTCAACAGTGTTTATCTTTGTTACACAAACTACTTGAGTTTAATTTCCAAAGTACTGTCCAAGAAACTGTCAAGCAGATTGATGTAGTACCACGCAACCATCAAACAGTTTTTAGAAGCATTGATCTTATGTGCAAAATAATCCCAACCAGGCTATAAATCTGAGTCTCACCACAACACAGCAGCTGGGCTTCATACCTGGAGACAAAATATTTTATATCTGGTCAATATTTCTTACATCACCTCAGGTCAAATTGGGACCACTGATCGTCCACTGTACAGGATGTATCATGTCCTTGGCCATTATCATGTATGTTTATCTCACTTCTCAATGTTTTTCCACACAGTTTGAGGATACAGGATAGGAAACATTGGAAGGGAGGACAGAACGCCCCACCCACCACAAACAAAGGAGACAGTAGATAGTGACCCTAGTGCCTACTACAGTACGTGACCCTTTGCTGAAAATGATGTTGCTTTTACTCAAATTGGGGAAAATGTAACTGTATTTATATGTTACCTTTGTGTTTATGTTGGCAATGACATCTTTTTGTGGCATTTATATCACCGTTTTGATTGACTGAATGGTATTTTCTCTGAATAACCTTTGCCTCAACTTGGCCCGAGATGATTTTGGAAACAGCTGGACGCATTGTTAAACCCTGCCTGTATTTCCAATTAAGACATGTGCCAAGGACCTGTTCTTTTTTTATGTATTACCAATTGTTTTCTGTTTTCTCCAAACAATCACTTGTGTATATCAAAGTTCTTATCTGCGGATTTAATATTATTACTAAAAATAACAATAACAGCAACAACAACAAATAATTATAGTGTTCTGTGTACCGCCCAGCTCCGTCACACATTTTGTTGTGGACACATATTGTCATTTCAAGGAATATATGACCATTTGTAAATATATTACACTTCTATAATTCTTTTTTCCTCACATGCCTAACAGAGTCAACAAATAATAAAAAAAACTGAGAAAAGTCTAAATAAATTGAAGTAAATGGGGGAAGCGTTTAACAACAATGATTTACTTCAATTCAACAAGATTTTTTAAAATGTTATTCTCAATCATTTGTTTGGTTAAGTATTTCTTTAACCATGATGTAAAATACAGTATTAATGCAAATTCAGATTAAATCAAATCAAATCAAATCAAGTTTTATTTATATAACACATTTATAAACGATTTTTGGTCGAGCCAAAGTGCTGTACATATAATAAAAATAGCCTACAGTAGAGACACTTTACAGCAAATACAACAACACAGATTGTTCAGAATATCAGTATGAGAACAACGATCCTTAGACCCTCACATCGTACAAGGAAAAACTCCCGGAGAAAACCCACAGTTAAAAGGGGAAAAATGGGAGAGCAACAGAGGAGGGATCCCTCTCCCAGGACGGACAGACGTGCAATAGATGCCGTGTGTAAATCGAAGAGATAATACATTTTACAGCATATAGACCGAATGTTAGGAAATGCATGTGTCTGTAATAAGAAGATGAATCCACGAAGATGTCAGCTACATACATACAAGACATCAGTGCTGCTAACCTATAGAGTTTAAAAAGGGTAAGCCAAAAAAGAGAAATTAAAATGTACAAATAACTGTCTTTTTTGTCACTTTTTCCGACGGTCCCGTCATGTTTTGAACTTTTTTTAGACTGTCTTTTTTGTCACTTTTTTGTAACTTTCTTACTTACACTTACACATTTTCGTTCTTCCCCAAGAATTCCATTCAAATTCTCTGAATACATCTGCAAAAATGATACAGCTTAGGTTTTGTTATTGTGATATAAAAGGTTGAAGGTTTTTTAACAACTGATAAGATTAAATATAAAGTTTGAATTACAAACTTTAGTTACATTCAGTTTTTGATTATGACTATCATGACAATGAGCAGAGAAAGCAGTTATTGTTGAATCCAGTTATGAATGCTGATGCCTTGAAGGGACAGAGGTGCATTTAGGTGAGTGAGGTAAAGATGTAAACATAGTCCTGCATGTTGTAATAATTAAAAAAGTCCTACTCAAAACAAATATTAGACACATCATTTAAATGTTGTGTCTATTTTAGTTTCTAAAATAGTTATTTAATGAATAACACATAGGCAAATAAAGGTAAATATAACACAGTTTTCTTTCTACAGGTTGTGATGTTGGCAAACTAAAGTTTATTACAAACTTACTAAAGTGTTATAACCTCAGATACTAAATTCATCTGTATGTGTCTTTTATTGTTTGGACAGATGCCTCTGCAGTATCATTGTAGATTTTTGGGCAGATCACTGTGGCTGCAGGATGGTATTTTGTTTTAGTCGATCATATAAAGGGTTCATCCTCCATAAATGTGCTCTTCGTGGCAAAACACTAATGAGATAGTTATTTCTTAGCAACACTTGTGGTTAACGGCTTACGATCACACAAGAGGAAAGGTCAGGCGTTACTTTAACCTTTCCTTTGGGAGCCATAACACATTTCCTCTCAATCAACGTGTTGAAGTGTCTCGCTCAGGGAAAAGATAACTCATAAAGTAAATGGGTGCCATTGTTCTGCTTAAACACATGTTTATTTTTGGCTCATCCAGTCTGACGTAATGTATGGCTAACGTCTGCATGTCAGGAAAGAGTCGTTCCCTTTACAACGCAGGTATTTTTCCAAAGAATGAGAAGAATGGCCTTGTTTGAGGAGATGGGGTTTGTGGGATACAGGAACTTTGATTTGATCAATTATATGTAAGTGTTTGAAAGCCAAAAGATGAAGTCTTGATAAATCATCATTAATAGAACTAACAGAAACCATGGGATGACTGAATACAATCCTTATTGAAATTACAAAATAATTAACAAGTGGGTATTTTTTAATTAAAGGTATTTTGTTACGCTCTCCACGAGTTTACAGGATTGAACTCACAATGCTGAACACCAGGAAGAGGAGACAGAGTTTATGTGGTAAAAAAAGGTTTATTAACCAAAAAACCCTTCAGGAGACAAAAAGAGGGATTAGATGTCCACTTACTCCTGGGCCAGGGTTTATGACCAGCGGAGGTGCGGAGATGCACGGAGGTACGCTGGCGAGATGTGCCGAGGATTCTGAGCTGGCGAGAGTTTACCGGTTGGAGCTGGTGTGCGTGGAAGCACGGGGAAAACACCGGCGAGGAGAGCCGGGGATCCAGAGCCGGCGAGAGTAGACAGGCTTGAGCCGGTGTGCGTGGAAGCACGGAGGAACACAGACGAGGGGTTGATGGCTGGATGTGGCAGGCAGAGGAGTAGGCAGACGGATACTGGACAGAGAGAGCACAAGGTAAGGATAACAAGAACACAGAGAGTATAGTTTAGCTACAGCAAATGTATCAAGTCGTATTACCAGCGTGGTGAAACGACGAACTGGTGAATACTGGATGGAGGAACCGGGTATATATGCAGGTGAAGGTGAGTAGTTGTAATCCGGATGATGAGCAACAGCGGAGGGGATGAGTTGGTGGGAAACAGAAGTGGGTATTCACGCCCAGCCAGGAAGACAAACACACAGACAATAACAAAAGGGGAGAAGAAGGAGGGAGAACTGCAAATCCTTACAAATCCCCTTCAATGGGAGCCTCCTGGCGACCACCAGGCTTGTCAGGGTGTGCCCTGTGGAACTCCCTCAACATGACAGGGTCCATAATGTGTGACAGAGGCACCCAGCAACGCTCCTCCAGGTTGTAACCCTCCCAATCAACCAGGTATTGCAAGCCCCTGCCCCGGCGCCTGAAATCCATGAGCCGACGCATGGTGTAGGCAGGATGATCATCGATGACTCGGGGGGGAGGAGCTGGAACGGTTGGAGGGCACAGGTCACTGGTGTGGACTGGCTTGATCTGGGACACACGAAACGTGGGATGAATTTTCATGGTACTGGGGAGCTTCAAGCAGACAGCAAAGGGGTTAATGATGCGCTCAATGAGGAAGGGACCGAGAAACTGAGGGGACAGCTTTTTAGACTCCGTGAGGAGGGAGATGTTCTTGGAAGACAACCAAACTGATTGTCCAGGGATGTAAGGGGGAGCGGCATGTCTGTGACGGTTGGCTGACCGTTGGTTTCTGGCAGAAGTCTGGTGGAGTTCTGAGAGAGTGTCCCTCCAAATCTTACGGCACAGTCGAATGTGTTGCTGGACGGAAGGAACTGCGAATTCACTCTCTTCCTCAGGAAACAGGGGAGGTTGGTACCCTAAGGAGGCTTCAAAAGGTGAGAGACCAGTAGCTGAAGACGTGAGTGAATTGAAGGAGTACTCAACCCAAGGTAGAAGGGAGCTCCAGGTAGATTGATTGCGATTGGCAACACAGCGGAGAGTTGATTCCAGGTCCTGGTTGGCCCTTTCAGTTTGACCGTTTGACTGGGGATGATAACCAGAGGTTAGACTGACAGATGCACCAAGTGAAAGACAGAAATTCTTCCAGACCTGAGAGGTGAACTGAGGGCCTAGGTCGGAGACGATGTCAGCCGGGATTCCATGCAGGCGGAAAACATGCTTGGTGAGAAGTTGGGAGGTCTCCAGGGCTGAGGGGAGCTTGGGCAGAGCTACAAAATGGGCACATTTGGAGAAACGGTCAATAATGGTTAGAACAGTATTGTGTCCTTGTGAGGGAGGTAGGCCGGTGACAAAGTCCAGTGCTAGGTGTGACCAGGGTCGACTAGGGATTGGAAGGGGCTGAAGCAATCCTGCAGGTCTCTGATGAGAGGCCCTTCTCCTAGCACATGTAGTACAGGCTGAAACGTACTCCTTAGTGTCCTTGTCCATTGTTGGCCACCAAACATTTCTCCGGAGAAGGGAGAGTGTGCGGTTGGCACCCGGGTGATTGGCAAAACGGGAGCTGTCTCTGAGTTATCAAATCCCTTGGGCTTCTGCGTCGTCCCCGCTACATACACCGGGCATCCAGATGCAAGTTTTTCTACTCCGAAACTCCTATCCCCGCAGTTGTTTCTGACAGACGGTCTGTCGCACGGCGAAGTCGTCATCACAACAAACAACGTCATCCGACCAAACCACTCGTTCGCTCTTTCTACCTGAGGTCCCTGGCCTGTGCTGACAGTGTGCTGGTTTCTCCCTCCTTGTTCCCCCCAGCATCTATGAACAACCAAGTGACATTTATGCTGCTGAATACCCGCTCCCTCAACAACAAAGCACTACTCATCCACGACATTATCACTGACAGAAGCATTGACATCCTATGCTTAACAGAGACATGGCAAAATCAGCAGGACTTTGTGACACTCAATCAAGCCACACCCCCAGGCTATCTGAACATCCAGAAGCCCCGCTCCCTGGGTCGTGGCGGTGGATTGGCTGTTATCCACCGAGCTGGCATCCTGGTAAAATAACTCCCAGTACCTACTACCACCTCATTTGAGTGTGTTGTCTTCAAACTGTCTGGGTCTGCTCCGCTCCAGATTGCCCTCATCTACCGCCCACCTAAAGCTTCCACTACCTTCCTGTCTGAGCTGTCTGAGTTACTCACCTCTCTCTGCTCCATGTCTCCATCAACTCTCCTGCTCGGTGATTTTAACATTCACGTCGACTCCAGTAATTGCACATTCGCTGCTGAATTCCTCTCACTTCTGGACTGCTTCAGCATCAAGCAACATGTCCAGGGCCCCACCCACACCAAAGGCCACACGCTGGACCTGGTATGCTCTACCGGCTCTCCACCCCCGACCTACAGTGCCTCGACCTGGCTGTATCTGACCACCACGCCATCCTCTACACTGTTCCGGTCTCCCTGCCCAGGCAGCATCCCAAACGCACCATTATGTTTAGGAACATCAAGACTGTGAGTTCACCGGCCCTATCCGACCTGATAGCTACCCACATGGCCTCGGCTCCCTCCGACTCCACCATGGACGGCCTGGTAGCCCACTACAACACTGCCCTATCCCTCAGTCTCAACTCTCTCGCCCCCATCAAAACCCGGACTGTTTCCTTCACCCGCCCTGCCCCCTGGTTCACCACCGAACTCCGCCGCTTGAAGGCCTCTGGTCGCCAGCTGGAGAGGCTCTTCAAAACTGGCCTCACGGTCCACCTCCTGGCCTTTCGTGACCATGTCAAAACTTACAAGGAAGCTCTCTCCCACGCCAAGACCCACTACTACTCCCGTCTCCCAGCAAAGCAACCCCAGAACACTATTCTCCACCATCAACCGCCTACTCCGCCCCCCTGTCGCCCCCCAGCCCTCAGGGGCTCCCGATCTGTGCTCCAAATTCCTCGACTTCTTCCAGGCGAAAGCCGAGGCCATCCATCAGCAGCTCCTGGCGCCTGGCCCTCCCCCCTACCTGCACCTCAGCCACCAGGTAATGCACCCTCAGCGCCGCGCCTCTCCCACTCCAACCTCTTGTGGATGCTCTCCAAGTGGCCAAACTGGTCAGCTCGGCCAAGACCTCCACCTGCTTCCTGGACCCCATGCCCACAGCCCTGGTCAAGGACTGCCTACCCACCCTCTGTCCCTACATGGTGGTCATCATCAACGCTTCTCTGGCTCCTGGTATAGTCCCCACCAGCTTCAAAATGGCTTCAGTCACCCCCATACTCAAAAAACCTGGCCTGGACCCCGACGACCTCCAGAACCACCGGCCGATCTCCAACCTTCCTTTCCTAAGCAAAACTCTGGAAAGAGTGGTCGCCGGCCAACTCCATCTGCACATGTCCAACCATGAGCTCTATGAGCCCTTCCAATCCGGCTTCAGACAACAACACAGCCCTGAGACCGCCCTCATCAAGATCACCAACGATCTTCTTATTGCTGCTGACTCTGGCCGCCTCAGCATCCTCATCCTCCTGGACCTCTCTGCAGCGTTTGACACCATCTCTCACAACATCCTCCTCACACGCCTCTCAGACCTCCTAGGTATCACTGGCACAGCGCTGTCTTGGTTCACATCCTACCTCCATAACAGGAAACAGTTTGTCTCCATCAATGGCTCTAATTCACCCCCTGCCCCAGTCCACCACGGTGTACCCCAGGACTCTGTGCTTGGCCCCCTCCTGTTCACCATTTACATGCTCCCCCTCGGCCAGATCATCCGACATCATGGACTCAATTTCCACTGTTACGCTGATGATACCCAACTGAATCTCAGCACCACTCCATCCTCCCAGCTCCCCCCTCAGTCTCTCATCAACTGCCTGCATGACATCAAAGCATGGATGTCATGCAGTAACTGCAGTTATCTCACGTTTCAGAGTGGGCTTTTATTGTGGCCAGCCTAAGGCACACCTGTGCAATAATCATGCTGTCTAATCAGCATCTTGATATGCCACACCTGTGAGGTGGGATGGATTATCTTGGCAAAGGAGAAGTGCTCACTATCACAGATTTTTTCAGATTTGTGAACAATATTTGAGAGAAATGGTCATTTTGTGTATAGAAAATGTTTTAGATCTTTGAGTTCATCTCATGAAAAATGGGAGCAAAAACAAAAGTGTTGCATTTATATTTTTGTTCAGTGTAGAATAGATAGTATAAGAAATGTGCAGAATTTGACAGTTTAATCTTAAACCCGGCCCCCCCGATACCGGGGGGGAAAATGCGTCACTGCAGGAGACAGCGTCTGGGGGCTTCTTAATATTTAAAAACCTATGAATGTCTTATACTCAAATAACGGGAAAAAACTCAGCTACCTGACGATATGAGCCATTTTTACCGAAACAAAACACAAGTCTCACAAGAAGCGTTAGCATTAGCCCTTAGTGAAAACGGGCTGATGCTACTTCCATTGCTAACTAGCAAAAACGATCTTTTAAACTTAATATGTTCTGCACAAACTATATATCATCTGAAAGCTGATACTCCACAGATTATTTACATTTAGAGATTAAGGACAAGGATTTATTTGCTTTTAGGATTTATTCGAGCAAATACTGGCACCCAGAAAGAGGCTGTATAAACTTGAAGACGCCGTGGAAATGGTGTTCGCTGACTCTCCGTCAGAAGATGAGGATCTACTTCGGCCACAATTAGACCCTGATTATGAACTTCAGGAAAGGTATGTACTCTCTCTGTTTGTATCTATTAGTTGTGCATTTGGTGTAATCTATAGTAATTCCACACTCGCAAAATACAAAATGGACGCTGCTTTGTTGTTGTAGCGTTATCGTTCCGTGAGAAACGAAAACAATGGGAACATCGTGTTGGTGAACACATCAATAGATTAATTGTATTTCGTGACTATAACACGGCAGTATATACATAAAGCTGTATTGTATATCAACCCTGTCTATATATATATGTGTGTGTGTAGACTGTTATTTCACACACGCTAAATGGAGGAATTATTTCTGATTTGAGTTACATTTTTGAAAGAATAAGCCAGTGAAGTAATCCACATTTGTTTTCACAGTGATGAAGACGAGTGTCAAATGGCTTCTGGATCACAGCCATCAACATCTGCCTCATCCGAGCTACGACGTGCATCAGATCAGCATACAGTTGCCCCAGAGCCATCAACATCCAAGCTACGCCGCCGGACGTCTGCACCAGTACTAACTCAGCCTCCCTCTGCATCTTCTGATTCAGTGGACAGACTGTCAGGAGGAAAGTGAAACGGGCTGGTGTGTGGCAGACTAAGATTGTTACCGTTCCTGACGCTGTGGTGGACTACAACAGAAGCATGGGCGCCGTGGATGTGTCCGATGCTTTGATTGGGTACTACAGCGTTCACCACAAAACCATGAAATGGTACAAGACTTATTTTTACCATTTTCTGGACATTGCAGTGGTGAACAGCTTGCTTCTCCACAAGGAGCTGCACAAGATGAGGGGTGACCCCGGCAGGACGAAGCCACACACCCAGAAGTCCTTCAGGGAGCAGCTTGCTGCAGACATGAGGGGTGAAGTCCCTGCAGCACCACCACCACTCCCCCAATCATCACTCGTATGCATTCTCAAGTATTATGGGGAAGATGCCACCGCGCTCTGGAGGTGCTCTGATGCTGGCAACAAAACGGTGAAGACCTGTCTACTGCACTAAGTGCCCGGTGCCTCAATTCAAAAACACTAAACACATTCAGGTTGTGTACATTTTTTCTTTTTTGCCAGTGTTTACA
>CALSBZ010046939.1:5892735-5923158 GCA_943591055.1 Gobionotothen gibberifrons
TGTTTATCCCAATAATTATAAAGGAGTGCCTTGGAAATATTTGTTTACATAAATTGCATTTATCTCTATCGCTCAATCCCACGCCCACTTTGGCTGTGAGCTGCAGACGCCAGATAAGCCAACACCCCCCACTTTCATCAATTACAGCGCCCATCGTACAGGGCAAATGAAAAGTGTAACCGGGGTGAAAAGGGTGTTACCTTTACTTAATTATGAATGTTGTTACATCAAGGCCGAAAATTAGGATGAGCGCATTTTATGTCGCCTATGCCAAAAACCGGCCCTGAGCTGCGAACGCCAGATAAGCCAACACCCCCCACTTTCATCACTTACAGCGCCCATCGTACAGGGCAAATGAAAAGTGTAACCGGGGTGAAAAGGGTGTTACCCTTAATAACCAAATATGTGAAAAAGCACTCTCCGGTGTCTCCACGCCGGCCTGACACAGCCGTGTCAGGCCTTCGCTACTTCTTCATGACAGCCGATGAGCCGCTGAGTGCTGCGGCTAACGGCTCTGCAGCGGGCTGCTGTGTAGCCATGAAGAATCGATCAGCTTCCTCCGCTAAGGCACGGGGGTCTGCAACCGGAGTGTTGGCCAGCGCCGTCTGGACCCGGGGAGGTAAGTGGCTCAGGAAAATCTCCGTGAACAAAATCCGGGGATCTTCACCCCCTAGCAGATTTAGCATCCTCTCCATGAGTTGGGATGGCTTGCTGCCCCCTAGGCCTCGAATGTCCAGAATTTGGCGGGCCCTCTCCTTAGCCGATAAGCCGAATGTCTTTAGGAGAAGAGCCTTCACCGCCTCATATTTGCCATAGGTAGGGGGAGCAGCGATAAATCCCACCAGCCTGGACGAAGTGGAGCTTCCCAGCGCTGCCACAATGTGGTAATACTTCAAATCCTCATCGCGGACCTGTTTGCAGGCGAAGTGTGCCTCCACGTGTGCGAACCAGGCCTCCGCGGCGTGCTCCCAGAACTCCGGCAATTTTACGAATGCAGCAGTCATGTTCGTTACATTTCCGGATACTTCGTCGGAAAAATCAGGGTCACCAGTGTGGTGCCGGCACAAGGGAGTCGGAGGCGGAGTATTTAAGATGGAATTCCACTCTTTATTTCTGTTTAACATAACAAGGAAATATACATCTGCTCTGGGTGAATAGCTAGCGGGAATGACATATTCAACGCTACCGGTGTTTCCCATAACGGGTCCGTGTAGCAACATAACACAATGTGAATTATGTCCCTAATACAGTGTCACCACAGTACGCCATTTTTTGACCGTATATCGCTTTATAAATGAGGCCCCAGGGCTCTATATAGAGAACTATGGCAGATATGTGATATTTAATGCAGCCGAACCGTGTATTACAATGCCGTTATGTGATGACTTTCAAAGAGAAAAGCAAGCACACTCGGAATAAAGTATTATTTTATTTTTAAAAAATGTTTTCGGATTTCACATCGCATAAACCCCATTTCCCAACGTGCATTGTGGCTAAACCATCCAATCAGCGAGCTGAGGATCTTGCCTACGTCTGTTTCCGGTATTGCTTATGACGGGTGTATTTTGTTGTACACACATTCCTTCACATTTACATTTGTATTTACATTAAAGTATTTTGTGAGGCCTTCTAAAATGTTTTTAAATATAACTATGGTTCTAGTTGAAGAGTTTGTAAATTAACATGAACCGAAGCTGTTGCCTGGCAACGCAATCGCACAACGTCACGTCTGTTAATTCCACAAACACACACATGGATTAACATCGATTTAATACATTAATGTAGCCTTTGTTTCTGCTAAAATAGGTGTCGACCAGCTGGGGCAACAAGAAAATTGGCGAAATCGAGTGTGACTATTAAAAAACAAGTCATTATTATATTAATATTGACAATAACAACTGACCGTCGGGGTAGCATTTGCTTGGCATTTCCGGGTATTTCTCCACTGGTTGGGCCATGTTAACAATACCGTGTAACTGTCACGTTTGAAGGGATGAAATCGTGACATCTTCAGGTCTCCCAGCATGGTAAATTGTCACATGTTCACGTCTTGCCGTGATACTGGGTTGTGCAAACGTGATGCACAGCCAGACACCAGCTCTGATAACGTTCCTGAGGAATCTTAGCCCATTCCTCAAGGGCAATGGCCTCCATTTCAGTAATATTCTTGGGTGTGCGGTTTCCAAGCCTTGGTGGACTTTGAGGTATGCTTGGGATCATTGTCCTGTTGGAAGGTCCAATGACGCCCAAGCTTCAGATTCCGCATGATGGTTTTTCCTAAGATTTCCTGATACTTGACTGACTGCATTGTGCCCTCCACATGCTGCAGGTTTCTCCAGAGCATCACTGAGAGACATTGCCATGTTTCACTGTATCAGGGTGTTCTTTTCAACATATGCTTAATTCTTCTTCTTCCTCCAGACATAACACTTGACATTACACAGGACCGAAAAGTACCGGTTTTGTTTCATGTCTCCACAGAACAGAATTCCGAAACTTCTGTGGCATATTTAAATGGTTTTGAGCATATTGGAGCTGACTTTCCTTGTGCTTTTGGGTCAGTAGTGGTGTACATCTTGGAGTCTAGGAATGGAGCCCTTCAGTGTTTAGTATGTGCCATACTGTGCAAACTGAAACCTCAGTGCCTGCTACCACCAAGTCTTGCTGCAGATGTTTTGCAGTCACTTGAGGGTTTTTGACCACTTGCCTCCTCAGGAATCTGGCGGCAGACGCTGATAGCTTACTCTTTCTACCACGTCCAGGTAGTGTAGCCACTGTCCCTTTAACCTTGAACTTGCAAACTATGCTTCCAACTGTGTCTCTAGGAACATTCAGTGCTTTGGCTATCTTTTTGTATCATTTTCCTTGTTTGTTCAAGGCAATGATCTCTTCTCTGAACTTCTTGGACAATTCTTTTGACCCTTGTAATGTAACAGTTCTTGTGTAATTTGTTTATTGCAAACAGCTGATAAATGGTATATTTTGCCAATAAACCTAATGTTCAATGGGGGTTGAATAATTTTGATTGCAACTGTAGGTCCTTGTCTCAAACTGACCCGTTTGAGGACAATGTGAATAGGTTATATACTGTACACTAGAATACAGTTTGGACCCAGATGCTGAATGGTCATTTAGAAATATGCAATATTTAAGCAAACAAAAAAAAGATGATGAAAATGCTAAAAAAAGACACTGTTTTAAGATAAGGTGATTAACCCGGGGCTGCTGTCTGATGGTATTGAGCCTTGAGAGGTGTATAGAGGTGTACATTACCAAAAAACATATTCAGTTTATTGAGCACAAACAGTTACATATGCAAAAAGCGTTCAGGGCCCCTGGCAGTAGCTCCAAAAGTCACTAAATCTACCAAGAAAGTCCCCTTGCTTTACAGATTATTTCGACACATTTAAAAAGATTTTTACATAACCCCACCCTAGCTTTAAGTTGGTGGGTTCCTGATATGTTTGTAAGGTCACTTTCAATGTATTAGTTCCACAAATATAAATAGATAATGATGTCAACAGCAGCTTGCCTCCTAAATGTTACACTACTGCCATCTTCTGGAGAAAATTCATTCTTACAGTGTCGAGTCCAGTTTTTATTATAAAGCTGTCCACCTTCACCATAATCTACTATGTTTTTTTGTACTCCTGTTCAATAAGCCATCCCTGTTTTATAGTTGGATATATTTAAAGGAGTTACAATTCTGTAAATATAAACTGGGATGGGCAACTTGGATGGTGGTGGGGGCCACATAATGTATGTACTGGCCACCAGGGGGCAGCAGATTCACTTGGAACACACACACACAAATTCCATGTATTGTATGTAATTATTAACAAATTAAGTCTGAAATCTTCATTGACATTTTACAATCTTTCAGGGAACATCCTCTAATAAGCTCACTAAACAAATATCAGTTCACAGAAATGTTATTTAATTTGTACATGTTGGCATGTGTGTATTGAACAGGGTATTTAACAGTGGAATACAACTATTTTAAACTATTGGAAAGCACAAAATGTGTGTGCATTAAGATTAACCATTAAGATGACATAAACATGAAGTCATGAACACTAACCCAGACATTAGTTGTCTAACTTGAACCTAAAACACTTGTAGTCTCTGCTAACGCACAATAAGGGGAATGTCAACACAGACACCTGTAAACCCACACTCTGCTGTTCCTCAGCGCCGCTGTCAGTACCATTGCCGTTTCTCAATCTCGAGGATTTTGGCTTCCAAGCCAATATTTCAAGGATGCTACGTCATCGAGTGCCGCCGAAGTACTGTTCCAATGTCCAGCATACTTGGAATTCCACCGAGGCCGCGTCCTTGGTTTGGGGGAAATTTCGCTGCACATGGGTAGACTTCGCGTCCTTAAAATCCCCACAATGCTTTGCGCACGGACCAATTTAAAAAATGGCTGAACCGACACAGCACACATTTAAATGTAAGTATGTAGTGGCGTAGAACATGTGTTGGTAAATATGTTACTTTGTTACATTTGTTATCACCAAAAATGTGTTCCGTGAAAGTAAAGCAAGTTCATAATTAGATAGACATCGTGAGGTATTTATTATTATTAACCGTTAGAGAGAGTGGCACACTTGTTCCACACCTGTTCCATTCTTCTTCATTTTCCGAAGCCGTGGCTTGGAAGTATACTTGCTTCGTTTCTGAAGGAAGTGACTTGGAAGTACGCGACTACCAAGCCAGCATCCTCGCGATTGAGAAACACCCCATATGTGTTTGCCCTACCATATGTGTTCGGGGTCCGTCGCTTACAAATGACGTCACGCCTTGTGATTGGCTGTACGGTAATCGCATGCTGATTGGTGTAACTAGGGCGCTGACTAGCGTATACCGGGGGTCTGATCAAAGACGTATGAGTGTAGGTAGAGAGAGAGAGAGAGAAGGAGAAGAATAAGAGAAATTGGGGTTGTTAAAATGGTGACGAGGCTTCTGCTAAGTACTTCTCACAGGAAAAGAGGGATGGAGGGATCAGAGCTCAGGAGACTAGCAGGAGACTGATGTCCAAGAATGGGTCAAAGCAGGATTTGTGCAACCTGGCAAAGTTCAAGAAGTCAGAAGATTGATCTTTGTAATCTTATCCAGTTATATATATGCAGTTCACCTGTTAATAAATATTTTAAAATGATTTGATATAAATTATTTCCCTTATATCTTTTACTATCTTATATAGAGGTTCGAAAGGCTAAAATTGCCAATTTAGAAATACAAAACGATGTAGGTTAGAGACGAGTTAAATAAGCTCATATTGGAATTCCCCATAAAAAAGCACATAATTTAGACATCCCCATGTTAGGATTTCCTTCAGATTCATGTTAGCAACTGAGTATGACCCGCTCTATTGGTGTATGATCAAATTTGATTTCTAATTTTAAATAAAAGGAAATAAATTCACATTTATTGTCAAACAGGAGTTAAATCAATTTCTCGCTTATTGTAAGAATGTATTTCACCATATTCATATTTAAATGATCGGGAAATTACGTTGTAATGATAATAAATCACCTCCCTCATTCAGATTAACGTCGATTGTTATTTTTTATGTTTGAATGTTAAAAAGAACAATCGACAGTGTTGTAAAGCCGATGAATGGGAGTCAGAGGCGGTGTGTTTAGTATGGAATTCCACACTTTATTTTCCATCACATTACAGCAAAGCAGGATGATCTTGGCCCTTTCTCATTTCTCTAACTCCCCTCCTCGACTCCCCTCCTCGACTCCTATCCTCGATACTTAGTCCCGCCCACAGGCGATGCGAGCGGAGGAGCCGAGGAGGGGAACCGAGGAGAGAGGAGGGGAAGCAGCAGGCGGTTAGAGAAATGAGAACTCCTCTCCTCTGAGCGGTCATTTTAAAGAGACGTCCATTAATGAGGACAGGAGGCACAGCAGCCCTCTGTCTGATGGACAGATGCATGGGCGCGGGAAGGGGGGTGCTGAGGGCGCTGCAGCACCCCCTAGCGGCAGGCAGGGGGAGCGGAGCTCCCCTGTCTGAATTATTTGACGGTTATTGCTGCTCCCGCTGTGCATAATCTGTGTAATATAATACATTAACCGTGCTTTACGTGAACCTCATCATGACACTAGATAGGACGGCAGTACTGTAATTTCCCATGTTCAGTGAATGCAACAGAGGCAAGACACCAGACCCAATCAGAGAGTTGCAAAAGTGTGCTTGTGTCATTCAAGCTCGGCGCTGTGTGTGTGGAAATAGCGCATTTAGTGTGTGTGTGTGTGTGTGTGTGTGTGTGTGTGTGTGTGTCCGAGACCGGTGCCAGCAGGGACATGTTGTTAGCATCTGGTTAGCTAACTGCGCTAACAGACATAAGGAGCTGTTTGTTCCACAACAAGCTGGAGGAGAGTCCTCTCCTCTGACTGAGAGGCTCAGGTGAGCTAAAGGACTCTCTGACTGTTTAGATAGTTAACTTTAGTCTAAGTTATCTCAGTGGGTCTCAAACGGTTTGGTTACAAATTATTCAAAAGATTATTTCCGCGGCACACCTTGTTGGTAATTAAATCAATGTTGTAATGGCATAATTTAGCTTAAATCTTGATTTTATTGAAAAACAGAATTATTCACGCAAAATGTATGTTAAGCTTTTATTTTGAAATGACTTCCGCCATAACCAGAATACAAGTTTATTTTGAAAAGCTTTCCGGAAGTGGTGTCCGAAATTCTAACAGTAACTTGACCACAGCCGCCATTGAAGGGGAGGAGCGATGAGTGATATATACAGGTGACGGAAGGCTGTGGTCGCTCTCTCTTCTTCGGCTGGACATCTGCGAGGACACAGCTGCAGCCGTGTCCTCCTCTGAGCGATCATGCTTGTAACACCACCGCGCCATATTTGAATTAAAGAACCATTTGAAACTTAAGACAGAGACTCCATTGGTCTCATTTATCCTAAACTACTCTCCTGGAACGCTTTAATAACGAATAAGCTAATAATTGGCTGACCCAGACGGTGATATCGCTAACCGGGAGATCCAGCAGTTTTTCACAGGAGTTTCAGCTACCGGCAGACACACACTATGGGCCCATGCTGAAAGGTAACGAAGGACCTGTTTATTCAAAGTCTTCACTAGATTACATAGTAAACAATAGGAGAGTGTGTCTGTCTGGTGAGTTGTACTTCTGGGAAAGACTGCATCATTTTAATGTTAAAACCAACCCAAATTGATAAAAAAGAATCTTTTTAAAGGCAGTGGCGCTGTTTTTTCACAAGCACGGTGAGTTTAATTTCATTTCATTTTTACATTTAATCCTGCATGCTTTTATATTTTGTGTGTGTTATATTTTAAACATTAACTTGTGTAAACATTAATTCATTGAGGCGTTTTGTTAGTCTTCAGAGATGTGTCTTTTGTCATCTTGGTAGTTTTTAACTATCAATTTGAGAGTATCGATGCTCATTTAAATATAGATTTAAGATTGAAGGACATAGAACATGAAGACTTGAACAAAAGTGTAGCATACCGGCTAACGACTGGTAATATGAGTTAAAAAAACCTTTTTTAAAAGGTCTGATTTAGTGCGAGAGGAAGACTAAAATCAGTGTTTTTTATTCTGTTCTATTTACTACCAAACATTGCGATTGGATTACGATGAGTAGTGCGACATAACTGCGTTAGTATGACGATATTCTACTAATTGTCTATGATTGGCGACTTAATTTGTCCCGTGTTGGCGTGTTTTAATAAGAACAGATAAAAACAATAGAGGCTTCTAAAGTCAAATAGTATGATGTTGAGAAGTTTATGGCTTAAGCATCATAGGGTGAAGAGGATATCTTTAAGATAAAGCCCATTTTTGTTTGTGATTGTTTTTCTTTTGTATGTACTAAAAACTGGATTTTACTTTTGGATTCTAAAGACACCAAGTCTATTTTCAAATCCCTTTGTTCTAAGACCACATGTTGAAAACAAGAGACATGGCAGACGCCATTTAGTAAAATGCTAATTGACTAATTCACCTTTGTTTTCATTCCAATGAGGCTAGGGGAAAAGCGCCATTTTGTAAATGCTAATTATACCTTTGTTATACTAAGCTGGCTGGTTTCACTCCAAATGAGGAATTGTTCTGACTTCCAATAGGTGAAGAACAAATCATACTTCTTGTCACAGTTGGATCTCGGAAATAGTACAGTTTGTTAAAACAGGTTATTAATTCCGTTGAGAGTTGAGTATTTGTAGTGAAAGAATATTGGGGAGTCTCAAATCTCATTTTTGAATTGATTAATGCTGGCAAATGTGTTTAGGCGTGTTTTTTGCAGTGTTCTTGTTGGCAGATGTGTTTTGGCGAGTTTTGTGCTCTATTGTTTAACCATATTGAAATTCTTTTCCCATTCTTAAGATACTTTTTAAGGAAAATAGCCATCTTGTAAAAAGAGGTTATTCTACAACAGCTCCACCTAGTGGTTTAAGCTGGAGATTACACCATAGGGAAACAGAGTATCAATAATAAACATCAGCAGTAATATCCTGGAGTCTAATCTTGAGTGTTATTAAAAGAATACATGTGGTTTCTATTTTTAAGATAAAAGAGATCTTACATAATAGTCATAGAATATTCAAACAGATGTATTGAAGCTAAAACAAGCCAATTTGCATAATCATATGCATTTCAGAGTACACATTAAATACCAGATTTGAATTTCCACAATATTTCCTTTTCATATTTCAAAAATCCAACCATTGTACAATTTTAATTTTTTAATAAAATCTTAAACTTTTGAATAAAATAAAAAAAATTATAAAAAAAAAAATTATAAAAAAAAAAAAAAAAACATAATTTTAATTTTCTGAAAAAAATAATCTGAAGAGATAGGACATTTTTATAAGGAATACAAGGGTACTAGTCGGAGGATTAGTGTTGAAATCTTTGATAACTTAATAACTCTATCCTAGTATTGAAGAAACATGTCACCTAATGACACCAGATTGAAACCTGTCACAGTGACAGGCTCAACTGCAATTGCTAAAGAGAGCATACGATTAGAAGAAAGCACAGAAGAAAGACGACAAAAAAGAGAAACACAAGAGACAGAAATGGTAGCATTACAAATAAGACTCTTGAAGATACAAATAGCTGAGAAAGATACCGAAGCTAATAAAAGAAAGAAAGCGACAAGGCAAATGGCAGCTGCATCAAAGATGGCCAAAGGACCAGAGAATGCAGTCCAGAAACTTCCAACAGTTCAAACTCGAGTAATGCCAGAGATTCAGATGCAGAACCGACAAAAAGGAGGACGAGATTTCCGGTTTGAAGGATGCTACCATTGCAACCAAATGGGACATTGGGCCAGAGAGTGTCCGCAGAACATTGCACCAAACAATGACCCTCCATGCAGTTACCAACAAGGAGGCAGAGGAGGTTTAAGAGGAAGAGGCAGAGGAAAAGTTCCCCGTTTTCAAGGATGTTACGCATGCAATCAGCTAGGCCATTTTGCTAAAGATTGTCCGCTACAACAAATACAATATTATCCCCAACTACAGCCACAAGCGCCCATATACATGCCTACGCAGTATCAACAAGGGGGAGGACCCAGTGTTGGCAGAGGATTCCAGGGACAACCAAGAGGAGGAATGGCGCCAAACATGAACCAGATGGTGCCAAACAGGGACCAAATACCCCAGACAGCCTGCCAACCAAAACGATGAGGGAGCTCAGAGGGCCAGACCACCAGGTGATGCATCTTCAGCCCAGGAGGGTATCTTTTAAATCCAGCTACATTAAGCCACATCTGAGACCACATGAAGGAGAAGTAGAATGTTATTAGAACATTTTTTATTAGAGTAGCATATTGCATTTAAGATTAAAACATGAATAGATGAGTAAAGATTAAAATATAATAGAACATTAAGCAGACTATTTTTGTAATTATGAGAAGGATAGAGATTACGAGTGATGTTGTTCCCCCACACAGAGAACTATTGAGTCCACACAGCTAGTGAGGTCAAGACGATGGATTTCCACCCAAAATATGAAGACGGGAGATCCTTACCAAGTCCTCCTGTTTACACCGACTGCAGTTCAAGGGACGGCGATACACCTGACGAGAAGCTGTTGAGACCTGAAAACAGAAACTCGATTCTGCTGTGGTGAAGTCTGGCTACAAAGGGAGGTGTTCCGATAGGGTCGCTTGTCTCAAACCAGTGAAGAAGTCAACAAGAACCCAGCAGAACTAGAGAGTGACTGTTAGAGGGAGAAGAGTGTCGGAACGGCAGAGACTGGCACAACCAACCAGCCAGTACATAAATAGACCCCGTCAGAAGACCGGGGCTGTGTTTAAAGGGGAACTTCATTTATTATTAGTGGAAGCCTAGTTTTTTAGAAAAATTATGTGATTTATGGAGTCAGATTACATTTTCACAGAGACACAATTTTATAATAGGTCTGAAGTATCTGTTTTAAAGCATGAGCTGTAAACTAAATAGAATAACACAGGTTGAGAGCTGAGATGAAGGAGTTCTAGGATTTTATAACAGTTAAAAAATCAGTCTTTATCTATTTATTCTTGAGTGACTTTACTGATTTATAATGTAGTGCGTAAGGCAATATCTCATTTTTAGTGAGGGGCACAAGCCCTTCATGTTCTCGACATGTCACCTTTTGTGAAAATAGTTCGTATTTTCACTCTAGTTTAGAGAAATATTTTATCATATGTTGGTTCAGCAGTGTCAAACAAGCCTCTAATTCTAGAATTATTGAGATGCATTAGCCAAACCAGGGGTATTATTTTTCGCAGAAACAATGATGCATAATACCATGACTAAAGCCGTTATTGAAACAAGTAAACTATTTTTTGTACTAATGGCAGGTTTTTAGCGAATATGTTTTTATACAATACACCATATGATATTTTTGTACGCCTTAAGGGTACACGGAGCAGTTATATTGATTTGGTACAACGTTATGCGTTTTACACGTTCTGTACATAATAGGGTAATCATATTAATTGAGCATGTTATGCTCAAAGGAGGGAGTGTCATGATTATACAGATATGTTGATTTCAGTGACGTAGTAGTTCATAAATAATAAGTGTTTAACAACAACAGGTATGCCGAGGTTTGAGCCACTCCAAGGAGGGAGTGATCCAGCTTTGGGTATCAGATAAATTGAAGTGTATGAATATGTCAGGGCTCTGAGTAATATTATCCAAGTCTTGTCTACACAGGTTCAGAGAAAGAACTGCAGAGACACCAGACGAGACACCAAAAGACACTCCGTTTCGGCCAGGTGATTGGGTGAGGGTGAAAGTTCACAAAAGACAGTGAGATTGAACCCAGATGGACGGAACCGTGAGAAGTTGTAACGAACTTCACATGCACTCCGGTTTAAAGGTAAAGATAAAAGGAGCAAATTGACACCACCTCTCACATTATCACCCTTCACTGGCACCTTCCAGAAATTATTGGAAGTTAGGACTGATTTGGCAGAGCTGGAACAAAACAATAAATAGAAATAAGAATAAGATAGAAACAGCTCGAAAGATGAATTGTCTTTAGATTTGTATAGATAGTACACTAAAGTGAAAACCTATTTTTTTTTTGTTTTACACCTGAAAAATAGTCCAAATTTAGAATAAATTATTTTTGTACTCATAATTTGAATTTTGTAACTGACAACCATGGAGAAAATAGAGATTAAGTCGAGAACAAAGCCAAAGCAATTGTGGGGTCCACGAGGGATAAGAGTCAGAATAGTTTTGTTGATTGTGCTCATTACAGTTGGCACCTTTCTGGTTGGAAGGGGACTACAATATCAAGTAAGACATGGATCCATTAGTTCACTAAGAGAGAATGCCCACATCACTAACAAAACTCCAGCTGTGTTTCAGAGACTTTCACTTATCCCCAGAGCCAAAAGATCCCCTGAGCAACGAGAGAAGGAGTTGGAAACGCTAGTTCCTTCAAGGTTGCCAGGTGAGGAGGTTATAATCAAGATGATTCACCCCCCATATATGCAGTTTTTGTATCAAATGATGAGATGGGTTTAAGTGATCAGGATATGTAAGTGATAGGGATTTACAGATTAGGTGAATCACCAAATACACGGGATCCATGTTTTAGACTGTACCATAACACCCCCTGATAAGTTATAAACAACCGATCGGTGACCTGAGAAAAATTATTGAAAATGATTACAGTAGAAACAGGCTGCCAACCCACAAGTACAGCTTTGTACGCACAAACTCTATGAATAAGATTCCCCAGCAGATTGTGGCGACATTGCACAGATATGTCCAAAACAGAAGTTACATATGTTCTAAATAACAGTGAGATTTAAAATAATAGAGAAAAATGAGAAGACGTTCTTTTATAGTGTGTGAAATATGAGGTGCTCGAAGCCTGTAGGTATTTCAGTTTATAGAAGAAAAATGGGTTCCTAAAAGAGTATTTGGGGTAAACATGTTACAGTGGCTGAAAACAGTGTTTTGGGGGATAAGGTAAAATTATTGGGTTTAGAGGGCGTTTAACATAAAAAACAGATAGTATGATTAATAGAGTGGAGGGGATTGGATTTGTTTTTCCTCAGTGTGTTGGAATTATCTATAGATAATGCGTTCCCGAGATCTCTCTCTCTCTCTCTCTCTCTCTCTGCCTGAAAGACTGCTACGACCCCAACTTCAGCAGACAAATGACCTCACCACAAGAGACTCCTCCTCCTCCATCCAGCAGTCAGAGAACTCGAGCTGAATCATCTTCACCCGAGGCATCCAAGACCAAGACAGCATGCTGAAAGAGGTATAATCTCATCGGTCCCTCAAGACAGGACATGAAGTTGCAAGCTGAGCTACGAGACTTTGCAGAAGACATGAGAGCAGAATACGCCCTCCATCCAACAGCGAAGAGACTGTACAGGCAAAGCAGTTGTGCCACTGAAGAGAGTTGCAGCGGAAGGATTCAAGAAGCAGGAGGAGAAGAGGGGGGCCGGCAGAACGTGAGGGGGTCGTGGTGTGACGACCAGAGGGGGAGAGAAGGAAACAGGGAGTGAGTTTTACACATAAACACATTTATCAAATGAGAGAATAATCCTAAAACACACTGAGGGTGGAACATATTCAATCTTTTCATAATATAAACAAATTATTCTTTTAGAGATTCTTATTCATGTGTGAATTTGGGGAAGATTTAATTTGTTACAATATAGATTTGCAGTTTAAAGGGATAGTTTTAGAAACCACTATGGATAATGTTAAAGGTAGAACTCCAACCAAGCCAGAGATGGTATTCCAACCATATTGTTTTCACCATTGTAGCATAGTTATTTACCAGAGAAGTAACATTTGTTTGTCGTTCAAGATGTAGAGTTTTAAAAAGACAAGTGCTACCACCTTTTAAAGGTCATCCATTAAACTAGATGACCTGACATTTAGAGATGTTATTTAAAGTAGAGACATGTCTGCCATGAGAAAGATTCCTAAATTAAACTGCAAACAAGCCCAATGACTTCTGTTTTTAGGATCCTTGATAACCAAGGGAGTAATTATCACATGCTCGGGCACCCAAAGTTGCACACACTGTTAAAGGGATTTAGCATAGTTCTTTAAGTAGATCAGAACTGAAGAGTAATTAGTATAATGAGTTAGTGATATTACACTGGTGTTCACACCATTTCAGGGATTTTATCACTGCATAAGCACAGACCACCAAAGGTACTGAAATAGGAACTTTCAAATGATGAAATTCTGCAACTGTTGTAACTGACCAAAATCTTCTCCCAGAAATGACTGTCTGGAAAGCCAGAGTAGATGTTTGGTGATATGGAGGACAAATTGATCACGACGGCCTCTTCTAGAGAACATATTACTTTCATACCTTAAAAGGTATGATAGAAAGGAGGGTACATTTCTCAAGAGATAACAGTTACAAATGCTAGCAGAATAAGACAACCTACCCCCAGAAACAGAGATGGATGTAGATGATGAGATTGTCCAAATTATGTGAAAAGCGAACAAGCCAAAATGCTAAGATAGAGTGAATCCATTTCAAATTACTTTACACTATTCCAAGATAGTTAATTTGTATTCTGTATTCTTGTATACTATTTCAAGATAGTACATTTTGTGTTTTATATTACTTTGCACTATTCAGAAATACTCTGTTCCTGTGACACTTTGTAAAAACAAGTGCTTTAACACTGAGCGTGATATGTGAATGGTTTCTGTCAAAGGAGGGAGAAAGAAATGTTCCAATACCAAGCCATGCTGCTATTTTTAAGAAAGATATTGAATGATTAATACTAGAAGTTATGCACAAGGAAAAACTTCTATGTTAAAGCACAAAGTATTTTTGTATTTTTATAAAATTGAGGTTATTGAACCATTCCATTTTTGACTGTATGTTTTTATATGAGTTTTGTACTAAGTTAAGTTCAGATGAAGAACTCATTGATTTCAGTATTTTGTACACACTTTTAAAGTGTGTAAGGAGGGACTGTTGGTAATTAAATCAATGTTGTAATGGCATAATTTAGCTTAAATGTTGATTTTATTGAAAAACAGAATTATTCACGCAAAATGTATGTTAAGCTTTTATTTTGAAATGACTTCCGCCATAACCAGAATACAAGTTTATTTTGAAAAGCTTTCCGGAAGTGGTGTCCGAAATTCTAACAGTAACTTGACCACAGCCGCCATTGAAGGGGAGGAGCGATGAGTGATATATACAGGTGACGGAAGGCTGTGGTCGCTCTCTCTTCTTCGGCTGGACATCTGCGAGGACACAGCTGCAGCCGTGTCCTCCTCTGAACGATCATGCTTGTAACACCACCGCGCCATATTTGAATTAAAGAACCATTTGAAACTTAAGACAGAGACTCCATTGGTCTCATTTATCCTAAACTACTCTCCTGGAACGCTTTAATAACGAATAAGCTAATAACCTTCATATGATCATTATCGTTATAAAAAAGAGAAGGGAATAAAGGAAAAACAGTTATGAAATACTATATGGCAGTAAAACAAGAATACAGTTTGAAAGGGGAGTGATTTGTAAAAATATCCATAAAGAAAAAGAATATCTGATTACAGTTGTGTTTCATATGGATGTTGAGAGATGTATCCATAGATCTCTTAATGTTGCTCTCAAAGTGCACCAGATTGATGCTTTTACTTCAATATTTAAAAAAAATCTTCCCGGGAGCTGATTATCGAGCCTTCATTGTAACAGTCGCGGGTGTACTGTGGGTTTGCGTGTGGGGAGTGTTGCAGTAGAACATTCCACTATAGCGCCCCTGGTGCTCGCGCTTTTGTGCGTGCTCTATAGTGCCCGTAATAGTGTTCACTGGAGTCCAGCACCTCAGCACCCCCACTCAAAATACCTTCCCGCGCCTCTGGACAGATGTGTTCATGACGAGTTATATATTTACTTTTAATTAGGGCCGGGACTTTAACGCGTTAATAAAGATTAATTAATTACACAAAAATTAACGCGGTAAAAAAATTAACGCATTTTAATCGCACTTATTTTTGCACCGCGGAACGTTTCTCACTGGATGAGTTTCAGGCGTACCGATTATACTGGAGCACCAACTAACGTTCATGACTTCAGACAACAACAAACCACAGTGAACAATTCAGACATGAACGAAGAAGCTGATGAGACCGCGTTGGTTGGCCCCGTGGATGGGACATTTTGTTTTAAAAAACGGACGGATGGAAGCGTCGATAAGAGCACAGTTGTGTGCAAATTATGCAAAAAGGAATTCGCATATCACCGCAGCACATCAAGCCTCAAGTATCACCTCAATGCTAAACATATAGCAGCTAGCGTGGAAGCTAGCGTGGAAGCTAGCGTGGACATTAGCCCGACTCCGAGTACAAGGAGGACCCACACCCAACCCACACTCAACCAGATGACTGGTTTCAGGGCCAGGATAACTAAGTCCACGTCTGAACAAATAACCAACGCCCTGGCTCACTCGATTGCACTCGACTGTAGACCACTTGGAGTGGTAGAAGATAAGGGGCTGCAAAAAACTGTTGGTAAATCAACAAAGTCTGTTATGGCCTCTGAAGCAACAGAGAGATGTTTTCTAATAGTCAGGGTTTCCAATATTCTGAATGTACTTGAAAGTATTGTGTTTTACTTAAAAACAAAGTGTTATAGTTTACAGAAGGTCTACCTACCTATAGGCTACCTGAATCTCTGAAATGTACTATATTCCTAAATATGCTATTGCTACACTTTATGGCAAAAATTGCACTTTTCTGTTGGTCTTGGTTAAGTACCACCTTGAAAAAAAATAAACAATGTTTTGTTGCTTATGTATTCAGTCATTATTCAAAAAATTGCTTCTCACTGTTCTCAGGTCAAATATTTATATGCGATTAAAAATGCGATTAATTTCGATTAATTAATTACAAAGCCTCTAATTAATTAGATTCATTTTTTTAATCGAGTCCCGGCCCTAATAAATATATACAATTTCAGAATCAAACAGAGCACTCTCATAATAACGCAACACTATCAGAGACTGGATATACCCCCCCTCTCCCCTCTCTGGTCGCTACAATGAGGAAATGAAATTACGGGCCAAAAGTTTTATTTACAAGTATTACAAATAAGCAGAGGACATCAAATCAACTGAGACCTGTCTGTTCGCTGCATCTACGCACACACTGTACCACACACACCCCACACACACCTACAGCTCCTAAAGCATATAATCCAACACATCCTCACTCCCAGGTCGGCCTATGTTGACGTTATGTCAAGTCCCCTGTGTCGGCTTTTTCCAACGCAAGGGGGGCGACCCTTAGCGTACATTTTCAACTTTCTGGGATTTGCCCTTAGCGTACATTTTCAACTTTGCGGGATGTGCCCTTAGCGTACATTTTCAACTTTCCGGGATGTCCATAGGCTTCTATATAGCTCCCTAAACGTATGTATAGACGACTTGAGAGTGCGAGCGAATGCTACCCGCAGATCCATTCTCACAGCGTTTATTAACCTTTTTCTAACTCAATATCAAGCCACACATATTGTTTTTACTTCTTTATTTTAATTGAATAATGTAGGACTTTTGTTGCCGTCAGTTATGGGGAGAATAGGGGCTCAGAATACTGAAATCTGTATCTGTATCTGTATTAATGGACCAGCGAAGCTTTGGAGTGCATGTGTCATATGTATCCAATTTTATTTTGTATGTGAGGACATTTATTAAGACTGCTATTATTGTATTCAGTTAAATGCACTTTGTGATATGCCTGGTTAAAAAAAAAAAAACCTGAATATTTGACTTCTAAAGCAAACAAATGTAATGCTACAACTGAGCACTTTTTTCCAGATTCTGTTAAATTAATGCTAATTTGTTGTATTTTTATGCACTTTTTTACGTACCTTTGTGAGATGAACAATGAATAAAAATGGCATGCTTTTCATCGCAGTAATATGTGTTGGTTTAAAATGTGTCATTACCCGCTTTTTACAGGCCGCTGAATGTCTGGCCCAGCTGAATTTTGTAGTTATAAAATCTGGCCCAACTGAATGTGTAATTGAATAGGCCTGTTATAAGCCTTTGATGTTAATCTATGTGTGGATTAAGGCAGTCTCTTTGAAGTTGTGTGTGAGTCTGTCTCCCCCCGTCCCCCTCACACCCCTTCCTGTCACCCCTTCCTGTCACACCCCCCTTCCTTTGGCTGTGAGGTCAGAAGATAGTGGGGGTGGAGTTAGGTAAAAAAGAAATACGCTCAAACTAAATAAAAAGCCATTCATTTGCACTCACTAAGACACCTAACAAACGTTATTGTCCTCTCTAAATTAGATTTAGGGTTTATAAAATGATTTGTGCTTGCTAACCCTTTGGAGTCGACCGTCACGCCGGCGTGATCAGATCACATGACCTGTTCAAGCCGGTGCCGCATAAAAACAACAGTCCGGACAACATTGCCGTGTGTTTCTGTCGAAAGTACTGGCTTGAAACTATATCCCAGTCTTTGTTTCATGCAAAAAGACCCAGTAAACACGGAGATATGATGATATAAAGTTAATACATTTCAAAAGTATGAAAAATGGAAGCACATATTTGAATATCTTCGCCGTATTTGATCATTTTACGAAACGGAAAATACTGGAAACTGTAGATCCTGCTCAACAGGATGTATATGTGAGGAGTTCTTTTCCAAAACGCTATAAAAGCCAAATTGAAATTTGAGTTTGTTGTGCCATTTTGCTGTGTACTGAACCTATTCACTGCTCTATCAACGTTTCATGCCAAATCGCTATATATCCTATATATATATATATACATTTAATATTAACAAAATGTGTGGGTCTAGGTAAAAAATTTCATTTTCCTGAAAACTATTAAAATGGATATATAGCGTTTTGGAAAATAACTCCTCATGTGTATTTCTGTCGAAAGTACTGGCTTGAAACTATATGCCAGTCTTTGTTTCATGCAAAGAGACCCAATAAACACGGAGATACGAGGATATAAAGTTAATACAAATATATTTCAAAAGTATGAATAATGGAAGCACATATTTTAATATCTTCGCCGTATTTTATCATTTTACGAAACGGAAAATACTGGAAACTGTAGATCCTGCTCAACAGGATGTATTTACCAGGGAGGGGGTGAGGTAATCAGGTAAACGGAGTGATACGAAGCGAGACGAAAAGAGACGAAGAGGGATGGCGGGAACCGAAGAGAGACGGCAGGAAATGGAGAGAGGCGAAGATATACGAAGACAGGCGGCGTGAGACGAAGAGAGACGGCGTGAGACTGCGATTGAAGTAAAGTGACAGACAAACATTGAGAATTTAGATATAGTTAGATAGATTTAGAGTTTTGAAGATTCAACTATGATGAAGAGAACTCTGAACGTGAGTCAAGCATTAAGCTTGTTTTTTGACACGGAGGATGAGGAGGAGGAGCCTCTGATGTTGCCCTCTGTGTCTTAGTTGACAGAAACGGCTTTGAAGCGTGGCACAGATAAAGACAGAAAAAAACGATTTTTGTACATAATGTGTATATATATATTTGTATTATATTTATAATAACACTTATGCCTTATCAGAATGAAATCCCATGTACATTATTTAAGCTTTTAAATGTTTTGTTGTGCCTACTGTGTCACTGTTGACAGAACTTGAGAAATGAGGAAAAAAAGCCTATGGATACACCTGTTATTTGTTCATAACATTTGTATATAGGTTCAAGCTACCTCAATCAAACTTTTACATTATCATAGTGACATCCCATGTATATATTTCCAGCTTTCAAATGGTTTCGTTGTGTATGTTTGTGTTACCTATATGAAAAATAATATCATTTTCAAAATCAGTTTTTACTTTTTCTTTTTTGTGATTTTGGGTCCAAAATGTTCATATAGTATCTCAAAATGAAAGAAATAACTATCAGGTTATATAGGTGAGGTTGTCCTTAAAGAAAAGATACCAAACATTGACATGCCAAACATTTCTTAATGGGGTTTATTAAGACAAATCAAAAGTATGCGAAAACGGCCAAATTAGACCAGGACTCCAAAGGGCTAAGGATGTTTCTTTTTAAGTTTTGTGAGACTGTTAACTAATGTTTAAATAGTTTACTAACTACAAGGAACTCTCTTTTTATGAAGAGGGTATTCATATTAATTTAAAAAGATCTTATTTAGGTTTTAATATGATTGGTGATAACAAAGGATGTTCTCTTTAGTTGTAGGGCTTGTGAACTAATGTTTAACTTTATTAACTACATGGGAGTCTCTTTGAAGAGGGTAATAATAATTTAAAATATCTTAATGACCCCTTGATCTTGCCTTTTTTTATTGTTTAATTACGTCACACAACTATAAGGAAGCCTAATATGAAGTTATGTGAGGTTGTATTGGGGTAATATTAGAATTTGCTGTATGCATAAAAGATAAGTTTTAAAAAATGTTTTTCTGCTGTATTCATTCCAGGGTGGATCCAGTGGGGCTGATGAGAACAAAGAAAGGCTGTACACACTTAAAATACATAAAATTAAGAGTGTGGGTGGGAATAAAATTACTCATTTACAAACATACAAGGCTTCGTCTACTGAAGATCAACGCAAGGGCATAGTTTCACTCTGTGGGGGAACAAAAGAAGCATCGTTAATCACCTGGACAAAGGACTCTTTAAAGCAGAGATACCACATGCTGACACATACCTGAACATCAGCAGGAGAGGACTCTTTAAAGTAAATACACCATAAGGTTAACATAAGATATATATGCTTAGTTGTTTATGATGAACAGGTTTCAAGGACTTTTTTGGTGTTTCAAGTTAAGCTCCATATTTTTTCTAGCTATTTAAAACAACCTTTTTCACGATTTTCTTTTCTTATGAAGATATAGGAAAAATAGTCTTTTTTAGGCCCTATGATTCATTCCCTGTGGAAAGTGAGTATATTTAGCTTATTTTAAAAATCAAATATGTGTTTTTACGAGTAAAGTATCCAAAATAACATTTATATACTTACTATTCCTAATTACTAGTACCCTCAGTAAACCATCCCGACGACAGATCTGTACCGAGTGAAAGCGGCCCTCCTCTGGAGTTTACACACCCCCGGCCTTCTGCGCCAAGGGATGGTCTGCGCGTGGTCTCCAGCGACCGCTTCACACACCATCCCTCCGAGAGCCAGACATACTCATCCCCTTTCAACGCCCCCCTGCCCCTGCAGCCGCTTAGGTGCGAAACTCCCATACAGAATGTCAGTCACTGTGTAACACTTTTATTTTCTTAAAGACTGTGACTCTAAAAGGCAAGTTTGTGATTTTAACACTTATTTACTGACACTAGGCAGATTTAGGCTTTTTTCTCTTTTCTTGTGTTACTAAGATACTTTTAGATACACTTTGATGTATGCAACACTTAACAACTGGTAGAATATGAAGTACTTTGAATTCGGTTTCTTTTAATGGCCTAGGAAGATTTAGGCTTTTTTCTCTTGCCAAAATACTTTTAGACACACTTTGAGGTATGCAAAACCTTAAAACTAGAAAATGAAGTACATTGTCTGATTAGATGTTTTCTTAAAGACTGTTTATCTAAAAGGCAAGTTTGTAATTTTAACACTTTTTACTGACACTCCGCAGATTTGAGTGTAATTCTCTCACAAAGGAACTGTAAGATACACTTTTTATGTATGCAAAACCTTAAACATTTTTGAAAATAAAATACTTTGTCTGAATACATTTTCTTGAAAGGCACTTCACTTCAGTCACTGTGTAACACTTCTATTTTCTTAAAGACTGTGACTCTAAAAGGCTGATTTGTGATTTTAACCCTTTTTTTTACTGACACGAGGCAGATTTTGGCTTTTTTCTCTTGAGTGTGTCTAAAAGATACTTTTACTAAAAGATACTTTTAGACACACTCTGAGGTATGCAAAACCTTAAAACTAGAAAATGCAGTACATTGTCTGATTAGCTTTTTTCTTAACCCTAGAACCGCCAGAGATTTGTTATACCTAAAACCGCCACCGGGGTCAAATTGACCCGGCATTAGAATGCATTGATTTTCAAGGTAAAAGTATTGCTTTAAAAATAAAAATGGTCCTGTGAATGCTCGGATTGTCTAACAGTAACCACAGTTGTTAAGGCGCCTGAGTTGTCATGCATGCATTAGAAAAAGGGTGTAGACGCCAATGTGTGAGAGTCGCTGGTGAAGCCAGGTGGGCTGGTGCAAACTGGGATTTTTGTGCAGTAATCCCTTCGGGTAGCAACTTGTTTATTTGTTGTCCCTATTATGCTTTTGTGGGGGTTTTGTTTATTAACGCTACAACATAGCATTTCGTGAGGCGGTTGTCGTTGTTGGGTGAAAAGCAAACAGCTGTTGGGTGAAAAGCAAACAGCTGTTTGGTGAAAAGCAAACAGCTGTTTGTTTACACGCAAAATCAATAGCGCGAAAAAGGGTGGGGTCAATATGACCCGCTTGGTGGAAATAGGTATAAATGGCATTTTTTTGGCCGATTTCTTCAATCTGACTTCATGTTGACCATTTTTAACAACATAGGGTGCTACATAACACACTTTCAGGAAAAGTCACGGACTGGGAGACTTTAATATTTTATTGAAAAAAAGTTACGTACAATAACAAACAACTCTGGGTCAAATTGACCCCATTGGCGGTTCTAGTGTTAAAGACTGTTTCTCTAAAAGGCAAGTTTGTGATTTTAACACTTTTTACTGAGATTCTGCAGATTTGAGTGTAATTCTCTCACAAAGGAACTGTAAGATACACTTTTTATGTATGCAAAACCTTAAACATTTTTGAAAATAAAATACATTTTCTTTAAGGCGAGACACCCCAGGTGAATAGGGTACTTTTTTCTCATCAATCATTTTATTACTTTGAATTTTCACTATAGGTATTCATTCCATCCAAATACAACTGTTGTAAAAAAAATAAAAATACATTTAATTTAATTTTTTTTTTTAAACATACAAAATGGAGGAGATCCTCGTCGTCAGAATCAACAGGTAACATATCTGTATCGCTGTCAACATTAGTCACAATTTCCATTGCCTGTAAAGTACTAAGCATCTCTTTCCTGAGAGCCACGCCCCGACACATAATAATAATAATAATACATTTATTTTGGGGGGCGCCTTTCATAACACCCAAGGACACCTTACAGGGCATAGGGGCAATATAGGGAACAATTAAAACAGTGGATTTCATGAAGTAGTAGACAAGACAAACAACAGGAAATGGACCATAGAAGGACACAAAAGGACACAGGATACAGATTACAAAGAAAATGCCAGTTTGAACAGGTGGATTTTGAGTTGGGCCTTGAATGTTGCCATGGAATCAGACTGTCGGATGTGTAGTGGCAGGGAGTTCCAGAGTTTGGGAGCCGAGCAGCTGAAAGCTCGAGCACCCATGGTTTTGAGGCAGGGGGTAGGGACGGTGAGAAGTCCTACGGACGAAGAGCGGAGGGTGCGGGAGGGGGTGTACTCTCCTAGAATAGTTCAAAGTAAAGGGGTAGGAAGAATATAGTAGGAAACAGAGCTGAAAAGGCGTCCAATAACGCTTTCCCTCTAGTCCAGGGTGAAAATGTAGGATAAGAAACAGAGATAGGGAGCACAACAACCTATCTCTTCGTCAGATGCACTCCCCCGCCTGTCTAAGCGACTCTGTACCCCGTCCCCCTCTACCAGACCTTAGATCCGCAGAGGGGGAAGGGGAGGGACAAGCCCCAAGGGGGGGTTTAGGGTTTAAAATAAACCCCGCAGAGATCCAAAAATGGATAAAGAAGTAATTACAAGATGAAATATAAGGTACTATATTTGAAGTAATCCTATCTACTATTCCTATATTCGAATAATATTAAGCAAAAACCAGAGAGAAAAAACGAGTTTTAAGTGTTGATTTATAAAACCCCAGGGTCTGGGCCGACCTCACATGGAGGGGCAAAGTATTCTAGAGCCTAGGGCCAGCCGCTGCGAAAGCTCGATGCCCTCTGGTTTTAAGCCTAGTCTTAGGCACTATCAACAGCAGCTGATCAGCCGACCTTAAGGCTCTGCCTGGGGTGTAGCGATGGAGAAGTTCGGCTATATAGGCAGGAGCCAGCCCATTTAGGGCTTTGAAAACGAATAAAAGGAGTTTAAAATCTATTCTGAACCGAACTGGAAGCCAGTGCAATGAAGCCAGAATTGGGGTGATGTGGTCACGCTTTTTATGGCCAGTGAGAAGACGTGCAGCTGCATTCTGAACTAGCTGAAGGTGTCTAATTGAGGCCTGGTCCATACCCACATACAGAGCATTGCAGTAATCCTGTCTCGAGGTAACAAAGGCGTTAATAACCCTTTCTAGGTCTTTAAAAGATAAAAACGACTTGGTCTTAGCCAATAGTCGTATTTTGACTACAGTGCTAACCTGCTTATCAAATTTAAAGGCGCTATTGAAGGTCACTCCAAGATTCATGACAGAGGGGAGGATATTTGTATTGAGGGAGCCCAGAATATCAACCGGGGAGACTGTTGGTTGGGGTCCAAAAAAGATGACCTCGGTCTTGCTCTCATTGAGGGTGAGGACGTTTTGGCTCAGCCAGGATTTAATCTCTGTTAGGCAGTCCTTCAACTGCTGTAGTGAGTTGGCATTTTGATTGAGAGGCAGATAAATCTGTACATCATCAGCGTAACAATGGAAGGGGATATTGTGTTTTGTGAGAATTGAACCTAGGGGCAGTATGTACAATAGAAAAAGGATGGGGCCCAGAATCGAGCCTTGGGGAACCCCACAAGTAAGAGGGGCTTTGGCAGAGGAGAAGGCACCTAACTGCACTGAGAAGCTACGGTCCGTCAGATAAGACCTGAACCATGCAAGGGCAGAGCCTGTAATGCCTGTGGACTGTTCAAGCCGTGACAACAGGATACTATGGTCCACAGTGTCAAAGGCAGCAGTTAAGTCTGGGCTGCCTGAGTCGGCAGCTAAGAGCAGATCATTAAAAACTCTTAAAAGGGCTGTTTCAGTGCTATGCATAGGTTTAAAGCCAGACTGAAACTTTTCGTGGATGCCGTGCGAGAATGGAGGGATCGAGATTTGTCTTTTTAAGTAGTGGCTTAACCACGGCATGTTTGAAGGCAGCTGGGACACATCCTGAGCTAAGAGAAGTGTTACAAGCAATAAAACACTTGCTCCAACTGATTCAAAAACATCTCTAAGGAAGCGAGAGGGAATGCTGTCTAAGGTGCAGTTTGTCTGCCGCAGATGCTTGACTACATCCGAGCCTTCTCCGCCTTCTCCGCCTGCAACGTCTCCATCACCTGCTTCTCCACCTGAGTCTGAGCGGCTGACAGGGCCTCTGCATGAGCCTGAGCCCTTATCTCCTCCAGCTGTCGCTGCATGACTGTCACAAACGAGCTGAGAACCAAAGTGCAACACACGGGAAACCAGGGATAGTCGGTAACCAGCTTTATTGTAGGCAATAGGCTGGTAGGAGACAACACGGCAGATAGTAGGCAAAGGGCTGGTCGGGGACAGGCGAGGGGTCCAGGAGAAGGCAAGACGGGAGTCGCAGGTACAGAACCGGTCAGGGAGCAGGCAAGGCAGAATAATCCGAGTACAGGCAGGGTCAGGAAACAGACGAGGCAGGATGGTCTGGGACAGGCAGGGTCGAAACCGGGAGAGCAATCTGGAGGTAAATACGGGAAAGACTGGCATAGTGCAAAGTACGATCTGGCACTGAGGTGAAGGTGAAGTGGCCTTAAATACTAAATGGAGCTGATGGGTGTAACAGAGTGAGAGAGAGACAAGGTGTGGCTACCAGGTGACTCAGGAATGTAATTGCAGAAAATAGGTGAGAAAGAAAAGCAGAACTGTGACAGAACCCCCCCCTTAATGGACGGCTCATGACGTCTAGAAAATTCTAGGAGAGAAAAAAAAAAAAACTAATTCAAAGAAGAAGAATAACCAAAACTCCTACAAACAAAGGGTGGAAGGTGGGGGTATGGGAAAGGTTAGTACTCATCTGATAATGCTCTCTCGGCCTCTCCCTCCTGGAATTCCTCGTCCTCCTCTACTGATGACTCCTCCCCCTCCTCGACGAAGCCTCTGTTCAGTAGTGGATGAGTACCCCCTGGCTTAACGCCTGGTAGAGTGTGGGTCCTAGAAGGCTGCTCCGGGTAACGCCGGTGGAAGTCCCGGATGAGTTGAGGGTTGAGGATATGACGAGCAGGAATCCACTGCCTTTCCTCAGGACCATAGCCCTCCCAGTCCACCAAATACTGAACCCCTCTTCCTCTGCGACGGGAACGGAGTATACGATGAAGGGTGTAGGTAGGGCCCCCATCGATCATCCTAGGGGGTGGTGGTGGAGGGGCAGCGGGAATCATAGGACTCTCCCGGACAGGTTTAATCCTAGATACGTGGAAGGTGGGATGAATCTTCATGTTCCGGGGTAAACTAAGTCGAACCGCTGCAGGGTTAATGATCTTGACAATCTCGAAGGGTCCAATAAACCTGGGCGCTAACTTCTTAGACTCCACCCGAAGGGGAATGTTCTGAGTGGAAAGCCACACTCTCTGGCCTACCTGGTACACAGGTGCCTTGGTGCGTCGGCGGTTTGCTGATGTGGCGTACCGCTTAGCAGACTGAAGCAGATTTGTTCGAGCCTGTCTCCAAGTCTTTCGACAACGTCTGATGAAAGCCTGGACAGACGGACAGGTAACCTCCTTCTCCAATGCAGAGAACAATGGGGGTTGAAAACCGTATGCACATTGAAAAGGGGATAGACCAGTAGCGGAACTGATGAGGGTGTTGTGGGCATACTCCACCCACAGGAGTTGTTTTGACCAGTTTGTAGGCTGATCGGAAGCCATGCAGCGGAGAGTGGTCTCCATCTCCTGATTCTTCCGTTCGGTCTGGCCATTGGCCTGTGGGTGGAAACCGGAGGTGAGACTGACCGTCGCCCAGATCAGTTCACAAAACTCCCTCCAAAACCCCCGGTCGGAAACCACATCAGTCGCCAGTCCGTGAATCCGAAAAACGTGGAGAAGAACAAGTTCTGCCGTCTCCTTAGCTGACGGGATCTTAGTACGAAATGAGCAATCTTACTAAACCGATCTACCACCGTCAAGATGGCAGTATGTCCGTGGGACGGTGGTAGACCAGTCACAAAGTCCAAAGAAATATGTGACCAAGGGCGACATGGGACCGGTAAAGGATGAAGGAGACCAGCTGGCGCTTGGTGAGATGGTTTGTGCCGATTGCACACAGGACAGGCGTTCACAAACTCCCGGGTGTCAGCCTCCAGCGTGGCCCACCAGAACCGTTGCAGGACCATCCCTCTGGTACGTTGAATCCCAGGGTGGCAGGAAAGTCTGGAGCTGTGAGCCCACTGAAGCACCTCAGCCCTCAAAACCTGAGGCACAAACAACCGGTTGAGAGGACAAGAACTAGGACCGGGTTGGTCCACCAAAGCGGTCTTAACCCTCTCCTCAATCTCCCAAGCGAGGACGCCAATCACTCGAGGAGCAGGAAGAATAGTGTCCGGGATACAGGTGTCTCCCTCCCTTCCGAACTGCCGGGACAAAGCGTCGGCCTTCACGTTGCGGGAGCCCGGGCGGTAGGAGAGAAAAAAATTAAACCGGGTGAAAAATAACGACCACCTGGCTTGCCGGGAATTCAGTCTTTGTGCCGACCTGATGTATTCCAGGTTCTTGTGGTCAGTCCAAACCTGAAATGGTTGTTCTGTCCCCTCAAGCCAGTGTCGCCACTCCTCCAACGCCAACTTGACTGCTAGAAGCTCCCGGTTCCCCACGTCATAGTTCCTCTCCGCCGGGCTCAATCTCCTCGAATAGAAAGCACAGGGGTGGAGCTTCTGGTTCTCACCAGAACGTTGCGACAGGATGCCCCCCACCCCTACGTCAGAAGCATCCACCTCCACCACCAACTGACCAGCGGGATCTGGTACTTGCAGGATAGGTGCCGACGTAAACCGGCCCTTGAGGTCCTGAAAAGCCTCCTCGGCTGCAGAGGACCATCGGAACGTCACCTTGGATGAGGTCAGGGCGGTGAGCGGGGAGGCCACGGTGCTGTAGCCACGGATGAACCGTCTGTAGAAGTTGGCGAATCCCAGGAAACGCTGCAGCTCCTTCCGGGACTCAGGAACCCGCCACGAAGTAACTGCTGAAACCTTAGAGGGATCCATCTCCACACTTCCTTGACCCACGATGTAGCCAAGAAAGGTGACCGAAGAAGTGTGAAACTCGCACTTCTCCGTCTTGACAAAAAGCGAGTTCTCCAGAAGTCTCTGGAGGACTGTCTGGACGTGGTGGATGTGGTCCTTGAGGTTCTTTGAAAAAATCTAAATGTCGTCCAGATAAACAAAAACATAATGATCCAACATGTCCCGGAGTACGTCGTTCACCAACGCTTGGAAAACTGCAGGGGCGTTGGTAAGTCCAAATGGCATCACCAGGTACTCGTAATGTCCCGAAGAGGTGTTGGCGAGCATGGCACAAGGGTCTTAGATTGGGGATCAGCTCAGAGGTTTGGCCCACCAGTATACTCCCCATTACTGATGAGCTCTGCCTTTTACCTCTTAGACGTAACTCCCTCTCCTCAGAAGTAAGACTGGTACGACCCACTTGCATGGGCTCGACCTCCCTGTACCGTGAGTCAGAGTGGGAATGGGAACTCTCCGCCGAAACCGGAAGTCGAGATCTCCCGAAAACCGGAAGTTGTTGTCGCGAGCGGCGGGCCGCTGCTCGCGTCTGTTGCTCTCCTCTCCGTGTCTGGATTCGTTTGTCAATCCGAGAGGTGAGCTCAATCAACCCATCCAAAGAAGCAGGGAGATCATAGGAAACCAGCTCATCTCTCATATAATCCGCTAATCCTCTCAGAAATGCGTCACACTGCGCCGGCTCGTTCCAGCTGCTACGGCGGCTGCTGGTGCGAAAGTCAATAGCGTAATCCACCACCGTGCCGGAACCCTGGCTCAGGCTCAGCAGACCTCCGGCAGCGTCGGGACCCAGGCGAACGGAACCGAACACCTTCCGCATCTCCGCGGAAAATGCAGCAAAAGAGGCGCAGGCTGGAGTCTGCTGCTCCCACTCTGCAGTCCCCCATAAACGTGCTCTCCCCGTCAGATGATTAACGGTGAAAGCTACACGAGCCGCCTCGGAGGCGAAGGTGTGTGGCTGCAGTGAAAACAATATGGAACAGTTTGTGAGAAAAGGACTGCATCCCTCAGGCTTACCAGCGTAGCGTTCCGGCGTTCCCACACGAGGCTCCGGAGCGTATCCAATCGGACCAGGAGCTGGAGCGAACATCGGAGCTGCGGGCGGAGGGACGGTAGCAGCCATGGTAGCGGCTAGCTGTTGTACGGTGGCGGCCATCTGCTGCATCTGGGAGGAAAGAATAGCCAGCGTTTGTCCCTGGGTTGAGGTTGCCTGGTGGGTCTCGGTAGCTAGGGTAGCTATCGTGACCTCCTGTCTTTGGAGGAACTCCTCAACCCTCTCAAAGCGGTCTCTAGGAGACCCGGTGTGTGCTTGGTCCATTTCTGGCCAGATCGTTCTGTCACAAACGAGCTGAGAACCAAAGTGCAACACACGGGAAACCAGGGATAGTCGGTAACCAGCTTTATTGTAGGCAATAGGCTGGTAGGAGACAACACGGCAGATAGTAGGCAAAGGGCTGGTCGATGACAGGCGAGGGATCCAGGAGAAGGCAAGACGGGAGTCGCAGGTACAGAACCGGTCAGGGAGCAGGCAAGGCAGAATAATCCGAGTACAGGCAGGGTCAGGAAACAGACGAGGCAGGATGGTCTGGGACAGGCAGGGTCGAAACCGGGAGAGCAATCTGGAGGTAAATACGGGAAAGACTGGCATAGTGCAAAGTACCATCTGGCACTGAGGTGAAGGTGAAGTGGCCTTAAATACTAAATGGAGCTGATGGGTGTAACAGAGTGAGAGAGAGACAAGGTGTGGCTACCAGGTGACTCAGGAATGTAATTGCAGAAAATAGGTGAGAAAGAAAAGCAGAACTGTGACAATGACGCGCTCTCTCTCCTGACGGATCTTCTCGGCCATTTTCACCCGCACCTCCTCCGCTAGAAAAGCATCTTCCTCGTCTTTAAGTTTATTCTCCTCCTGCAGGCGTATCAGACGAGCCTCCTCCGCTAAGCGCATCTCCTCTTCCTTTCTCAGCTTCTCCTCTTCCTCCCTCTGCAACCTGAGCTGCTCCTCTTTCTCTTCTATCAGGGAAACCTGTTCCTGTATCAGTGAAAACGGCTACTCCATGTTCCTCAAACGGCACTCCTCCCGCTTGAATCTGGCTGTCTCATACTGCAGGAATGACTTCATAATCTCCCTCAGTTCCTCCATCGTTTTCACCTCCTCACTTGGTCAATCCCACTCCTGACACCAAATGTGAAGCTGACCGTTGAGCGGCCCGACCAAGCAAGGAGGCAGAGGCAGAACGTCCAAAATACAACCGGGTGTGGGCATTTATTACATCAAAACATATGACACAGCCTCAATCTCACCAGCCACCACAAGGATCTCACACACATGTCACACACATCTCTACTACATCTCTACTATATAATATTTTTTAAAACGTTTGAATAAATGTACTTTTTAGAATTTGTTGTAGTACTTAGTAGTTTTTTTTAATATCATCTTGTAAAACATGACAAGAAATCTCTCTTGGCGGGACGTTGCGCGGCTCGGACTGCGAGGAGCGGACATTGTGAGCTGGGTTCATTTCCTGCTTGCTGCGTGGGGTCTGCGGGACAGCGAGACATCTGGCTTGTTTGAGACGAGCTGCGGCTCGCCTCGAAAGTAGACGAGAATAGCCGATCGCAGCCGTGGGAGGTCTCAAAAAGCTCGCCTGAAGTCGGACAGCTCAGAGTCGGCTTCTTCTTCTTCTTCTTCTTCTTCTTCTTCTTCTTCTTCTTCTTCT
>CALSBZ010046939.1:5945310-5981076 GCA_943591055.1 Gobionotothen gibberifrons
ACACACACACACACACACACACACACACACACACACACACACACACAGTCTGGCTGTGAGTGTGTGTGTGCTCAGGCTGAGTTCCACGGTTTCTCGCTGTCTCGCAGGCCCCACGCAGCAACCAGGAAACGACACCAGTAATCCAGCTCACACTGTCCGCTCCTCGAGTCTCAAAGGGCGGAGCAGCGAGCCCCGCAGCGTCCCGCCAACATGGCACCCAGACCCCACGCAGCATTCTCATCTGTTTGTCATTACTGGTGTCATTTATTGGTTGCTAACAAACGCTGTTGTTACACATAATCACTGATATTCAGCTGTAACGGTGGTGGACTCATCAGAACAGAGTGGGCGAGCTGACCAATCAGAGCACAGTGGGCTCATAGGGAGGGGGGGGGGGGCAGGAGCTCCAACAAGCCATTTAGGACAGAGAGTGAATACACATGCTTTACAGAGATGCTGTATGAGAAACCAATGTGATTTTGGAAAATTGAACAATATAAATCTATTCTAGTAGACCTCAACAATGGAATTATGATCAGTAGAAATGGCCATGACATGGGACCTTTAACTGTTATAGAGTGGCGAAGTCACGCCCATATACTTCCGCCCCATGGGACCTTATTTCTGAAAAATTATGCATTGAAGTCAATGGAGAGAGAAAGATTATCTTTCGATCCCGTTTGAATTGTGCCACGAATTACACATATGATGTTTGTCAATCTTAAAAAATAATTTCCATGTCAAAAAAGTCACAGTTTGTCGTAAAACTGTTGAAATATAAGACTATGAAAAATACGCAACTAGAAAGACTACAAATCCCAGAATCCCGGTCCCGCATGCTGGCTCTTACGGAACCGACTAACTTTTGTGTATGTACAGCTCTCAACATGCCCAGACTTGGAGTGATTTTCACCTCTTTTAATACTTTTCACCTCATTCTGAAAAAAGGATTAACGATAATCAATTATAGAAACAGCTTGCCAATCATTTTAAAGTTGACAATGAATCAACTAATAATCACCCTTACTTATATACTGATAACAATACTAATAATAACATTACGTTCCTCCTCTGTCCTCCGGCCTGACTCCTGCTCTGTCCTCCGGCCTAACTCCTCCTGTGTCCTCCAGCCTGAATCCTCCTGTGTCCTCCAGCCTGAATCCTCCTGTGTCCTAGCCTGAATCCTCCTGTGTTTAGGAGGTTATTGCTGAACTTCAACTTATTACCATCTTTTAATTCCTTGCAGAATGTCCCATTCATCAAGGGTCAGCCACATTCCCCTACAAAAAAGTACTGAGGGAAAGAATCAGGGAGGTTTGTTTTAGAAAATATTTTAAAATAAGAAATAAACAATGACAATAATGCTTCCGTGGAACCATTGGATTTCCGTATGCTTTGTTTATAAGGAGTGTTTCAGTCTTAAGCATGACTGCTAATGTAAATATTCAAATTACAGTAACAATAATTTATTATTAATTTAAGGTTGAGGTACTTGTGTAATGCTTCATGTCACATTAATGCGTAATGTCAAGCCATTTATTTTTATATACAAATATTCTTGTAATCATTTGCACATGAATTCCTATTCTTGGCAGTGAAAATATAAAAAAAAAAAATAATAGTATTCCAAAATATTAAACTGATGGGAAAAATGCTATTGACTATGTTACAGTCCTTCATTTGTTTGAGTTAACCGTACCTACTATTATTTCAAATTATCATTTGATTTCACTGGACTTTTCGTATTTACATGTTTACTAAAATCTGTCTTTCTTTACTCAGGGCCATACAGAGGTGTTGGTGCAGTGGCAACCTTGCTCTGGATGGTATGTATCTAATCTGAAGTTTCCTTCAGTGTAGCTGATGGGGCTGGTGGAACAGGGGCCAAAAAGTAGTCTTACCAACCAACTTCATCAACCCTTAGATCACTAACTTAAACATTTTGGGTTCCTCAGCAGTAAATTCTATTTAGTTGATCACATGGGGGTGGGGAGCCATGTCATCAATGGCGTTGAGACACTATAGGCTCCATCAGACAGCGATTGCGCCATAAAGTAAGACATCCAAGTTCTCTGCCCTTCGTCATTCAGACATCCTCACATCTTCCCATCATGAGCTAAAGTCGCGCCCTAGAAACGCTGTCTGATAACACATAAGCAGGGAAGTAGCCTACATTGGAATATAAATTAAAATACAATATACAACTGAGTTTATCCTTGATCAATATCACTAAAGGTTAAATGATTGATATGTAAGGCTGGATGGTATTTGATATTTTTTGGAATTACTTACTTGTTACATTTGTTCTTAACAATTATACTATAAGTAGTTTTAAATTATTTCTGTGTGCAGTGCAGTCTTGCAGGCAGTTGTCTAAGTTTAGTACTGTATGTTTGGGCATTGATAAGACAGCAAATTCAAAGAATTGGTCAAATTAAACATTGACTTTGAAATAAAAAATGTACCTTGTATTATATATTATGTATGTGTTATATATAAATATATATATTATACTGCACTTTCATCATGCTATGTTTAAGTTACTTAGTGTATATCTTCTCATTTGAAATAGCATTGTCAACATACTGTAGAACTACATATTCCAAACAGTTGAATTTTTTTTATACTTTTTGCTGTGTTTCTGTTTTACAGTGGGGCGAAGTGGAAACATTCCTGGGAGCCAAAAGACAATTTTCCTAATTAAATATATTTCTAAAAGTGTGCTACTACTAGGCTACTATTGTTTGACCCTCATTTTGTGTTGTTTATTTGCTCTTATTCCTGTTTTTGTTTTTTTTACATTGGATGAATAAAATACATATTAAAAAAACATCTATGTATGTGTCGTGCCTATTTGTGTTCTTATGTTAGCAGTGAGCTGAAGCCAAGACAAATACCAATATATATTTTAAGTGTATCCATACAAACTCATTCTCTAAAACTTTCATGATTGGTGTCAGGGTGTGTGGAAAATGGGACCCAAGTGCAGTTTAAAAAGGACTAAAAGAGGTAAGGTAACAAAAAGCGAGCTTTATTAACAAAAGCCGAAGGCCACGTCGGCTGAAGCAGCAGGAGACGAGAGACAAGCAGCAGGAGACGGGAGACAAGGAGGGGAAGCGAACGGACGAGCTAACAGACTAGCTAACGGACGAGCTAACGGAGTAGCTAACGGACGAGCTAACGGCCGAGCTAACGGACGAGCTAGCGGAGTGGCTAACGGACGGGCTGGCGGACCCGCGAGGAGTCGACGGAACCTGGGTTGGAGTGGGGGCAGACCAACGCCCTGCAACGGGACAGAGCAGCTTCCGGAAGGTGGCGTTGAAACCGGGTGGCTGACTGGTGGTCCCGAGGCCGAGACTGTGGGACACTGTGCTTCCTGGGGAGAGGAGGAAGGAAATGTGACGAGGGGAACTCGTCACTATGGACTGATGGCTTTGGGCCGGGTGATTGTGCGCACCTGGGGCCCTGGGTTGTCTCCTCCCCCCTCACCTGTGTTTAATTGCTCCCCCTCACCTGGGTCTAATTGTCTATGTATTTAAGTGCTGTGTCTTGGTGGTGTAGGAGTGTGTGTGAGATGCTGGTGGCTGCAGGCTGGGCACGTGAACAGCTGATTGAGTTGTGTCATTGTGTTGAATCATTTAATAAATGCCCACGTCGGGTTATATTTTTGGACGCTCTGCCTCTGCCTCCTTTCTTGGTCCGGGCCGCTCAACGGTCCTTCTCACAAATGGTGGCTGGGGGTGGCTAGGCCTGGAACTGACCAGGGGGCCACGTCGGCTGAAGCAGCAGGAGACGAGAGACAATGAGGGGAAGCGAACGGACGAGCTAACGGACGAGCTAACGGAGTAGCAAACGGGACAGAGCAGCTTCCGGATGGCGGCGTTGAAACCGGGGGGCTGACTGGTGGTCCCGAAACCGAGACTGGAAGACACTGTGCTTCCTGGGGGGAGGAGGAAGGAAATGTGATGCAGGGAACTCCTCACTATGGACTGACGGCTTTGGGCCGGGTGATTGCACTTTATTAGCATGATTGCACAGTACAGTTGACATTGCGTATTTGCGTATTTTGTCTAATTAGTATGTCTATTTAAGTGCTGTTTCTTGTTGTGCTGTGAGAGTGTGTGTGAGATCCTCGTGGCTACAGGATGTGCAACGTGAACAGCTGATTGAGCTGTGTCATATGTGTGCGATTTTAATAAATGCCCACGTTGGGTTATATTTTTGGACGTTCTGCCTCTGCCTCCTTGCTTGGTCTGGGCCGCTCAACGGTCTTTCTCACAAATGGTGCGGCAGGCTGTGCTCACGTGAAGGCAGAAGCCGAGAAGGGGGACTCGGGCGGACAGCCCGGGGGCAAAGCAGAGATCATGGTGGGAATCTCGGGCGGACGGCCTGGGGGCAAGGCAGAGTTCGAGGAGGGGGTCCCGGATGGACAGCCCGGGGGCAAGGCAGAGTTCGAGGAGGAGGTCTCGGGCGGACGGCCCGGGGGAAAGGCAGAATCCACCGCAGAGCTCCAGAGGCCGGGCAGGACCCGGTGTCGGCCGGACAGGAACCGGAGCCGGTGGGACAGGCGTAGACGGGATCCTGGACATGACCTGGGCTGGTGTCAATGGGACCCCGGATGGAGCAAGGGCTGGTGTAGATTGGACCACCAACGCAACAGGGCAAGGAGTAGGCAGGACCCCCGGCGGGACAGGTGTCGGCAGGATCCCCCACAGAAGAGGACAAGGATTTGGCAGGACCCCCGGCGAGACAGGTGACGGCGGGGCCTCCAACGGAGCAGGACATGGGGTTGGCAGGACCCCCGGCAGAAGAGTAGTCGGCGGGACCCCCAACGGGACAGGACACAGGGTTAGCAGGACCCCCGGCAGAAGAGTAGTCGGCAGGACCCCCAACGGGACAGGACATAGGGTTGGCAGGACCCCCGGCAGAAGAGCAGTCGGCGGGACCTCCAACGGCACAGGACACAGGGTTGGCAGGACCCCCGGCAGGAGAGTAGTCGTTGGGGCCCCCAACGGGACAGGACACAGGGTTGGCAGGACACAGGGTTGGCAGGACCCCCGGCAGAAGATCAGTCGGCGGGACCTCGAACGGGACAGGACACAGGGTTCGCAGGAGCCCCAGCAGGAGAGTAGTCGGCGGGACCTCCAACGGCACAGGACATAGTGTTGGCAGGACCCCCGGCAGAAGAGCAGTCGGCGGGACCTCCAACGGCACAGGACACAGGGTTGGCAGGACCCCCGGCAGGAGAGTAGTTGGTGGGGCCCCCATCGGGACAGGACACAGGGTTGGCAGGACCCCCGGCAGAAGATCAGTCGGTGGGACCTCGAAATGGGACAGGACACAGGGTTCGCATGAGCCCCGGCAGGAGAGTAGTCGGCGGGACCTCCAACGGCATAGGAAATAGGGTTGGCAGGACCCCCGGCAGAAGAGTAGTCGGCGGGGCCTCCAATGGCACAGGACATAGGGTTGGCAGGACCCCCGGCAGAAGAGTAGTCGGCGGGACCCCCAACGGGACAGGACATGGAGTTGGCAGGACCCCCAGCGGAACCTCCAACGGCACTTGAGTAGGGACTTGAGTAGGGACTTGAGTAGGGACTTGAGTAGGGACTTGAGTAGGGACTTGAGATGGAACTCAAGAGGGAACTCGAGAGGAGACTCGAGAGGTAACTCGAGAGGGTACTCGAGAGGAGACTCGAGAGGTGACTCGAGAGGGAACTCGAGAGGAGACTCGAGAGGTGACTTGAGAGGTGACTTGAGAGGGAACTCGAGAGGTGACTTGAGAGGGATCTCGAGAGGGAACTCGAGAGGTGACTTGAGAGGGGATTCGAGAGGGAACTCGAGAGGTGACTTGAGAGGGGACTCGAGAGGGTACTTGAGCGGAGACTCGAGAGGTGACTGGAAAGGAGACTCGAGAGGTGACTGGAGAGGTGACTCAAGAAGAGACTCGAGAGGGGACTCGAGAGGGGACCCGAAAAGGAACTTGAGAGGGGACTCGAGAGGGGACTTGAGAGGTGACTCGAGAAGGAACTTGAGAGGGGACTCGAGAGGAGCCTCGAGAGGGGACTCGAGAGGGGACTTGAGAGGAGACTTGAGAGGGAACTGGAGAGGTGACTTGAGACGGTCGGTACGCCGACAGGACTCGGGGAGCTGGCGTCGGCTGGAGAGCCAACAGGAGACGAGGTGCTGGAGTCGGCCGGTACGACAACAGGACACGGGGTGCTGGCGTCGGGACCATGGCTGCTGGGCCCGGTACTTGAGCCGGAACCATGGCTGGAACTGGGGCCGGAACCATGGCTGTATGGGCCAGTTCTGGAGCAGGGACCATGGCTGCATGGGCCGGTTCTGGAGCCGGAACCATGGCTGTGGGAACCGGAACTGAAGCCTGGATCATGGCTGTGTGGGCCGGTTCTGGAGCCGGAAACATGGATGTGTGGGCCGGTTCTGGAGCAGGAACCATGGCTGCTGGGGCCAGGACTGAGGCTGGAACCATGGCTGCTGGAGCCAGAACTGGGGCTGGAACCATGGCTACTGGGGCCAGAACTGGGGCTGGAACCATGGCTGCTGGGGCCAGAACTGGGTCAGGAACCATGGCTGCTGGGGCCACGGCTGGAATCCTGGCCTTGCGTCTCCTAGAGACCTTTTGGAGGCTCCGTGGACCTCCTAAGGCAAGGCGGGATCCCAAGAAGGGGTTTGAGGCTTGAGGCTGGCACTCAGGGCTGCTAGTAAAAATTCTTAGTTTCTCAGGCAACAAGCTCCTAAGCCAGGGCCTGCTGTCAACCTCCCTGCGTGCCTCGTTCAGGGCAGCCTCTTTGGCCTCTCTGGATGAGGCCCTCCTCCAGTCATTGAAAATACACTCCAGATTGTTAAGCTCATAAAGCTCTTGGCTAAATGAAAAAACAGCTGGGTCCATACTGGTCTGTTCGTACTGTCAGGGTGTGTGGAAAATGGGACCCAAGTGCAATTTAAAAAGGACTAAAATAGGTAAGGTAACAAAAAGCGAGCTTTATTAACAAAAGCCGAAGGCAGGAAAAAACAAGAAACTAATTAACAGAAACAAAACCGGGGAGCACGACAGACAGGAACAAACTTACGACGGGAACCGGCAGGAGACATGGACAAGCATAGGTGACAGGGACATGAAATTACGACAAACAGACATGGAGCACAGGGGAAGACAAGACTAAATACACAGAAGGGTAATCACAGGACAAGACACAGCTGGTAGGGGAGGCAGAAACACAAGGGCAACAGGTGAACACAATGAGGCACAATCAGACACAGGAGGGAAACTAACGACAGGAAGTCAAACACAGGGAGTAGGATCAGACAGACACAAGGAGGAAAACATTTCAAAACAAAAGGTGGAAAATGATGGTCTGTTGAATGACACCCATGAGGAAAAAGGTCCTATACATTATTATATCACATCGGCAGGGCCGTGATGTGATGAGGCCCTCGAGCATCGGCGGGGTGGGGTCGGGGGGTGGGTGTGCGCGTTTCCACGTGCCGAGCCGTGCGGGGCCCGTTTTTGGTTGCGTTTCCACTTGGCCTAGTACTGGCTAGCGGGTCATAATTCACCGTTTTTCTGGCCCCATAAAATCGTGGTTCTAGGTCCAGGAACAACCAGGCTGAGTCGGGCTGAGTATGCTAAACTAGAGAGAGAATCGCTGGCAAGGGGGCTACAACTACAACAAGATGAACATATTTGACAGTGATTTAATTGTAATACACGTTTCAAAATGATGCAGAAGTAACAACATACTGATACCGGTTAGTAAAAACCATGAATTAATGCTAATACAAATAGGGACAAGTGTACTGACAGCGCAGCGTCAAACTTCATTAATGAAAAGTAAATTAATATTAGACAAATATGAACTTTAACCATCCATGACTTAAACATATAACCCAGGATACAAGCCACATAGTTGCACCTGCAAGGAGAATACAGAACAACTGGTTAAAAAATAAATAAACTCCAGAGTGTTTGAAAGCGTACAACAGTTTTATGATACTGCCCCATCTAAGACACGAGTGGATCTGACTTTAATTACATTTGAGTTGAGTGTTTCGTCAACCTAATGTGTTGCTTAAAATAATACTTCTGCATACAGTATGTGACAATGTGAGTGTTGCACGGCCAGATACGGCTCAAGAAGCTGACTCAGATAAGGAAATATATGATGACACAGCAGCTTATTGGGTTATGGTTAGGGTTAAATAAATGGCAAAGAAAATGTAGAAAATAAACGCATTTGACATACGTTCATAACAAACGTAACGTGGGAGTATCATATGCATGCAAAAACGGACTTCTGCGTATCTATTGCACGACTTTGCAAAGTCGTGTCATTTGTACGCATTCTGGTGAGATCAGGCTGGATATATTTTTGATATTATATGATCGATGATCTATTTGATGATGTGAATGATAAGTGCGACACGTCGGCGTCTTCTCTGCATACGGCAGTTTAAACTGTATTTCCTTTATCCTGTAATATGACTTGATATATTTAAACTCCGCACACTGAGCTCTGATTGGTCAGTACGCGGTGCTTTCACGCCAGAGGCGGGCAGCGTCAGGTAAAAAAAGTTATTTTGCCTTCCCAAACCTGAGCCTCATGCGCCGCCTATGGTATGACTTGAGGATCAATCACCCTCAGACCTGGGAGGAACTACACGCAGGTAATATATCTGTCACCAAGAGTGTCATTCCCTTTGTGTCTGTTGGGGCAGACCACGCATGCGAACATCTGAACAAGCTGATGAAGATTCGCTCTGGGATTATTGGCATCTCTAACAATGCCAATGCCAGACAGAGATTTTTCATGGTCACACCAGAACTTTCACGTCTGTCGAAAGAGTTCAAGAGTCAATTTGACATGGAAGCTGACAGAACCACAGAGCACCATGAGCCAAGTGCAGTCAAAAGGGCACATGGTACAATCGACAAGATCAAGGCAACCATACTCAGTCATGGAAACCCCTTCACTGAAGGTGACAAGCTGTACAATGTAATCACACTTGCCTACATCCCAGATGAGTATGTACCACAGATCTTGAATGCTGATGTCACTGGCCAGAAGTTGTATGAAGACTACGTGTCAGAGCGGATCAATGGAGAAAAAAGTGAACAATAAGATGTTCCTGTCTGGGAACAAGAAGATTACAGTGAAACTCAGAGACAATATTGTGGATCTGAAGGAGACCAAGGACCTGTTTGCAAGGCTGATGGTACTTGCCAGGTCAAACCGAGACATCAACCAGAAAGAGGCCAGAGGAAACTATGAATTTACTCTAACACCAAGGGCACTGTTAGCTTCTAATGGAACAATCCTGCCATGCCATGAGAAGTCCAAGTTAATCAATCTCCTTGAGAAGATGACAAGAGAAGATGTGCCCCATGAAGACCATCAGCTGCCTCAAGCTGGAAGTACTACCCACCAAGATGCAATGGATACAGGATTCACAGACACCACATCTACTGATGAGCCAAGTCGAAAGATAGCACTGGTGGACGGCATGGTGCTTGTGCAGAGGCTGAGCAAAAAACCAGCCACTGTAGTGACAGTCAAGGATCTGAGTGGCTGCTTCACTAATGACTTAGCCTGTACTGATATGTGTCAGTGCAGTAGCCAGTGCCAGAATGACGATGATTCCCATGCCGTGATGGATGAAAGTGTTGATGATGATAGTGATGATGATGCATAGATGTGTATACATTTAGATGTCTAATGAAGAAGGTTGCTTCTTTTCTGTGGTCACAAAATGTGCATGTCATGATGATACTGAAGTTCACATTTTCACAAACTCAGTTTAATCAGTTAATGTCAATTATCTGTTAAAGGAGGGGTAGGTAAGTTTGAGAAACCGGCTCGAGATACACTTTTTGTTATATTCCATGGAATGCTCTTAATATCCTGATAGCAATGCATATTCTAAGTGCTTTGAAAAAAAATCCATAAAAATATTTCATCTGTGGAAGCCGTAATACTGTAAAAACTACGACCAATTATTTTAGCCGGGCCGGCTAAAATAACTGGTTGGCCGACCTGTCTGTCAGCCTTCAATCTCGTGCACACACACACACACACACACACACACACACACACACACACACACACACACACACACTCGTGCAGTCATTGCGCGTGTTTCCCGTCTCCCAGCAGCAGCTCGGGAGCAGCAGCGAGCAGCAGCACTCGGACTACCGGTCGCAAAAGAAAAACTGTAATGGAGCAAATTATGAAGAAAAAGAAAGTGGGAACTAGGAGAAGTCAAACCAGAGTCAATATCGGAGTTGCTTTTCAACGATGGCGACTACTTATGGAGCACACCGAGCCGAAATCTGACGCCATGCTCGCTCTTTTTTTCTTGGACTGTTGTGAGTTTATATGTGGATCTGGGTACCGGTTGCATATCTTCCAGACACAGCAACTGGGAATAATCACTCTGTGACCCTGTCCCAGGGCTCCATATTGCCACACAACAAATTGTCTGTATGCAGCATAGCTGAACTGTTTGTTGCTCTCCCCTGTGTGTCCCAATGTGTCACCGATAATAACAGAAACAAACGCTAGGTAGCATAGCATTTATATTTACTCATTTAGCAGACGCTGTCTAGCGTAGCTAGGTAATTAGGTACTGTATTTCGTTCGTCGACAAACATGATAGATGAATACGCTAAATATTTCAAATAAACATTCAAAACCAACTTGGGCTGTGTAGTATTGATAACCTTTTTTTTGCCTGATATGTAACGTTACGTTCTAAGGATAGAGGGTGTCGTTTTTCTCATATTGATATTCTGAATAATCTGTGCTGTTGTATTTGCTGTAAAGTGTCTCTACTGTAGGCTATTTTTATTATATGTACAGCACTTTGGCTCGATCAAAAATCGTTTATAAATGTGCTATATAAATAAAAGTTGATTTGGTTACCGCAGCCTGCTCTCCTCAGCTAGACGTAACATTTGTAATACATTTTCACAAAACAAACATTCTAGCTTCAAAAATATAAGCACTGACAATAACTTTGTTATACATTTTGTTTTACATTCATTATCATGATTTTGGGTGTTGTGTGCGTGTGCATGTGTGTTGGAGGAGGTGCTCTGTAGGAAGTCTGAAGGAAGGGGCGGATTCTTTTCGGTTGTGTACTTTTGAATTTTTGTGCACTCAAGCCGGTTTCTCAAACTTACCTACCCCTCCTTTAAGTCCTCAATAAAAGTTATGTTAACATGCAATTTAGTGAGTTCTACCTAATTATTGTTGGCACCATTGGATTCCTTGATCCTGGAAATGTGGGTTTAGCAGTTCAAATCAATGTTCTAGCTTATTGAGAAGTCAAGATATTACAAAACCTACATTTTACGGTGGCCATTTTGGAAATTACAATATGGCCACCATATAAACACCCGGGCAAATGGAAATGTGGATTTTCTGAATCCTTATACAATATCCTTTCCAAAAATGTATAGTATTGCAAATCCCCACAAAAATCCCACAAAAGTATATAGTGAACTTGACTATAACTTTCCTCTAATCTGACATTCTATTTATTCAATAACATCTTATCAACAGAGAAAATGAAGGGTAATCAAATAATAAAACATGTCACTCATATCACTTTCTTTCTTACTGTACTTGTCATTTTTATATATTTATTCAAGCTGCACTTCAAATTCAATTATTGGCCTGATAATACAAAAAGATATTCACATTTATTTTTGGATTATGTCTATGAGGAGCCGTGAAATACTGTTCACACATGTGAAACACGCAACTGAAACCAAAATCATTTACAAACATGTAAACATCTCAGAAACTTCTGAAGCAATGGAAACAGGACTCAGAGAGACACGACGAGAGCAGGAACTTTGATGGCAAACACTGATGGTTTATTTGGCGCTACAGCCAGAGAATTCACAAGACATGTTGTGTGCCACGAGTTGACACAAAAGATGCCAAACCAATTCTGAAGATCTCTACCCCAGACCCATATTTAGCTAGTTCTGAGAGAAGAATCAACATTGTGCATAACAAGATAAAACCTTAACACCTCTATCAGCTGACGCCAACAGGCAGGAACAGGGAGACAAAACACTGAGAGCACAGCAGCCAAGGCTACGGGTGCCTGTGCTCAGTCAGGACAGTATAAACTGATAAACTGGGTCAAAGTTATGGGCCTTGGAAAATATTTCCCCAACAATATACATGATGAAACAACTCTCACACATGCAGAATGATATCCTCAGACAGACTGCATGCTGCTTCTGTGTCAATTTTCTCTGTACAGGTATCAAATGGTGTTGTACTGCAGTATCCTCTCTCTGAGATTCTTCTTGAGCTCTGTCAGTCTTCTCCGTTTGCGTTGCCTTGTTTGGTTGCTGTCTGTAAAGTAAAACAAAAATACAAATAAAATAATAATAATAATACTAACAATAACAACAACAAGAAACAAATATTGTTTCTAGGTAACGTAATAATAAATACCATTTTGTCGATAGAGATTATGTTTCTTTCTTCGGAGGGAATAAATCATTTCATCAATTTCTCTCTGGAGCTCCTCCTGGCTACTCTGGGCTCCATGTTTCTCTTGAAAACAGAAACAACAAGTGTAATCATAAAACATGAAGCCAAATGTTTGGAAAGATGGAACCAAATCTATACCACAGTGATCATATAACATACCAGTGGCTGCCCATTGCTTGACCTCCAACACCCACTGCTACTGCTCCGTGTCCTCCACTCTCAAGATTGTCCACTTTTTGTGTACAGTTTGTGTACAGTTTGTGCTCTCTGTGTAGTCTGGTTAGAATGTTTGAAAGGAAAAAGTGAATATGCGTTCCAGTTTGTTGAGAAGGTTGTTTTTTACTGAATTCCTTTATGCACATTAACTGACCAGACAACAACATGAAGTGTCTCAGGTTGAGCAGGTCTCCCTTGAAAAAGAGATCAATGATCTCAAGGGATTCATCTGTATAAATAAAGGTTTGAAATGAAATGAAATGTCACCTTAGTGTCCCCTTTTTCTTTTTTTAAAGATCAAGCAGGATTAACATCCTTATTATTATTATACAGAAATTCAGAGGAATCAACCTATAGTGCTTTATTAAAAACAAACAGAACAGAGACTCTCTTGGCAGAACAGTGTGCCATGGCAGCACCAACATAATGAAATTATTGCAGAATACATTTAATTCAACAACATGTAGCTAAGGATGGTGTTAAATGACTACAACAAGAAACTATAGGTTACTTACGTAACCCCAGTTCTCAGAGTAACATGAAGTGAGATGTCTCATTACGCCAATCCTGATTGGCTGGTGATCTTGACGTCCACATCAGGGAATCCACCCACCCTTTAAGTAGCTTGCGCTACGACGCAGCGTCATTCAAAATAAGCACCTCTTCTCGCTTCACCAGCAAGAAGGGCTGTCTGGTGAGACATCTCACTTCATGTTACTCTGAGAACTGGGGTTACGTAAGTAACCTATAGTTCTCATTCATAACACTCCGTTCGATGTCTCTCTATGGGATATTGAAACTCCCGTATTGCTAGACATGCTTATCTCGAAAATCACCAAATCAACCAGAACTTAACAGGCAGAACCCTGTCTCAACACGGGGCCCAGCACTGCGCGGGCCACACTAGGAGCAGAGACATCAAGCCTGTAAAAGCGGACAAAAGTGAGCGGTGAGGACCAGCTCGCTGCTGCACAAATGTCTTGGATGGAAACACCCTTGAACAAAGCCCAGGATGTAGCCAGTCCACGAGTAGAATGAGCACGCAGGCCCGTTGGTGCCTGCAAACCCTGACTCGTATAAGCCAGAGCAATCGCTTCCACAATCCAGTGGGAGAGCCGTTGCCTGGTAACGGGCTTGCCCTTATGAGGGTTAGCCCAGGATACAAAGAGTTGGTCATTGCATCGAAACTCTTTTGACCTGTCCATATAGGTGCGTAAAGCAAATGCCTCAATGTCAATGGGAGTACATGAGCCAACCACCTTAGGAACAAAGGCCGGGTTGGGCTTCAGCAACACTCTTGTTTGCCCCGGGGCAAACTGCATGCATGAAGGATGTACAGAGAGCGCATGAATGTCACTAACTCGCTTGGCAGATGCCAGAGCCAGTAGCAACACTGTTTTAAGTGACAGGTGTTTGATGTCAGCTTCTTCCAGGGGGTCAAACGGAGGTCGAGTGAGCCCATCCAAAACCACTGTCAAGTCCCATAAGGGTACCAGTGATCTGGAAACAGGGAGGAGCCTGCGAGCCCCTTTCATAAAACGGCAGACCAAGGGATGTTGGCTAGCCGTCTTTCCCTCAAAGCCCACATGGCATGCAGCAATAGCAGCCAGGTACACTTTGATCGTAGAGAAAGCTCTGTGTTTATCAATCAGGTCCTGTAGAAATGATAGAATCACCCCGACAGGCAGGGACGGACTGGGACTACAAATCAGCCCGGGACTATCGACCGGCCCACTTCGGTACCGCCGGCCCACCTTGGTACCGCTAGTGAATTGTCAACGGGGGGGGGGCTAGTGACTTCTCCGACCGGCCCACATCGTCCGACCGGCCCACTTCATAACCGCCGGGCCGGCCCACCTCGGTATCGCAAGTAATTACCGCTAGTAAATTGTCAATGGGGGGAGGGGGGGGGGGTGCTAGTGACTTATCCGACCGGCCCACATCGTCCGACCGGCCCACTTCAGTACCGGTCCATCGGGGTTGGCCAATCCGTCTTCCGTCAGGACTTTGAAAAGAGACGTGTCCTTTTTCAAGGCACCACTCCTCAAACACTTACAGTCATAGAGGGACCTGGTGGAGGAAGCTCTTGGACTCTGAATAGTGTTTATCACCTTCCGAGGGAGCCCCACTGTATTCAGATTATACCACTCACGGGTAGGGTTGGGTACCGAGAACCGGTTCCGGATCGGAACCGGTTCCAACATTTAGATTCCAACGGCATCATTTGGAAATGTGAATTTCGGTTCCGCTTTTCGATGCCTGAGGAAATGTCTCTCGCCGCTCTCCGTAGCCTACTGTATGACTGGGGCGGGCGGGAAATGTAGCGTTGTACCTACACTTCTACAGCGTAACCTGGGACCACCCATCATGAATGGCGGCAGACGCTCTAAAGTGTGGCTTCACTTTGTTAGGAAAGACGATGTGTCGGCAGAGTGCAAAACCTGTTCCAAACTTATTTCCTGCAAAGGAGGGACCACGACCAATATGACGAAACACCTGCGCCTGCACGGTATACAGATCAAGGAGTGTACCGTTTTCAACCTGTTTCGCCAGTCTCCGTCCGCCTCACAACCACCATCGTCTTCCGCTGTCGTCCCGGCTCAACCAACACCGAGCGCTCCCTCGGCGGAGCCCTCGCAATCAGGTATGTTAAGTTAACATCACTCACTAAAGGATGGTTGTTTTGTTTGAGAGGCTGTGTGTAAAATGTGTGTATATTCTATATTTGTGTAGATGAAAGTTTGCGGTCGTGTAGTTGCGCCGCTACAACGGCTCAAGCTAACAAGCCCGTCCCAGCCAGTGTCAACCCATTCACCTTAGCAGCAAAGGGAAAGAGGACAGTCGAGAAACGTGAGGAGTGCCACAGAAAAGTCACCGCTTTTGTGGTGAAAAGGCTGCATCCCTTCTCAGAAGTAGAAGCACCTACATTTCGGTACGCAAAGACAATTATACAAATTTTCTAGCTGCCCAGACCTCACCCACAATAACAATATCATTTTTGTTTTTGTGTTTACAGGGACATGCTTTTTACTCTTAACCCCAACTACACCCCCCCTACCAGAGATTATCTGACAAATCAGTTAATACCATCTTGGTACAAGATTGAAAAGTCAAATATAATTACTGAGCTTAGTGAAGTTAGCTATGTTGCCCTCACATCTGACGACTGGACTAGTATTGCACAAGACCACTACCTTACTGTCACAGCACACTATTTAGTGGAGGGCAAAATGAGGCAAAAAGTGCTCCAAACCAAGGCTGTCTACAAAGCCCAGACAGGAATCGTCATAGCAGAGGAGATTGCAGATGTCTTGACAGATTTTGGCATTTTTGACAAAATAGTGGCAGTCACAGTTGACAATGCTGCAAATATGGATGTAGCCATACACAGGCTCCAATTTGTGAAGCTGGGCTGCTTTGCTCACACTTTGAATCTGGCAGCACAGAGTCTCTACTCATTGGCCACCATGTCTCAATGGATAGCAAAGATCCGTGCACTTGTTGTGTGGATTAAGAGGTCATCAATGGCTAAGACCGTGCTCCAGGAGAAGCAGGCTATCCTAAGTAAGAATCACTGAGTTACATTCATTTGATTGTTGTGAACTGTATTTAATTAAATAATGCTTGTGTTTTTTTCAATACAAAGCACTGTATGCGTTTTTCAGGTATTAACATTTCAAAAACTATGTAAAACATACATGTCAAATGATAACTACTCCATGTTAAATTGAAATCCCATATGTTAAAGTATTTGTGATTTTCTTGTTTGTCAGAGCTGCCTCAACACTCGCTCATACTTGATGTGAGAACTCGCTGGAATTCTCTCCACCTAATGCTGGAGAGATTTCTCGAGCAATACCCAGCAATTCAGGCAGCCAGCTTGGATCAACGGTTGAGAAAGCCTATGGAGAGGGACAGGTAGTCAGACTGATAGATAAAAAAGATAGCTACTTTATGGATCCAAAAGAAAATGTAGGCATCCAGTAGCTCATATGACTCATACGAAACACTAATACTTCATTATCAGGGAAGTGATTGTCTAGCCGCCAGAACTAGTGCAGAGAGCTGTCACTATAAGCATGTAGTAATGCAAATGTAGATTACTTAAAAAGTAGCTAGCAATGTAAACTATACTGATTAGTGTGGATAAGTGATGTATTTACAGTAAAGAGCAGCAGTTCCCTTGTCAAACAGCATTGTTTTTGTTTAAAATGTAATATTTTTAACTTATAGTTAACAATAATACAAATATTCTTTATCACTCAGACTTGCCCGGTTCACTGACGAAGACCTCAGGCGGGCAGAGGACTTCATCAGACTGATGAGGGTTATGTACACGTCCACCCTCTGCGTTTCTTCAGAAAAGAACCCGACATCTGGACAGATTCTGCCCATTCTCAAAAAGCTTGAGATGCATTTTACTGTTGCTGATGGGGACACAGTATTTGTGTCCAACCTTAAAAAGCAAGTTTGGGGAAATCTGTCAAAGCGTTGCCAGGTAAAATAACTGAGGCTATAAAGAAGTTAATGAAGAATACATTAAATAATTATATTCATGACTTAATCCTACATTTTCAATAATTGTGTTCAGAGTGATGAAATCAGGAGCTTTCTGGAAGAGGCTACTGCTTTGGACCCACGCTTCAAACAAAAGATGGACGATAATGCTGCTGTCTGGGACCGGATCAAGGGGAAGTTCCTGGCCAAAAAACTGACCGACTCTGAGAAGGTGAAATGTTATTCATCATGAACAAATAATGTCTCTTCAATCATTAAAATCTTTGATCATAATGCCAATTGTTATCTGTAGTCAACAGATCTAGACTATGGAGGAGATGGTGACGAGAACATGGAAGGAATGGAGAGTGAGGCAGAGGGGAATGTAAGTGTATGTTTGCAAAATATATATGCTAGGTTTCTTAATCATGATCTATGCTTTGAATGGAAGTTTCCTTTTGTGTGATATGCTGTTCTTTATTCATTTAGCAAATGCATCCCTGCAAAACCCCCAAAATGACCCCATTGGAGGAGCTGTTTGCTGATGAGGATGCCCAAAAGGTGACACCACAGCAGAATTCCATGTCCATCCAGGACCAGGTAGAGAAGGAGCTGCACATGTACAAGGCTATGCCACGCATAGTTACTTCTGATGACGCTGCGGCCTGGTGGTGGAACATGAGAACAACCTATCCTTGCCTGTCAGACATGGCCTTCTCATATTTATGTGTCCAGGCTTCCTCTACACCCAGTGAACGTGTTTTCTCGACTGCTGGTGACACAATCTGTGCTGAACGCTCACGCATACTGCCTGAGAAGGCAGATATTCTTGTTTTCCTCAACAGGAACTGTTTTTAAATGGGGGGGTTTCCTTTAAAAGTTGGACTGTTGCTGTGTTGTAGCTTCAGTGGTTCTCAGGTTACAGTTACATAGAATATAAACAGACTGATTCATGTGAATATTGTAAATATGTAAACTAACCTGTGTAAAAGTTTCTCAAATAAATGTTGTTTTTTTGGTGGAAGAAGCATGTAAAAAAATGTTTACCCTGCCCCTCAAAGAATCGGAATTGACAATCGTTAACAATCGGAATCGAAAACTAGAATCGGAATCGGAATCGTGGAAATTCAAACAATACCCAACCCTACTCACGGGCCAGGCCCATAGTGCCAAGCGCTCTGGGTGTGGGTGAAAAATCGCCCCCCCCCCCGCCTGAGACAGTATGTCCCTGCGTAGTGGGAGCTGCCACGGCTGCCCACACAGCAGCTGATATATCTCCGCTAGCCAGTACATTGCAGGCCAGTGTGGAGCTATTAGGATCAGTGTGTGGCGTTGTTCCCTCACTCTGTCCAGAGTTGGGGGTATCAGAGCCAGGGGAGGGAATGCGTACAGGAGGGCCGGAGGCCAAGCGTGCGCGAGCGCGTCCACGCCTAACGGTGCGTTTAAATCGCGCATTGAAAAGAACAGCTGACATTGAGCATTTTCTTTTGATGCGAACAGATCCACCGCGGCCCGGCCGTAACGCACCCACAGCTGACTCACAATCATTGGATGTAGAGTCCAGTCTGCATATAGTGGTGCACCTCTGGACAGCAGATCTGCCCCGAGGTTCATCACTCCTGGTACGTGCGTCGCTCTCAGAGAGAGGAGACGTCCGCAGCTCCATAAGATCAGTTTGCGTGCCAGCATGTGTAACTGGAGAGAACGCAAACCCCCTTGGCGGTTTATATACGATATTGTGGTCGTGTTGTCTGTCCTCACTGTTAGGGAAATAATTTGCTTAGGTATTCATCCTTTGACACAGTTTTGTCCTTTTCTCCTCTCACTGTCTCCTTTCCCATGGCATTGGTCTACGGCCTTGGGTATAGCTGCTATCTCTCTTAAGGAGGGGCAGCTTGGGCACATTGTTGTTGCCAGTCTATGGAGGAAAGCTCTAGTTAGATTCAGGGTCCATATTGCTTAGTCTCGCTGATAAAGAATGTTGACTATTACACTTCGAACTAGATAAAACATCGAGCTGCAGAAAGAGTTCTTCAGAATTGGTTTGGCAACCGCTGTGTCAACCCGTTACACACCACCTGTCTTGTCAACTCTCTGGCCGAAACTCCAAATAAACCGTCAGTGTTTGCCATCAAAGCTCCAGCTCTCCTCGTGTCTCCTTCATGAGTCGGTGACTCCCACTGCATTGCTACACAGAAGTTTCCTCCACACTCACGAGGACATGATGTCCTCTGAGAAAAGGCAGGAAGCGTTTCAGGGTGAGGAACACCGCTAAAAGCTCCAGATAATTTATGTGTGACCATTGGAGGTCTCTGCTCCAGAGACCCCTCACAGGTCGACCTTCGTATATGCCCCCCCAGCCTGTCAGACATGGGTCTGTGGTGACCACTTTCCGTGACAGGACAGCACCCATAGGCACGCCCCGTACTAGAAAAGTCGGGTGCAGCCAGTGGCGCAGTGCCATTACGCATTTCATAGTGACCATCACTCTCCGCGCTGAAACTCCCTCATGTGTAAGCGTCCCAGTCGTACCACCAGGATGGCTGACGCCATGAGCCCCAGTAACCGCAGACATGATCTGAAGAGAACATATTTGCGTGGCTGGAAATGAGCGAGGCAAGCTCTGAAAGCTTTTACTCTCTCCGCTGACAGGCGGGCTGTAGAAGGAACCGAATTCAGGTGTAGGCCCAGGAAGAGTACAGACTGGGCCGGGGACAACATGCTCTTCTCTGTGTTTATTACGAAACCCAGGTCGAGCAGGTGTTTTACGAGGACATTCGTCTGCGTAATAGCCTTTTGCTCCGACTCTTGCTCCGTCTCGTCACACACAGCAGGCTCAGGGTTGTTTGACAAGTCCTCACAGAGCTCCGCCTGGTAGGCGGTCAGCAGCGAGGAGATGTTGAGTGCCCTGGCGGTCAAAGCTGCAGCTTTACCATGCCATCACAGTCCAAAGAGGAGGCACCCTGGATTGGGGCCTTGTTGCTGAAAGGGCGGTTACTCCACGAAACCGACACCTCGTCCAGCATCTCAGGAAAGATTGGGAGAAGCTGCCTCTTCATCCTCGCTGCTTGGGGCAAGTTTTTTCCCCTCATAGCAAGATTTGGAGGTCTCCTTGACCACTTTGGGCCAGGGCATGTCCAGCCTGGACGCAGCACATTGACACACGGCCTGTAAATCCATACTGAGGCAGGGCGAAGCTGGTGTGTCTTCGCCCGGGGGAGCGGACATCGCACCCGGCTTTGCAGCCTGAGCAGATGAAACGAAGATGTCATCTTCGTGCTCATCCGAGTCGGATAATAGAAACTCAGAGGCATCCTCTTCGTCTTCCATATAATCCAACTCTAGGACATCCTCAGCGGGAGGAACCACGGTGAGGTCTAGCTGGGAGCCCCAGCTTGACCCAGCGCGGGGCTCCGCTCTCGCTGCTCTTGCCGCCACCGAACCCCATCCCGACACGGGGTGAGGCTCCGGTTCCGCAGCTGCCGTCTTCGTTGAGCCCCAGCCTGACACGGCGTGGGGCTCAATCTCCGCGGCGGACGCCACCATGTCCTGATTGCCGGCCGGCGAATCAACGGGCATGAAGGGGTCCTGTCCCGACAAGCTAGCTTGGCGTGCTAGCCGTCGGCGGAGGCTCTTGATGGTGAAGCGGGCACAATGTTCGCACGAGCCGGGGTTATCGATAGCCTCCTAGGCGTGTTCCAGCCCAAGGCAGGACGAGCAGACCTGGTGTGAGTCTGAGCTCGAAATCTTAAAGCCGCAGCCGCAGAGCCGAGCCTCTGAGTCTCCGGTTCCTCTGGTGTGAGGGAGAGAAGAGTCCATCCTCGTTGCCGGGGTGTCGGCGTGGAAGGACACGCTAGTAACAGGTATGTCACCGAAAGGAAAATCCAACCTTATCGTTAATCCGAAAGGAAAAAGCGACGGTGTAGATTTTTCTTTCTAAAAAATATTAACTGGTGTGTTAATATATTTTCTATCTCTGTCTCCTCTGGTGTGAGGGAGAAAAGAGACCGTCCGGTGGGTGGATTCCCTGACGTGGACGTCAAGATCACCAGCCAATCAGGATTGGCGTAATGAGATTGATGCTTCTGTTTGCATATGCGTTGAGGCGCATCCCATAGTGAGACATCGAACGGAGTGTTATGAATGAGAACTAAGATATTCTTAATGTACATTTTGAAATGCAGTATGGACTTCTTACTTTGACAAATCTCTTTGCCAGTGTCGTGTGGAGATTCTCCACCTTCCTGTGGTTCCATTGCATAGCCAGCACAGTTATCATATCTGCTCTAGCTGTAAACACAAACACATGAAAATTCATATCAGCTTTACAATGTGGCACTGCTTAAAACAATTTGTTCTCCTCTACCAATCTGATTTGGTCATGTATTTTGTTGTCAGAGCTGCCCTTGAGAGGAAGCTGTTAACCTGTTCCACTTCCTCGCCGACAGTATTTCCAGCACCTTCCTGGCTTCTGCCACCTTCACCTGCTCAGAACTCGGTATCACGGCAAGACGTGAACATGTGACGATTTACCATGCTGGGAGACGTGAAGATGTCACGATTTCATCCCTTCAAACGTGACAGTTACACGGTATTTTTAACCCATGTTAACCAGTGGAGAAATACCCGGAAATGCCAAGCAAATGCTACCCCGACGGTCAGTTGTTATTGTCAATATTAATATAATAATGATTTATTTTGTAATAGTCACATTCGATTACACCGATTTTCTTGTTGCCCCAGCTGGTCGACACCTCTTTTAGCAGAAACAAAGGCTACATTAATGTATTACATCGATGTTAATCCATGATCCATGATGATAATTTACATTAAAGTATTTCGTGAGGCCTTCTAACATGTTTTTAAATATAACTACGGTTGTAGTTGAAGAGTTTGTAAATTAACATGAACCGAAGCTGTTGCCTGGCAACGCAATCGCACAACGTCACGTCCGTTAATTCCACATCCACACGCATGGATTAACATCGATTTAATACATTAATGTAGCCTTTGTATGTAGCCTTTGAGGACTTCCCCCCCTATATATTGTGTCCCTCATGTGTCCTCTTCCCTTTTTGTAAATGTTCCACGCGAGAAGAGTCACTGTGAGGGAAATCTAATGTAAAACTTGTGGTGTTAGCTGTTATGCTTTTATTGTGATAGAGCTAACAGGATGTATGAGACTGGATGTGGACACGACTGGTCATGCTACTGTAACGTCCGAGGTGTTAAGGCTTCAATGATACTTCTGTGTAACAAAAACTCAGGAACTTAGTACTGTTTGGAGCGTCCCAGATAGCGCCTCCGTTTATTTTAAACTCCGTCACAACACGTTCTCCTCCAACACCCCAGGACAGACTGCGCATGCTCACAACACATGACCTCTCAAACCAATGCTTACATGCGTCCCCCCTTACTGAAAGAAATGTCCCCATTTCCACACACATGGTGAGCACACAACAAAACATTAAAAAAAAAATTTTAAAAAAAACAATACACATCTACAGCCCAAATAAAACATCAACTTGGTATGACATAACCTATTCCCCTGTCCTGCACAGTTGAAACATGAATAAAACAATTATGCAGCATAGAATACACAGGAGAAAATAAGCACACAAACATGTAAACACCAGTCACTCAGCCCATAACAAAGTCCATAAAGCGGACAGGAGGCCGCGCTAACCTCCCAGCCCGGGACACCGTCGGTGCGTCTAGTTCGAGCTCAGGGGAATCACCAGCTCCAGAACCCGGCCCAAGATCACTGTCACTTTCCCCATCGGAAAACCACAAGCGTCCAGAGCTCTGTGGGGAGACTGCATCTTGCAACGGAAGAGGCTGAGCAAGGTTTAAGAGAGACCTTGATGGTCCCTCCAAGGGAAAGGCTACCGGCAGGTTGTATCGCCGTAGCCTGTCATAATGGACAGTTTGGAGAGAGGCTTCATCCCCAAACGGGCTACTTAGTTGGTACGTGACCCCCACTTCATCACCCCTATCCATTCGCCTCTGCACCAGATAAGGCCCCTTCCAGTGGGGAGCCAGCTTACGGCGGCTCTCAGTGGGATCATTTAACCAAACCAAATCCCCGACTTCATATGGGACGTGCCTCACTCTGGTGTCATAGTATGACTTCTGTTTGCTGCTTGCAGCAAAATTGTTATCCCTGGTCTGATCAAACGCCACGTCCAAGCGTCTGAGAAGGGAACCAGCAAAGTCTTCCCGGGGACCCTGCACCAGATCATCCCGCTTTGAACCCAGTAAAACATCCACAGGAGTCCTGGCCTCCCTGCCATGCGTGAGAAAATACGGCGTGAAGCCTGTGCTGGAATGTACACTGGTATTGTACGCAAACGCGACCTGTGACAGAAAAGAGTCCCACTCCCCCTCACATGATAGAAGAGATTTCGCCAACTGATCGATAAGTGTCCTATTAAACCTCTCTACCATGCCATCAGACTTCGGATTGTAAGGCGTGGTGTGCGTCTTCTTCACACCTAACATGCCGCACAAATGCCTCACAACATCTGATTCGAACTGTCTGCCCATATCAGTGTGCAGAGTTTCCATTACCCCATGCTCCAAGATGTAGTTCTGGAAGAGACACTCCGCGACTGTGGGGGCTTTCTGATCGGGGATGGCATACAGATTTACAAATTTTGTGAAATAGTCCTCAACAACCAACACATACCGGTTGCTTTTTGATGTGACCGGCAACTCCAGTATGTCAGCCGCCACACGCTGGAAAGGTCTAACTGCATGCGAAGTTCTCATGGGGGCATGGTGTTTAGGCACCGGGGACTTCCTTCTCTGACAGGCATAACATTGGTCACACCATGATTGAATGTCACTGTGCATGGAGGACCAATAGCACACACTTCTTGCGCGTGCCAAAACACGTTCATACGCCAGGTGAGCAGTCAGTGGAGCACCATGCAAGTGTCCCAGGACCTCTGGAACTAAGACAGCAGGAACAACAACCTGAGTAGACTGCCCTGCCTCAGACAGCCAAACAACTCTACATAAAAGTCCCTCCACAAAAGTCAGCCGGGGAAACTCATGCCAAAGTCTCCTCACACCCCGACTAGCATCTTTTAACCTCCATCTAGGGGGCCGTTGGCCATGCTCCAGCCAGGCCAAAACTTGTCCGATGTCTGCATCCTTTTGCTGGAGCTCCCTAATACCGGAGCCATCATGTGACAGAGTGAAGATTAGGGTCTGGTCCACTGAAGACCCTGAGTCAGGAGAAGGAGGGCCTGAAATCGGTCCCTGGGCTTGGGCCGTGGCAGGAGTCCCCACAGCACACACATCACTAGGACCACTGTCCCCAGCGCCAGGGAGAATTGTACTCAAGGGAGCGGATGTGGCATCGAGACTGCCTGAATTCTCCAAAGCTTCAGGGGTGTCAGGCCTGCGTGAAAGGGCATCTGCATTTGTGTGTTTGGCCCCACTCTTGTGCACAATCACCCAGTCGTATGGGTCCAGCTCCAGAGCCCAACGGCTACGACGCCCCGTCCTGTCATTGTCAACCTGAAGTCGTCGCAGACCCAACCAAGGTTGGTGATCAGTAATAATTGTGAAGGGGAGAAGACCCAAGTAATGCCTGAAATTACGCACTGCCCACACTATCGCCCACAGCTCCCTGTCGTAGGTAGCCCAACGCCGTTCAGCTGCTGTGAGGGAGCGACTAGCGTAGGCCACCACTCTCTCCAGGCCATCCACTTCTTGTGACAGCACAGCCCCCACAGCAATCTGCGAAGCATCTGTACACAACACGAAACTCTTGGTGAAGTCCGGGTGGCACATGATAGGTTCGGCACAAAGACCATCCCGCAAAAACTCAAATGCCTCCTGGCAATCCGCCGTCCACTGAAAAGGGACATCCTTTCCCGTCAGATGGTTGAGGGGGGCTGCACGCTGGGCAAAACTCCTCACAAACCTCCTATAATAAGAGCAGAGACCCAGAAAAGCATGCACCTCTGTAGCGGACCGTGGAACTGGCCAAGTCTTCACCTTATCTGTGTTACGGGGGTCAGGACGAAGCCCCCCGGCAGAGATGACATGACCAAGGAATACCACGTGATCACGGGCAAGATGGCACTTCCTGGCGTTCAATCTAAGCCCAGCTGCCCCAATCCGAATGAAGACCTCCTCCAAAGCAGACATGTGGGCCTCAAACGAACTACTGTAAATCAGTATATCGTCAAGATACACCATGCAGATGTGCCATGGCAGCCCCCTTAACACCAGCTCCATAACCCTCTGGAAGGTAGCGGGTGCATTGGTCAGACCCATAGGCATGGATTTGAACTGGTATAGACCCTGGCCAGTGGTGAATGCTGTCTTTTCACGGTCCTCCTCAGCCACTTCCACCTGCCAGTAACCGTCAGAAAAATCCAAGGTGCTGAACCAGGAGGCCCCCGCCAATGCGTCCAATGTGTCATCCACCCGTGGCAGTGGATGAGAATCCTTTATTGTCACAGAGTTGAGTCCCCTGTAATCCACGCAGAATCGCCATGTGTTGTTCTTTTTCCTGACGAGGACCACTGGGGCGGACCATGGGCTACAACTCTCTTCAATTATGTCGTCCTCCAACAGGCGCTGAACCTGCGCCTCTCCTTCCGTTTTTCTGGCGCAGTACGGTAGGCCCGACGCTTGACTGGGGAATGATCACCTGTCTGTATGCGGTGTTTGATCAGACCAGTGTTTCCTGTTCTGCCCTTCCCAGAGCCGAACACCCCTTGGTGTTTCCCAATCAAGGCCTGCAGCTGCAGTCTCTGTTCAGCAGACAACGGGAAGCCAGCCACATCCGGCAGAGGGGTAGCCCCCTTCTGAGAGGGGAAAACCTCAGAGGGGGTGAGTAGCTCACAGTCCTTAACATGGTGGAACACACCTAAATGGGAGCCGGGGTGCAGCTTTAACTCCTTCTCTGTCGGGTTGAGCAGCCTGGCCACAGTGCATCCATTCTTCACAGGTGCAACTGTACGTGCCATCACAAGTCCCACGTTATCACGCACCTCAGGCTCCAGGTAACCCAAGAAAGAGTCACTGGGCAGACCACCAATACGGGGAATATCCACATTAACTGGGACAATCATTTCACTGAAAGGGGGAATAACAGCATCAACAGACATAAAGATGTTACAACATTCTGGTATGAAATCTGTGGCATGCATGAGAGGAATATCTACATCCCCCAGGTGAAGCAGACCACGACCAACATCCATAACAGCTCGAGCCTGCAACATGAAATCAAACCCCAGCAGAATAGCTTGTGTTGCCCCTCGCACTACATGTACAGCCTGCTCCCAATGTTTGCCCCCCAACTGTATGAGAAGAGTCACAGTACCCAGAGTGTCCAACAATTGACCATTCACTGTGCGTGAAAAAATGTACTGGGTACTTAGCACACGTTTACGTAAGGCAGACATGGACATTCTGAAGTCCTCAGAAATAAGAGAAACATTGGACCCAGAGTCAATCAAAACAGCAACATCAGCACCCTCAACAAGTCCTCTAACATAGGCTGTGGGCTTAGACTCACCCACAGAACAAGAGTCCAATGCACGAGCAGGCGCTTTCCCAGCAGAATAGTCAATTTGACCCTGTAGTGGTGAAACCGGCATCTGGGTCTCGATACCAGTCACTGGAAGTTTCCCTGCAGCCGTCCGTGCGAGGATGGAGATGGTGACCGCCGAGAGGGAGACAAAAACCTCACTCCACGCCCTGGCTGACGTTCCCCAGCGCTGTGTGGTCCTTGCGGGACATCGCTGCCTGATCGTCGCGGTGAGAAGTCCGCAGAGGTCTCGGGTCCCCCGCTCACGTGGAGACCATTCCCTGGCACCAAAACCATCCTGCGGTCTGCGCTGAGTAGAACGGCCCCTGCTGCGGTCGTCCCTGTGGGAATCCCCGGTGGTAGATCTGCAACCAAACCCGCCACAGGTTTAACTGAACCGTTTTCCCTTGTGATTTGTTTTATTACTTTGATGTTTACACAAGTTATCATCTGTTTATTTGATATTGTGTTTGAAGACAAAACCCATTCACCCCAAAGTCCCCTCATCAACCAATGCACCCATCAACAAAACCACAGCCATCATCTGATCGCCAGTCATGCTACAGATGTGGAAAGTTCCCTGGTCATGCAAATGCACAGTGCCCAGCCAGAGAGGTGACATGTCATGCATGTGGAAAGAGAGGTCATTACAGTAAAGTATGTCAAAAGCAAAGCAGTACATGTTGTAGAAACAGAAAGTTGCTATGATAATGATGATGACACTCCCTTGTTCCTAGGCTCAGTAGATGCAGGTTTAGACCCATGGTATGCTGATTTGACTATAAGGGACCATAAGGTCAGGTTTAAGATAGACACAGGAGCTCATGTCTCAGTTATTCCAGCCCAGACCTTATTATGCCATTGCTGAGAGCAACACACAGTTAGCTAAGCCTGACAGACCACTATTTGGCCCAGGTCACATGCTTCTATCTGTTTTAGGCAGATACAGAGAGTCACTATGCAAAGGAGAGCAGGTGATACAGGAGGATGTTTACGTTGTCAATGACTTAAACGTAGCCTTGTTAAGCAGACCAGCAAGTGTAAAGCTTAAACTAGTCTACAGAGCAGACAGCATAGACAAGTCAGAGATGGAAGAGTCCTACCCAAAGTTGTGTCAGGGTTTAGGTATGATGCAGCAGCCATACACTATTAAACTCAGGCCAGACGCTCTTCCCTATTCCCTGGCCACACCTAGACGGGTCCCCATCCCTCTACTCCACAAAGTGAAAGAGGAGCTCAAAATAATTGAGGACATTGGGGTCATCTCCAGAGTTGAAGAGCCGACCGACTGGTGTTCGGGCATGGTTCCGGTGCCTACAAAGACTGACTCAGTGCGCATCTGCGTCGACCTCACCCGCCTCAACGAAGCAGTTCGCAGAGAGAAATACATATTGCCTTCAGTTGAGCAGACAATTGGATCTCTGGCAGGAGCCCAGATCTTCAGCAAGTTAGATGCCAACAGAGGATTTTGGCAGATTTCATTGTCCCCCGAATCGTCACTGTACACAACGTTCATAGCTCCCTTCGGGCGCTTTTACTTTAACAGACTGCCCTTCTGCATAGCGTCAGCCCCAGAACATTTTCAGCGGCGCATGTCAATGATTATCGACGGGCTGCAGGGGGTTGTATGTCACATGGATGACGTCCTCATCTAGGGGAGAGATCAACAGCAGCACGACATCAGACTACACACTGTCCTCAACAAGCTCCAAGACGCCGGGGTCACACTAAACATGGAGAAGTGTGAGCTAAGCAAACGTGAAGTCAAGTTCCTAGGTCATATTCTGTCAGCTGATGGTGTGCAGCCAGACCCAGACAAGGTAAAGGCTGTCATGTCCATGAGAGAGCCATCCAACACAGGAGAGGTTCGCAGTTTCCTGGGAATGTTAAACCAGCTGGGAAAATACATTCCAGGTCTAGCCGAAAAGGACAAGCCGCTGAGAGACCTTCTCTCAAAGAAGTATCAGTGGGTCTGGGGCTGTGCACAACAGAAAGCGTTTGACCAGCTGAAAAATGATCTCACATCACCTCCAGTGCTGACACTTTACGACCCCAACAAAGAGCTGAAACTGTCTGCGGATGCCTCTTCCTACGGACTGGGTGCAGTCCTCCTACAGAAGGAGGGAGAGCAGTGGAAACCAGTTGCGTACGCATCGCGCTCTATGACAGAGACAGAACAGAGGTATGCCCAGGTGGAGAAGGAGGCGCTAGGATTGACATGGGGGTGCGAGCGTTTTAGAGACTTCCTAATTGGGAGACATTTTGCCATGGAAACTGACCACAAGCCACTTGTCAGCCTGCTAGGTCACCAGGCACTAACTGAGTTTCCTCCCAGGATCCAGCGGTTTCGACTCAGACTCATGAGGTCAGTGGCGTTTCTATATGTACAAAAGTGGTGGGGCACAAAAAACGTAGATGTTTATATATAAACTTCTGCAGTGAGCCAGTGACATGCAGTGAGGTTCATGGATGGTGAGGCACTGGCACTGACTCTTCAGGTTTACAAATATAATATGTTGTCCTAAATCTAAATATTCTATTATTTTAGTCTGATGCTTCGATTAATTTTAAACATACAGTTCAAAAATGTCATTTTATCATTTAAATATTGGATTGTTCTCTCTTAAGATCCCATTTCCAATACAATTGTGGTCTTACCTTGACTTGAAGATGAAGTCCATGCTATCCCTCTGGACAAACATCTCTATTACTTTTTTCTAAAAGTCCTCCTTATCTTCTTGTAGTTTCAAAAGTCAAATCGATAGATTTATGACCGATAGATTTATGATTCGAAAATGATAAAAGTAGGGTAGACATGTGGATATTATCCGGCTGAACAAAACGTGCATTTATCTAACCGTTACCCACAGTTCTTATTTCGAGCTATTTTCTAAAATCCTATGGAGAAATATCATTGTTTTTGTCGAGGGAACCCGTGCGCAGCTTACTTCCGGGTTTCCGCTGCTCTCTCTCGTCTCCTCCTCCACACACTACACTTTTCGCGGCACACGTGCTTACAGCCAATCAGCTCTGAATTATGTGAGATGACGTATGGTGGGGATGGCAGCTCTATGCCCCTCCGGTCATTTTTTTTTTGCCACACACATTAAATAGGACAATACTCTGAGCATGCGCAGTGTAGTTTTTACAGTCACCGTTCACTTTGACAGTGATAGGGAGGGCAAGATCAGGTTTTGTCCCACATTGTTCAAAACGGCTCAATAGGCACACTGTAGACACGAATTAGAAGAAAACAGACTAAAACAGCAATGTACAGACGAATCAGATGATTAAACATGATCTTAAAATATATTTTATATATTTTTGAATTTATTTATTTTGAATTTTTTTGTAATGATTATTTTTTAATACTTTCTGCTGACACTAGGTGGGGCTCCCCCTAATGACCAGTCGCCACTGCATGAGGTACAGTTACACAATCTCACACACACCTGGCAAAGCCCTGTTTACAGCTGACACTCTCTCACGCTCACCTGTCAGTCAAAACTCAAGTTCAAAACTGACAGACAACGACTTAATGGAAGACACAAACATCTATGTGGATGAAATCATCAATAGCATGCCCGCCAGCTCAACATACATGGCACAACTGAGAGAGCGACTGCAGGAAGACAGTGTTTGCTCGGAGGTCATGTCATACTGTCAGAGAGGATGGCCTGACCGCAGCCAGCTCACAGGTCCAGTTAAAGCTTACTGGCCTGATAGAGCTGTACTTACTGTACATAATGGACTCCTGCTCATGGGCTCCAGACTAGTCATTCCCACAGCGATGCGCAACACTGTCCTCGATGCACTACACGAGGGACATCAGGGGATGACCAGGTGCAGAGAGCGGGCCAGAGAGACGGTATGGTGGCCTGGCTTGAGCGGCCAACTAAACGAGCTGGTGAGAAATTGCAAAACATGCATCAAAGAGCGTGGCAACCCTGTGGAGCCATTAATGTCCAGTGAGCTCCCAGAGAGACCATGGCAAAAAGTAGGTTCTGATTTATTCACACTCAACCATGATAACTACCTACTAGTAGTGGACTACTACTCTAGGTATGTAGAGATTGCCAAACTAACTCCCACACGATCTCAGGATGTTATTGTGCATCTCAAATCAATATTCTCTAGACATGGGGTCCCAGAGATTTTTTTTAGTGACAATGGCCCCCAGTACTCCAGTCAACAGTTCAAGGACTTTTCAGTAGCCCTAGGTTCGCTCAGAGTAACGGGGAGGCGGAACGTCACGTTCAGACTGTGAAACAGCTGCTAAAGAAAGCTAAGGATCCGTATCTGGCTCTGTTGGCCTATAGAGCTACACCGCTTGCTAATGGCTACAGTCCTGCCCAGCTCCTCATGGGCAGGAGACTGCGCACTCCAGTGCCCCAGCATCCCTCTCTACTCACCCCAGAGCTTCCAGACAGCACTGTTGTGGCAGCTAAAGAAAGGGAGAGGAGACTGCAAATTTCAACAAAAGGCACCGTGTGAGAGATCTAAGTCAGCTCACACCAGGTCAGCCAGTGTGGATTACAGATACAAAGTCTCAAGGCACGGTGGTTTCGTCGCACTCAGCTCCACGTTCCTACATAGTGGACGGGCCTTCAGGCACCATCAGGCGGAACAGACACCATCTTGTCCCTTTTCCAGAGACTGTAACACACACACCTCACACTCCAACACCCAGCACACCACCCCAACCAGGTGAGCCTACACTGGGTTCTCCAGAACGCCCTGAGTCACCAACACAGACTCCCAAGGGGCACACACCTGTCCGTACACACACACACATTAAAAAAGTATCCAGGTTTAAACACATATATTGTATATGTTGATGTGTTGGCAGCGTATTAAACCATGTGAATCATTAAGCTAAAGGTGACTCTGAATTTTAAAGCTAGGCTATTTTTTCTAAAATGGTGGCTCTGGGGTAAAGTGAACCATGGGCCTTGGGGTAAGTTGAACCAGTTTTTCAATGGAGAAATGAATGAAAGTAGGCCAAGTTGATAATTAGAGCTCATTGTAGGCTACATTTAAAGTTGAATTTACCCTGTGTTTGATTGGTAAGATGTATGAAATTGTATCACCATTTGTATGATTACTTTTCCTTTTAACATGTTAAAAAAAAATCAATCAATTCAATCGAAATTTATATAAAAAATATTTGAAAAACTAAACTTGTATTTGGTTTGTTATTTATTGTTTATAGTTACCTTTAAGATTTGTTGTAGGTATCCCCCGGTTTGAACAGGTATGCCCAGGTTTGAACAGTGGTTCAATTTACCCCCTGACCTGGATCAAGGTCAAGGCAAGTTGAGCCACAATAAAAAAATGTTTTAAAGAAGTAATATTTTCACTGCCCTTGATCAAATATTAATTATTATCATTGCCATTGATAGGAGACATCCTGAATTATAGGTGTGTGTTTTCATTTTTACTATGTGTCATTTGTCCTTGCTTAGAGGACAGCATAACAAAAAAACTTACCCCACTCTCCCCTACAGTTTGAAATGTAACTGCTTTTCAAACTGTTACATTTGAAAAACAGTTAAAGGAGACATGTCATGCTTTTCCGGTTATTACCCGTCCCCTTGTGTGTTATGAAGGTTTTTCTGCATGCAAACGGTGTGCAGAGTCAAAACCCTCAAAGTACACCCTGTAGCAAGTAACAGAAAATACCTCCCCAAAACGCCTCGTTGGTGAAACGTCATCATCCATTTGATTCTTCCGGGTACATGCTTACGTAAGCACATACCCGGAACTAAATGGACCAATCCGTGGAGCCGTTACGTTACGTCCGCGGAGCCGTTACGTTAAGCCCCTGCTGATTGGTCCAAATTGACCAATCCACGGACTTCCTCACACACACACACAGTGCAGGCAGCTCTGCTGATTTCTCCTCCCTAGCTGCATGCTGATAACAGACAGTTGGGATTGCGGCGAAATTCTCTCTGCAGACCCATTCTCACAGCGTTTATCAACCTATAAACCTTTTTCTTACTCAATATCAAGCCACACGTATTTTTACTGTTTTTACTCCGGCTGTGACTTTGTGTGTGCTCAGGATGAGTTTGGCTGTGTTTGGCTGTGTTTGGCTGTGTATCGCTAAACAAGGAAACAACACCTCCACGAAGCTCAGCGCGATTCACAACGTAACGACCAATCAGAGCACACTGTGCTCACAGGGAGGGTGGGGGCTGGAGCTATTGGAGCTACAACGAGCCGTTAAAGGCAGAGATTGAATACACGTAGTTTACAGAGGTGCTGTATGAGAAACCAATGTGAGTTTGGAAAATTGCACAATATAAATCTATTCTAGTAGACCTCAACAATAGAATTATGATCAGTGGAAATGGCCATGACATGTCTCCTTTAAATAACCCAGAGCCATAACTGAATTCTTTCTCAGCGTCTCTTGGAGAAACAGAAAGGAAGGGGAAAGAGGGAGAAACATAGAAATCCCAACTACGAGGCTGTTGAGGAAGAAGAAAGTGTAATGGTATAATTTTAGTTTGCTCTGTGAAGGCTATACCCCTACACCTTAACTAAGACCCCACGACCGTTTATTTCTTGGACTTTTGTGATTTGAAAGTAACTTGTGTGCTATACTCAAAACAAGAGCAGCTTCCCAGCTAGAAATGTTTGGTTCTAAAAACATTCTGAGAATGTTACAGTCAATGTTCTAGGAAGGTTTTCAGTGGGAAGTTTTTGTTAGGTTCCCAGAACGCTCTTCGGAAAGGTAGGATAACGTTCTCTGAAAACATTCATAAAATGTTTGGTGATAACATTGTTAGAACATTATGCCCTCCTATTCTTAAAACGTTTTCAGCAGGAAGTTTTTGTTTGGTTCCCAGAACGCTCTTCTGAAAAGTAGGATAACGTTCTCTGAAAACATTCTTAAAATGTTTGGTGATAACCTTCTTCAAATGTTTTTGATAACATTGTTAGAACATTATGCCCTACTATAATTAAAACGTTGTCAGCGGGAGGTTTTATTCTGGTTTCCAGAATGTTCTTCTGAAAGGTAGGATAACGTTCTTTAAAAACAGTCTTAAAATGTTTGGTGATAACCTTCCTAAAATGTTTTTGATAACATTGTTAGAACATGATGCCCTACTATTCTTAAAACGTTTTCAGCAGAAGGTTTTATTTTGGTTCCCAGAATGTTCTTCTGAAAGGTAGGATAACGTTCTCTAAAAACATTCATACAATGTTTTTGATAACATTGTTAGAACATTATGCCCTACTGTTCTTAAAACATTTCCAGCTGCAAGTTACATTTTTTTATGTTGCCAGAATGTTATTATTTTAGAGAAGGATAACATGGTTTATATTTAAAAAATGATGCAAATGTTCTGTGGTAACAATTTACTAAAATATGTTTACATTATTAGAACATAAAGACATACTATTCCTGTAATTGTTCAACTCAAAATTCCTGGGTAAGTGGACTGACCACTGTGGTCATTAGGATGATTATGATAGTTTACTTAACTATTGGAATTTGACTATTAACACATGTAAAAGGATGACTCGGAATCAGTTGGTGAAAGTAACATTTGTTTATTAGAAAAGGGGAGCTGGGAGTGGAGGTTGGTTATGGCGGCAGTGGAAAACAGTTGTTCCAGGGTGGGTAGAGAGGCCTGGCTGGTCTTGGGACTGTGGAAGGCCTTGGATTCCTCCTGGGAGAGACACAAAAATCAGTGTGAGGCAAAAGCAGGCAAAGTTGTCAAAGAATATGCTGGTAAAAAGCTAGAGCGGCACGCAACAAACCGTTCACGGCAACAATCCGGCAGGGAATGAGTGTAGGCTGCAGGCTTTCATAGTGTGGCTGATGAGCAGGTTGCAGGTGTGGTTGATTGGAGATTGCTCCCAGCCGTGTCGAGCAGACCAGCAGGCAGGGGGCGGGGAGAGAGAGAGACACACAGTAGAAACAAACACATACAAACACTAACAGGGGTTTCAGGGACGGGCAGTGACAGTCGGTCCGTTCCTCTATATGTCTGTCGGTCTCAAATCTAAAGGGTGCAATAACGATTTTTATCCAATATGCATAAACAGCGGACACTGTTTATACACAGCCCTCACAAACCACACACGGCCAGATAGCTTATCTAACCGTTGGAACCTACATAAGAGACACAACCTTTATAGTCAGAAAAAAGTGTGATTATTTTCGGATATTTTACACAAATGATATTATGAATACTGTGGGCCTACATACCTTAGTGTGATTATAAGTGCATGTGAGTGAATATTGGCATGCATACATTCGTTTGTATACGTCCTATTCATTGTCTCAATGCGCTCATACATCTTAAGAAAGTTATCATCAAAAATGTTAAGAATGTTTTTAGAGAACGTTATCCTACCTTTCAGAAGTACATTCTAGGAACCAAAATAAAACTTCTCGATGAAACCATTCATAGAACAATGAATGGTAACATTCTCAACATGTTTTTAGAACCAACAATGTCTAGCTGGGAACTCAGACTTGCCTACTCAAACATGCAATATCATGAATTACGTGCTTGTTTTTTTCTAAAAAGGAAAATGTGGTGATATCAGATTTATTTTAAACATCCTTTTCAAACAAATGCAACAAGTTCTAATAAGGTTTTAAAGAAACGTCTTAATCTGATGTTCAAAGAACCTTTTTAGGATGTTTATTTTTTCAAATAATGTTCCTATAAGGTTTAAGGTTAACTAAGACATAACGTTTTAACTGCAACATTCTAAGGATGTGTTTTGGACGTTGTTGGGTAACACATTAAAGATGTTCTTTATAAAACGTTCCCTCAATGTTACATGATAACAAATAAAGAACATTCTCCAAGCAACATTCTGAAAATATGTTCAGGATGTTATTGAGGCCTGAGATACAAAGTGTTTTATAAAATGTTCCTTTAATGTGATGTGTTAACAAAGGTGGAACGTTTTGCCTCCAACATTCTAAGGATGTGT
>CALSBZ010046939.1:5986076-6019259 GCA_943591055.1 Gobionotothen gibberifrons
TTACCTACCCCACCTTTAAGCTAGCCAGAACATTTTGTAGAATTAATAATAATAATGAGCCTGATAGCATTTCAAGCATAAACATTGTGTCTGGTTTTTCTTGTGAATGTTTGTCTTTTCAGGCCATGCCTCTTACTGACTCTGAAAGCGAGCTGGACCAGACTCTCTCCAAATCTGAGTTGCAGAGTCAACTGGACATCGCCAACTACAAAAACAAGAAGTTAAAAAGGGAGAACTCAATGTTAAGAAAGTCCCTCTCCCTTTTTCAAGGTCAGTTCCCCCCTTTTTGTCGGAATACACCTGAATATGAACCTGAATGTCGAAGTTTCTTGGGCAAGACACTAAACCCCAAATTGCCCTCGAAAGCTTTGCCACCGGTGTGTGACTGAGAATTTAGATCATGATGAGCAGGTGGCACCTTGAATGGTAGCCAATGCCTTCAGTGTATGATTGTGTGTGTGAATGGATGAATGTTGGCATGTAGTGTAAAGCGCTTTGAGTGGTCGGATGACTAGAAAGGCGCTATATAAATCCATTTACCATGAACCAATATGCCTATGTCACTGGTTGGTGTTTTGAAGGATGCAGCTGAATGATACTGAAACAATTTTGTTTTCTGCAATGTATTATCAGAGCTGCCAAGTCCTTTGGATCAGGTGAGGGAGTTGAAGGACAAGGCACACCAACCCTGTAACATTCAGGACGGGAGCCAGGACAATGCAACTATGGGTATGCTTTGCAGATCTTGTAAAACTGACAATATTAATGACATTGGAGCATTTCTAATTGACTTAATTAAATGAAATAACTATGACATTTCTATGATATCTTCTTCATCAAGAGAAATCTGGAACCTCCAGTGAAGTAACAAAAACTGAGCACCAGGGAGCTGGTGACATGGTATGATCATGTTCAATAACCTCACTTACATTAATTTCCTTGCCAGCCATGTTGGGTGAAATGTTGCATGCATAATTCAATCATTAATACTTTTATATGCTTTTCATGCTAGCCTAAATAGTGCTCAAAAGTCAAACCCATTATTGACTGCAAGTATAAAATGAAATAGATTCACAAATGTTCTCCATTCAAGTTTGTGATACGGTCATATCAAATTGTAAGCTGAGAGTATTGTCACTCACACCCCTACCAATGTGTCTGATTTATACTAGGTGGAGTTGGCTGAAAGAGTAACTATTAAAAGAAAAGTCCTTGAGCAAGGACCCAAAAAAAAAGGTCACAGAACTCATGTCTGTGTTTTTCACGAGACAATTGATGGCGTCCTCTTCTCTCTCGGGGAAGCAGACTAATGCGTGGAGGAGTTTGGATGCTAAAAAGCAGCTGGACCCCAACATCGTTGCGGCGATTGCCAGTGAGTAGACCTTTTCCTTGTCCCCCAGTTGCTGAATATGCCTGTATTATAGACGCGTTTGCAAAATTCTAAAACGTTTTCTATTCTGTTCCCCACAGAATATGTGCAGGAGAAGCATTCTGACTTCACCTTCAAGGACGTGATGAATGTGATGAGAACCAAACTCAATAATGAAAGCAAAAATTGGTAAATACTGAAATACCCACAACGCATGTCATGCACACATTTCTACATGTCCTCACTACAATACATTTAAAATTGATTGCTTGATTGCTGTTGCTTTGTCACATACCAGTTTATAAAGGCAGGGTTGTTACAGATTTTAGAAACATTTTGTGTTATATTAGTTTAAATTCTCATTACATCTCAGCAGCAATCAATAAATCAAATGCTCTGACAAAAAAAAAGAATGATAATCCGGTATCTGTGGCTGTCACAGGACTGTAAAAAACGATATGTCTGTCATAAACTGATACAGTCAGAAATAGCTCCACTTGAGCTGCTTGTTACGTGTTATCTGTGTGTACGAGCGAGTTGTCTTGGTGTGTACGAGGGGAGAGACAATGACAGCGGACCCGGTTGTGTAATTTGTGTTTTGTAATTGTATTCTTTTATATTCCTAATTAAATTAAATAATGTTTTACTTATTTCTTAAAGGGCCATAAAAACAGAGGGAACCTTTTCTGGAGCTGAGCTGCTTGGGGATTCCCATGGAGACTAAAGTGTTGCTGTTACTGTTACTTTAGAGTTCCCAGTTGGTTTTCCTTCACTCCAGTTGTTCTGCCACCTGGGAAAAAGTTTTGTTTCTGGGCCTGAAATTGTTCCTGTACATTTAGATGCATATATATTTTACATTTTCTACATTTAAGTTATTTTATTTTTGATAATAAAGCCTCTATCTTTCTAATTGAAACTGCTCTGCTTGCTAACTTGTATTTGTTGATACCATACTTACTATAGGGATGATTACATAATTATTAAAGCTAATTAGTTAATAATTAACTATAGATATACTATAAGATCACCATAGTCAACTCTATATAAGCTCTAGAAAGCACTATAGTGATACTACATAAAACTCTATAGTATTACTAAAGTAATGCTCTATAGTGTGTCCCAAAACACCATAGAAATACTATAGCAGTTGTTTGTGGTATTTCTATAGTAATTCTTAATAGTAATACTATAGTGTTTTTTCGTAAGGGGAGCGGCTTTGTTTTGGATTAAGTGAACCGGATAACTCAAAACATATCCAGGATAGGTTGAACTAGATTTGTAGTATACCCCCCTGCTCCGGGGCAGGTTAGCCGCTCAGCATAAGTTACCATGGAGATCTAGCCTGCTAAAAAGAGAACCAGCTTCGTAAGACCGGAAAGCCGGAGTTTTCCCTGAAGTTAAGCGAAAAATCCTGCTTCGTAGTATAGCCCCCGGGTTGCATTAGACAGTGGCAATATTATCCAAGACCATAACTGCGCAAAGGTCTTTCTTTTGCGCCACACTGAATGGAGGCCTAGCTAATACCTGAGTTGGATGAAGTGTTTAGTCTGCAACCATCTGCAATGACAATTACAGTTTATTCAGACAATTGAGATACAGCAGAGGTGGTCATGTTCCCAACATCAAAATGTTACTCTTCCTGCCAATGTCACCGACACTATTCTTATAATAAAACTAAGCTTAATTGTTAATAATTGTGGCGATGTCCCTTCACAGGTTGATTAAAACAAACTCTAGTAAATCAAATTACACACAACAATTATAACAACATTCACTGTGCTAATGGTGTTTACAAATGTAGCAAAGTCCCTGGAGGATATGTGATATTGTTTGATTTATGGATAATGGACTTGACATGAATAATCTGATATCACTCTCACATTTCTTTCTTTATTCCAAAATCTCTGGATCAAAACACTAAACAGATATCAATAAACAATACTGCCCCCCAGTGGTACCCTGTGGTATTTTAGTCATGAAAGTAGCTTAAAACTGTCTCAAGAATATTCACATGATGTACTGTATGTTTATTTACGTGTGAACAATCTTTGATGAATGTTTGAAATGTAATGTAATGATTATTTTGACTTTGAATTATACGTTTTAGTATTCAGTTTAAATTGTTATACGGTTTGTTATTGTGTCTGCAACATTGTTAATTATGATGCTGCCTTTTCTGGATATTATTAATCTCATTGAGAATGGCTCCTGGTCAAATTTAAATAATTGACTTTCTTTTTAATCATCTTTTTATATTGCATATACAGTATCATATCGTGTACTTTCTTTAATTAGCGTTTAATAAGAAAATACAAAATAAAGTGAGAAATGTACCGACAGGATATGACGTTGGTGGTACTCCATTGTGGGCGTAGACGTTGGAAGAACCAGCCAATAGACGACGAGCATTGCTTTCACAACATTCCTCCCGACTGATCCGCCTCCTCTCTCTGCCCTGACTTGCCCGTGTGTGTGGGGATATGACACGTAACTTTGTCCCTTTCAGAGACGTGACCAGGCAGCAAACCTCCACCTGGGGCAGGGAGACTTTTCTGACCCCCTGTCCACATCCAAAATCCGTTTTATTCTGAACATTTTTGCAGCATGGAGGCGAGAGACGCGACTGCAGGTGAGGTTGTTAGCAGACAGTCAGTGTGGCGGTGTGCAACCAATAATAACCAGTTAGATCGGCATTTAACCACAGTCGAGTTGGTCTCCAGATAATAGATATACGTTTTGTGAATGCATGTTGGAATCTGGTCAATATTTTTTGCACATCCTGTACAAAGCTACAAAGTTAAATTGCACACTACAGTTACATTGTAGACTACATATTAGATTATTTTGCTCATACTAAAGATATATTATGGCCTACATATTAGTTATATTTTATACATGGGAGGTTGTGGACTAGTGCGTTGGTGTTCGGATCAGTGGGGCACAGGTTCAAACCCCACTGCAGTCAGCATGTCGTTGTATCCCTGGGCAAGACACTTCACCCCAAATTGCTCCTGTGGGGATTGCCCACAGTATTGAGTATGTAAGTCGCTTTGGATAAAAGCGTCTACCAAGTAACATGTAATGTAATGTACATGACTATTATATTGTAGCCTACATGTCACAGTTGTATTCTACATATTATTCATAGGATCTTTTACAAATATTTGTACTGTAATATATAATTTCCGTATCTATATATTCTTGACTTTTGCAGCATGTATTTCTATTCCTCAAATATATGTGTTGTACCAAACACCAAGGCAAATTCCTTGTAAATGAATAACCTACTGTTTAAAGCATGATGACTCAGTTGACATTGTGTTCAACACTCAATATCTTGCTCTTAGTCATACAAAGACCTCATCGTACCATGTTTATGCTCCATTAAACCTCTAGGTTCGCTTGCAAGCAGTGATGGAGAGGAACAAACTGCAAAGGAGGATGCAGCTCCTACAAAAGATACACCGCAGACCAAAGGCAAGTTCGAGAAGATCTTTGGGTTCAGAAGAGAGGACCTGACGTCCTGGGACAGCCTGGTGACCCTCCTGAACCGCCCCTCTGACCCCGCATCCCTGGGCATCTTCCGCTGCTTGTTTGGTAAGTTAATGCTCAGACAAGACTGCCTGCTACGTCATTTACACAGATATACAAAACTTAAAGTCGACATAGTCCAAATATCTACCCATGAAATAAAACCAATGGATTTTACATTATAGCTGGTCAAAATGTGATTTTGTCAAACAAGAGACATCTATACATCTCTAATAAATATTTTCACTTTCCAGGAAAAAGTTTAGAGGAAATTAAAATAAGAATTCTTCAGTCAAGATATCTTTAAAAAAGATGTTTTTTAAACTACAAATCTAAACTTAGTAACATGTTGCACACTTGTTTAATGCAGGACAAACTTTTAACTAAGCAAATACTACACAGAATCAAAATGTGGTTGCAAGGAAATTAAAACTAGTTTGCTAGAGATACACCTTTTTTAAAGCTAATTTGATTGCTTAGAACATTCAGCACCATTTCTGGTTGGTATTGAATGACCCTTTTGCAACAGGGTTGAGATGGCTCCTGAATAAAGCTTGTTCCCTTCCACTTTATGTTTGTGTCATGCAGGTTTGCTGATGGTTATCGACATCACTCAGGAACGTGGCCTCAGTCACCTGGACTATAAGTTCATGGATGGAGCCCCCGTGTGCCGCTTCCCCCTCTTTAATTTCTTAAAGCCGCTGCCGCTGGATTGGATGTATCTGGTGTATGTGGTGATGTTCTTTGGTGGGTAACAATCCTTTTGATTATATTTATAAGCTTGTGTCCAAAAAGTTACAGGTTAAAAAGCTCACACATCAGTGTTTACTGGGGCTTAGTGAGGAAAACCCCCCTTCCCCCTCCTCTTTCCAAGTGTAAGCGGATGCAATCGTTTTACAGGAGGCGGGCTCTGTGGGGTGTCTGTCTGTGGGGAAGATGAAAGCACACATACAAGACCTGCAATTTTCCACTTTATTTTGCCACCAAGCCAACTAACTTATGCATTTTTTGAGTCGTACAAAGATTTGTACAACTAATGCATATTTAGCATTTTCTGTATCAAGAACGCAAAAAGCAAACAGACAATCAAAGTAAATAAATACTGATAAAGAAAATCATTAGAGCTACAAACCTAGTACAATACCAACTGGACACACCAGCATGTTGTACCCGGTAAAGACGTAAATAAATAATAATACGCACTGCTTCACACTGAGTTCACACTATAAAACCAACTTAATTACTGACATTTCCAACATTTAATCAAGCTTTTATATAAAGGTTGTTTCCTCTGCTAGTTTTTTTTTTTTTTTTGTCCGTAGGCTTACAAAAAAAAGCTACTGTCCTCACTTGGTCTTTAGAGCATCGATACACATATGCTTATTTTTTTTGTAAACATTGCGAGATTTGCAAGGAATTTGGCCTCGGCATTGGTCTGCGCTGTCAGACAGATAACCTGAAGAGTCCCTAGTTAACGACAAACGCCTATATTTCCCATAATGCAACACTACAGCATCTTTTGGTTAGACCCCAATTGCCTGAAGAGTACCCACGTCTCTCTAACTCTAAATGCATGCTTCTGTTTGAACATTTCTGTTTCTGTGTTTCACTGAAGGCGCTTTGGGCATCATGCTCGGCTGTTTCTACCGTCTCTCCGGCCTCATGTTCATCTCGTCTTACTGGTACATCTTCTTTTTGGATAAAACGGCCTGGAACAATCACTCGTACCTCTATGGCCTCATCGGGTTTCAGCTCACACTCATGGAGGGCAACAGATACTGGTAAAATTATGTTTATGTGTCTGTCTCTTTGATTGCTCCTGGAAATTCTGCTCCGTCTGTATGATTGAGCTCAACACTCAACACCTTTTATGTCTGTTTCTGTCTGTAGGTCAATCGATGGATTGCGGAGGCCTTCTATAAGAAATGCTCAGGTGCCTCTGTGGAATTACACCATTTTGAGGACACAGGTTTGTGCACAAGTGACATACTTTTTGAATTATTCAACATGAGCATGGCCTTTGGTACAGGTGATCTAATGAAGTCAATGTTTTTTTGTTTATCAAAGATATTCATTGTATACTTCCTCGCTGGAATCAAAAAGTTGGATGCTGATTGGGTGGAGGGATACTCAATGTCATACCTGGCTCACCATTGGCTCTTTGATCCTTTCAAGTAGGTGGCAGCTCAGTCCTAAGATATGCAACCTATTTTGTTGATTTCCAATTAGTGTTGATGGGAAATGTAGTCAATTGATTCAATGAAGTCCTCAGTGTGCACTATATTTATTTAGAAAAGCTACATCCTGCTCGTCTCTGCCTTTCTTTGGCCTTATGCGCTGGCTCTCACAAATACGCCCTTATATCAGAATCAGCCAAAACATTGCCTAATGTATTCTCGTCCATAACATCCTCTGCCTTCATGCTTTGGGATGCCAATTTTGCTGTGGGAAATGTAGCTGCTTTGCAAGACAAGCAAACGGAACACAGCTAACTAAAAAGCACTACAAACAGAAAGTAAAACAAATTTAGCAGCAGGAGAAATCAACAATCCAGCAGTAACTGAGAAATTGCTTTAATGATTACATTAAGCATCAACACTAAATGGACAACAACATAAAAAGGTGGCAAATGTTCCATTTAAGCCTTCAATGAGATGCTGCTGTATCTCAGTACTAACACTCTGAATTTGCTGTACGACACATTACTTTTCAGAGTAATTCTCCCCGTGGAGTTAATAAACCTGCTGGTGGTGCATGGAGGTGGTCTTATTCTGGATCTGTCCGCTGGTTACCTGCTGTTTTTTGATGCCACACGACCTTATGGAATCTTCTTCGTCTCCTACTTCCACTGTATGAATTCGCAGCTTTTCAGCATTGGTGAGTCTTCATTCAAACACCTGTTCTGTTGTAATGCATACTTTACATTTGTATGGTATAATTTAACTTCATTTTATGGAGTGTGTTAATCTTTCACAGGGATGTTTTCCTACACTATGCTCGCCACCAGTCCCATCTTCTGCTACCCTGACTGGCCGAGGAGATTCTTCGCACGTTTCCCAGCATTCCTCAGTGCAGTCCTGCCAATCACCTCCACGGACCCTCAGCCCAGCACCTCCTGTGTTTACAATGAGATCCAAAGCACCAGCACCGAGCGCCAGGAGACCCCGACTGCCCCAAAAGCTTCCAAAATGAGACTAAAGCACAAGCTTGGAGCCATTTTCACTATTCTCTACATTATGGAACAGTTCTTCCTGCCTTACTCCCACTTCATCACGCAGGTATCCAATCTTTTAAAACATTTGATATCAAATATAGTTTTAAAGCTGACTTAATCCAACAAACCAATTAGTTAATGGTTGGATTATGTTCTCCAGGGCTTTTTCTACAGAGAGACATTATTTCATATAAGATTGTACTTTGCTGACAACAAAAGCCTTTTTAACTCTCTCTCTGTCAGCGGGCTGATAGTTGCTCAATCAGAGTCACCAATCATTGATCCACAGCAAACAACAGATGGTGTTGTCAGCACAAAGCCCCTAAAAGTCAATATTTACAATCCAGTCTATATGAACACATTAGTTATTTTGTTGTACAGCTTTATTAAAAACTGGTGAAAAGGGTGAGAAACCTTTAACAATGTTACCTTAGAGCGTGGAATTATCCTAATATTTTGTTGTGTTTTTTTCTCTAGGGTTACAACAACTGGACCAATGGCCTGTACGGCTACTCATGGGACATGATGGTTCACTCCCGCAGCCATCAGCATGTTAAGATCACCTACAAAGATGGAAAAACTGGGGAAATTGGATATCTTAACCCAGGGGTAAGTTACAAGAAAAAAATACCGTCAGACACAGTATGTAGGGAGTACACGCTGTCTTAATGGTATAAGAAAATCTCTCATTGTGTAGCATAGTACGCTTTAGTTTCGCTTGTCGTTTAAAAGTCATAGTACAGATTGTCAATTCAAATATCATCACTACAACTATGTTTCACTATAGTATATTGATGTAACACAGTGTAAATCACAGTATTGTAAAAGGAGATGAAAAAGAAGAGTTTGGTGCAGCATAAAAAGATGCAGCAATTAGCCTGCCTCCACAGACTGAATCGGAAACAATCTTGACTTGATGTTCGATGAATAATACAGAAAACAGAGCTCCACTGTTATATCTCTCGTATATGGTATGCTCTATTGTTCTCCAATTGTTTACGAGTTTGAATTGCACCTTTTTTATGACAATTGTCATGTTGGTTGGCATGTCTAATTGTGGTGTTTGGCTCTATGCATTTCAGTGCAGCTAGTTTTGATAATATGTGATAATAGTTCCTGATTTCTAGCCTGGTTATATACATTTCCTTGGAGACTATTAATTGACAGTCAATGCCACAGCAGTCACCGCAGGCCTGCCGATTTACAACTGTGCATATTGTTGTATTTGGCCCTTTAGTGATCCATCAATATCTAATACCAAAATGTACTGCAATTTACCAATGCATTAGAAGTCGCTCACAATGAGGTGTCACTAAGGAGATTTACTCAAGTGCTGTACTTAATTTTATGCTACTTTGTACTTCTACTACACTACAATTCAGAGGTAAATCGGGTACTTTTACTCCACTTCATTTATTTAGTACTTTTAGTTACTTGATTAATGATGTGAAATATAATTCAGCACCTGAAGTAGACAGTGTCATTAAAACTAGCTGCACCTTTACCAGCTTTGATAAACACTTAAATGCATCAATAATTATAATCAACACAGAATATATTATTCTGAAATGGTTCAATTTGCATAATAAGTTATTTTACTTTTTGTATTTTAAAGGTGGGGTAGGTAAGCTTGAGAAACCGGCTCGAGATACACTTTTTGTTATATTCCATGGAATGCTCTTAACATCCCGATAGCAATGAATATCTTAAGTGCTTTGACAAAAAATCCATAAAAAATTGCCGGCCCGGCTAAAATAACTGGATGGCCTACCTGCCTGTCAGCCTTCCATCTGTGCACAAACTTATCTCGTGCCCTCATTGGCCATGTGCACGTTTGTGTGTGTTGGAGGAGGGGCTCTGTAAAGAAGTGGCAGATTTTTTCCGGCTGTGTATTTTCAAATTCTAGCGCACTCGAGCTGGTTTCTCCAAAATTACCTACCCCACCTTTAAGTATATTTTGATGTCAATACTTTTGTACTTTTACTTGAGCAACATTATGATTGCAGGACTTTTTACTTGTAACAGAGTATTCCTACACTCTGGTACTTTTACTTTAGTACAACAAGATCTGAGTATTTCTCCCACGTATTCTCGCAATGAGGTGTGCACGATACACGATTTCAATTGGCTCTTATTGAAGTAGGTAACGCAACACATACCTCAGAAAGCCGCTGCACGCCGTCAGTTGGACCGGTCTGCCGATGAGCGTCAGCCAGTGACACAAAAATGCAAAGAATTCCCACGACAAATCTGCCACAGTGCAAATATCACATCCATGCTAGTTCTTTGACTTATGTTTTGACTGGACTTGGCCCACAAACCAGAAACCTACCGGCTCAGGTTGTACCGGTACTAGTTTTATGACGCCTTGCCTTTTGCGGCAGCCCGGTTTAATAATTAGCATTTGAAGACGTCCCGAAGTCATTCTGAAAGTCTGTTTTTACCAACCCGTTCCTCCACAGTCGGTGATATACATACGCACTTTATTTTAGTTGCATGCATGGCTCTAGCGTCACGTGCCACGCGGTGTTAGTCAAGAAAAGTGAGCCATTCCCGGTATCAACACACCTGTTTGGTGATTACTGATTCACCTGAAACTGCTGATACCACCCACTGGACAGAAGCGGAATTAAAACAAGTGTGTCACACAAGCAAACACACCTCTTTCACAGACACAAAAAAAACACACAATACAAAAATAACTCCAAGATATAGTAAAAAAAAAAGTTGATACTATTTTTCAGCTAAATGTTAAAGTATAGTATTCCATCATACTCTCTCTTGTGGTGTAGCGTTTAGGGGAACTGGTTTCTAAAAATATCTAACTTTACATTCTATATAGTGATCTTTTTCTTTATTTCTGTTTAGCCGGCTTCTTATAAAAACTATGTTCTGCAGGTTTTCACACAAAGCCGTCGCTGGAAAGACCACGGAGACATGCTGAAGCAGTATGGGACGTGCCTCAATGAGTTCCTGCCCCGCTATAACATCTCTGAACCAGAAATCTACTTTGACATCTGGGTGTCCATCAATGAACGCTTCCAGCAAAGGTAGGAGAGCCTCCTGCTTGAGAGAAGATGCTATACATGTGATAACTTTAGGTGTTTTAAAATAAATCATGTTATAATAAAAGTTAAGGTGTGGGTTTTCAAATCTGATCCGGACATTTCTCTTAGGATTTTTGATCCTCGTGTGGACGTGGTGAAAGCCGATTGGTCTCCTTTCCAACCGAACCCGTGGCTGATGCCTCTCCTGGTGGACCTCTCACCTTGGAGGACTAAGTTTCAGGAGATCGAGGGAAGTTTGGACAATCAGACTGACATCGTTTTTATTGCTGATTTCCCAGGTGAAAAATCTCTCCTTTTCCTCTCTTTTATTTAAAAGATAATGTATAATTTTGCTTTTGGTTTGTTGTTTCTTTTACACCTAATAATTGTTTGTGCTTCACAGGTTGACTTTGTTGTAACCAGTGGTGAAAAGTACATTTACTCAAAAACTGTACTTAAGTTCATTTACTCAAATACGTACTTTTATGCTACTTTATTCTTCTACTCCAATACATGCAAAGGGGACATTTCTTTTTCATTTAATCCACTAAATGTTTTTTACAGCTTTAATGACTTTTTTAGATCAAGATTATACTAAAGCTTTAACATAATGCATCTCCAAGGATTAAACCAGTTTATTAATTGTTTGAGGTCCAAAAAGCTAAAATGATCCAATAGTGTATTAGAACTGGGTTTGTATAGAAGAGAAAAATGCTACTTAATGCAACAATATAGACCATCTAATAATGAATATTTAATTATACACCACACATGGAGGTCATTTGTCTGAATAATTAATAATTGTACTTTTGATACTTTAATTCATTTAGCTGAAAATACTTCTGTTCTTTTATTCAGTGAGGTTATAAGTGTAGGATTTGTACGTGTAAAGGAGTATTTTGAAAATAATGTATTGGTACTTTTACTTAAGTAATGGTTCTGAAAACTTCCTTTACCCCTGGTGCTAAATTACAGTATTTTACTTCTGTAGGTCTGAACTTAGAAAACTTTGTAAGTGAGGATCTGGGCAACACCAGCATTCATGTGCTGCAGGGCAAAGTGAACGTGGAGGTAGTAGAGGAGAAGAAGAACTACACCCTCACACCTGGAGAGCAGATAAAGGTAAAGCAATCATCACCTTCATAATTATACTGTTTAACTTAACACACTCAACACTTAACATCATGTGTGTGTGTGTGTGTGTAGGTACCTGCTGGGGCTTACCATAAGGTGTACACAGTGTCTGAGGGCCCGTCCTGCTACATGTACATCTACGTCAACACCACAGAGGCAGCACTACAGGAGAACTTCACCAAACTGTTCGAGCTTCAGGAGCGAGTCCGCAACGGGACAGGTACAAATGGCCAGTGGCGGCGCCAGAGATTTTCTTTTGGGGGTGCTGTGGGGTAGCTTGACATTTCATAGAGGTTGCTCAAACATTTAGGGTTTCCCATTAATGTACCGGTCGCTACAGTTGAATTTTCTACTGCAACATTCCCCACACGCACATACACAATGTACCCGCAACTCTTACAATGAAGGCTCGATAATCAGTTCAGGGCATATAAGTGTAAGGAGGGGTAAAGTGCTATTTTCGGTGGTGTGTGGACCTAACCTCCTCTAGGGGGGTCCGGGGGCATGCTCCCCCAGGAAGATTATTTTTTAAATATTGAAGTTAAATGCATCAATCTGGTGCACTTTGAGAGCAACATTAAGAGATCTCATGTCTCAACACCCATATGAAACAGAACTGTAAACCATTTCTTTATGGATATTTTACAAATCACTCCCCTTTTAAACGGTATACTTGTTTTACTGTCATATAGTATTTCATAGCCTACCTGTTTTTCATTTATTCTCTTATTTTTCTATACCTATAATGATCATATACACGTGTGCCTCGGAAAATGTGTTTACATTAATCGTGACCAAACCGTTTGAGACCCACTGAGATAACTTGGACTAAAGTTAACTATCTAAACACTCAGAGAGTCCTTTACCTCACGGAGTCTCTCAGTCTGACAGGAGAGGACTTTCCCTTCACCTTATTGTGGAAACAGCTCCTTATATCCATTAGAGTAGCTAGCTAGCACCAGATGCTAACAACAACGATCTCCGGTACCGGTGCGCTCTCTCTCTCTCTCTCTCGCGCACGCACACAAAATGGCTTGTGCCACGCACACACGGAGCTTGAATGAAACAGAGACCCAGAAGTAGGCTACTTGTACTGTAGCATATTATTTTCAAATCAACAATTTTTCAAATGATGAATTTCACACATAAAAATAAAAAAAGACACATACATTGATTGGGGGTGCTTAGGGGGTGCTATGGCTATCCTAGGGGGAGCTGCAGCACCCCCTAGCGCCCCCCTGGCGCCGCCTATGCAAATGGAAGATAACACAATAAAAGATAGCACTGTATAGTGAAGTATATAAATATTGATACAATAATACGCATAGCTGCATTAAAACAAAATACATTTGGTTAAACCACCATCTCTTAGCACCAGAAATGGATACAATAAATGAAAAGGATCACCGATAAGTTGAGAAAGGAAGATTTGGAATATAAAAGGAACTTTTTAAAAGAAGTACTTCACGGCCCCCTTACCTCCCCCTTTACATTATTAGTACAGCTTTTTTTATCTAAACTATATTCAAAATAAACTCAAAGGTACAGCATCTGAACATGTGATGACATCTCCATCTACATCCAAATGTAAAGAAACATTTCCTGAAGAGCGAATTACAATCATGCAATGCTGACTTTATATCTTCCCACAGAAACCGAGCCCCTCCCTCCTGAGCTGCAGCCTCTCATCACTGCAGACGATGAGGGGTCAGAGGTCAACGCCACGGACCCCATCGTGCAGCTGTTCCTGAAGAGGCAGCGCCGCATGAAGGAGGTGAAGAAGCGCAGGGAGGCCGGAGCAGTGGAGCGGCTGCAGCGCTTTGTAGTGAAGAAGTACTACACCATCCGGAGGGGGTGAGTGTCCTCCTCTGACTAGACGGAAACATTCTGCCACAATCACTCACTCAACACAGCATGATAGAAATATTGACATTTTTGTATGATCATGTATTAGAATAAAGTGCTTAATTTATCTGATGATAGAAAAGTCTAACCAGGGACAGCGGTCGCAAATAAGCCCTAGCAAAAAAAACCTACATCTGTTGGAACTATTCAATTTTTAGTTAAACATTTACTTAGATGCTTTTTTGTATATATACACATTTTATCATTATGTAGTGTAATTACTAATTACAGTGTAATTTATTTTATCATCGTGTAGTGTAATTACTTAGTGAATTTTGGAATGTGTTCATGCATTTGTTTTGAAGGCAGCATCAGGCACAGGGGGATTTGTGTATTTTTTTAGACAGGTGGAGGAGTGATTAGGCACCAAAAAAAAGATTATTTATTTTACCAGGGAAAGCAAGGATGTAAAGCCATTATTTGTTGTATATTTGATTGGCGAAACCTAAAGAAAATAAACAGGAAATACAAGATTCCTGCCGGATAATGGACTTAATCCTGTGTAAGATTTGGCAGCAGTTTGATTTAGAGTTGGTTAATTGTTAGAGTTGCTGCTACAAAATCTGTGTCAAGTGATTGTGGCCTGTTACAATGTTTTTGCGTATGAAAAACAAACAAACGAATAAATAAATTATTGTCTTTTCACATAAAATTGGACAACCACAAACTACATTTCTCTGTTATGGTGTCTCATTATCTCGGTCACCCCCTTTAGCCTCCTGATGACAGCCATCGCTCTGAGGAACCTGGCGGTGGGCCTCCCTCCTCTGGAACAGCTGACCAGAGAAGTGGCCTTCGCCAACATGAAGGCGCCCCAGGCCGAGGGGAACCAGGACGATCCGCTGAAAGATGAAGTTGGTCATGGAGAACTTTAAAGGCTGGGATGGAGGAACTGTTTTGAATGGCTGGATCACACAACAGAGGAGTGTGTGGTTACTACCGGACTGTTACTGGGACGTCGCTGCCCGGAAATCAAAGCTAATTTGATATGCTTCTGAAATATTTCGCATTTCCGATTATTTCGTATTGTAAAGCCAGTATTTTATTATAGCATTTGTTTACAAGTCTGAATTTATACAGTGGACGTTTCTTTTGTCGCTGCAGCAAAACCAAAACGCTGATTATTAACAGATAACGCTTCGTCTCTGTGCAAGATTACATTTCCTGTTTAATTTTGTTTAAGAATTATTGCAATTATGGCTGGGTGACATGACCAACAATAACAATTGGCAATTAATTTAAAATGCTTTAGTGCAATATATGAGCTGCTGGAGGATCACAATTTAAATAAGATGAGCTATTAAGCATGTTACTGAACGTGGGACAGATTTACGAACTTCCTGACGATAACAGGATCAGTTTAGTCAATAACTCCTCCCGTTATTTCTGAGATCTTATTTAAATAACTGGCAGATTCATAAATAAAGTATGCAGTAGGATACGCAGAGGTTTACTCTGTTTTGAGGGAATATATTTGTTTGCTAACCCTGTAATGTGAAAATACAATTGTTGCTTATCAATCAACAGCCTTTTCTAGTCATTTTTCCAATAAAGAGTTTGTGGCAATACATTGAATGTTTCTTTCTTAATGAGTCAGTCTGATACACAGGTTTTGTGGAAATAATTATTTTTATTGGTGTCAGTATTTTACATGTCGAGCATCTTAAAGTGCTACAGTAATTCCAGTGTTCACTGTAGGTTGACATTATGGCACATCAATGACACTTTTCACAGAGCACAAATAATACAATGTTACACAATATAAATACATATATAAATCCACAGGGTGGATCTCTAGGAAATTATTTGTTAAAACATAAAATCATGTTCTGTTTAGTTGAGGTTAATGCTCATTCCATTCAGTATAAATATGTAGTCATTACTGTGCTGTAGTGGAGGTCCAGTCACATCACAAAATGTCATCGATAACTGCACAAAAAGCGACGTGCAACATATTGTTTCACAAAAGCTACGAGTCGTTTCAAGTGTCCAGATGGTTTGTACATCACAAGAAAGTATATCAAGACAATCTGTATTTATTTTTTAATATTGCACAGTGTTTTACTGGTTTAAGTCCTTTAAATCACCACCTCTCATTTTAAAGATGCTTTCCCTTTGCATGATGGGTGACTCTAATCACCACAAGTGTTAAACTGGCCATATATATATATATATATAGTGTAAGTTCAACATTAAACTGAACATGACTGTTTTAGTGTCACATACTGACCTTTTGCAAATGTGTCTGCAGCTAGTTTATGTTTGGGGACGATACAACTAATGAGAAATAAATGAGCATTTAGGTTAAAAATAGTTTTGTTTATATTATTTGCACACACTGGAACAAATGTAAATGTTGTATTTAGGTTTGGCATGTGCTGTAGGACATCAACAAACAGCTTACACCCTGCTATTTGTTCAAAGAGGCTCAGGTCAAATGTTTTTATTTTCTAAAACATATTTGCGCAGAAGGATGCACACATTTGAAATGATAGTGAAATGAAAGTCTCTCCTTATCTTCTCCTAGAGGGGGGGAGCTCCACCAATTTAACACACCGAGGTCTGTTCACAGGTCTAGGGGAGTAATACTGCAGAAGTGAAAAACGTTGTTTCCGGCGTTTAGTTGCTCCAGAGAGCTGTGGCCAATCTGATAAATCCCATCACTTTTATCCACGTTGGGTTGAGGACTACAAATCTGAAAATGACAGAATCTGGAGGTCAGAGAGAAGTGAGCTCACAGATCTCTGATTATCTAGAGGAAACATAAGCTGAAGCTACCTGAATCTACGACCAAAGAGCCAATGGTTGCTTTGCATTGTGGGTAATGTAGGTGCCAGGAAGGGAAGAAGAAATCGTGAAATAAAGAAGATATTTCTCTGGTTCTGCTGCTTTGATTATTTATCATTATTCTGACAATTCATAGGAGTGAAGTGCTAACAGGCGGTGCCACATATTTCTGTCTGTTGTGGTTACATCACCTCACTGAGCTGCTTCTCTACTATTACCACCGTCAACACTACAGTTCTGATGTTTAATAAACGAGGTCCACATCACAACTCCAAGTATTTCCACCCTAACATGTGGCACATAGCTGTCAGCTCCCACACAAACACACTCAGGCTGCTGCCCTGCTCTCACTCATTTGGCGGCTCAGAACGAAGTCAGAAACCACAGCCATGGTTCTCTGAAGGGAGTGGCACCTCTCTGCTGGCAGGCCGTGATCCAGCTCCACACTCCAGCCTGTGTTTGTGCTCACAGCCTCCTCTCTGTCTGGAAAACTAACCTTTAGTCCAGCTGGCATCTCCGTCCCGAGAGTTTCAAATTCTATTTATGTGCTGAAAACACTCTTTGACGTTCTTTGATCCGCCTCTTATCTCTATGTTCAGTTTATCTTATTTTTTCTCAATACTTTGTTAAGAAATAATTAAAATATGAGGTACATTTTATGCTATAATCGGAAAATAATCCCGCATTCCTCTTTCAATTTCAATTATATCTGACAAAGTGTTTGCTTGTATTATTTTATCAGGATTCCAAATCCATTCAAATATTGGTCAGTATTGCTTTTCTTTATTTCATGGTGACTGGTTTTAGTGTTTTATCTATAAAAGAAAAGAAATGTATGGATTTTTTGTTTATGTTTTGAAAATGCGGCTCAGTTTATGTTAATATGTAACGTCCCTCCTGATGAGCTCCTGCTGTTCTCAGATCAGCTCTGCAGCTCTACCTGGGTTGAAGATCTGGGTAGAAAACTCCATGCACCACACCTTCAATCACCACATTCGAAAATGCATCTGAAAGGAAAGAATAGGAGAAAAGTTAAAAATGTAAAAAGGGTAAGGGCATGTAAGTAAGTAAGAAGCTCATGTCCACTTGTTACTAAAACGATTTGTTTGACAGTAAATTAATCCACCACAAACTGTCTATTGCAACATTTCCTGAAAAAACGAAATACATTCCCTAAATATCTAAATTCAATTATATAATTATTGTATAGTTCCAAACATTATTTACTGTACTGATTTCTATGCCAGAGAAGAGAATTATAACAATTGTAAACAGAACTGGCGATCTTTAAACAACCAACATGTTATATATAAACTCACAAACTTATAGATTTGGTGAATACAATTATAATGAATAATTAATGTATAAAGTAATTATTTCCAGACTGCATTAAGAAAGTGTTTCAAAGCTGAGTGAGACAGTATCAATTAAAAGGAATTTGCATATTTAAGCGTTATTCATTTATAATCACTTTTATTTTAATAAGATGATAAAATCTGTATACGGATTTTAGTTTGGCTTTTTTGGAACATGTTATATGCTTCTATTTTATTGAGTTTCTTTCTTTCATTGCATTCTAAACATTTAAAGTGCATTGTATTAATACAATTATCTAAAAAGGGCAGGTCTATAAACATTTGGTTTGTAACTATTTCAAAATTATTATTTATTTATTTGAGTTCTATAACTTGATGACAACCTAAATAAACGATGTTATAAGAATGATAAAGCAGAGGTATATAAGGATAGCAGCCTGAACTCACCGTGAGCAGACGGCAGCAGGTAGGGGTCTCTCAGAAACAGCAGGACTGGCTGATGTGAAAGTTTACTGAAAAACAAAACAAAGAAAAGAGAAGTCAGAGGGTTTGTGGGCGGCTACAAGCAGGAGATAAACACGATGACGAAGTGGTTTCAGTGACATGCTGGGTGAAGTTCAACAGCAGAGCAAATAGTGACTCTGACCTGCGGCAAACAAACAATATATTTATATACGGCTCACCTTGATTCCTCTGATTCTGTATCAAACGACCTGAGAGAAGAAAAATAAAAGCTAAGCCAGATAGCCTTCCAGTGGTATGGTAACCTACTCTTACACAGTTTTAAAAAAGGAATACAAATGGTCTTTCATTCCACAGCTTCAACTCACCCACAGCTTTCTGTTTTTGGCACTGAAGGAAAATGTCGGATATTCAGAAAATCCAGGAATACCTTTGGAAGGACTCCATTTTCCATAATTATAGACTGAGAAAAGAGACAAAACAAAAGCACATGAACAGCCGTAAACAACCAAAGCAACCTAAATGACCTTTTGAAGAAAACAATTTGAATTTATTTTAACCTCCCTACATCTATAATATTTTTAACTTTTAATTTCAGATAGACTACATCTGTATTAGGATATTGACTTTACAGAGACACTAAGTGAAATGTTACTTATACAAAATATAAATCCTCCACACTAGACTCTCCGACACCTACAGTACACAAACATAATACCGCAGCATACTTAATTAAATAACAAGGATTTTTAAAATAATCAAAAGTCAGCTTTATTTGTATACAAAATATGTATCACAGCTGGAATCTGCTGCATTACATCCATGCTTTAACAGCACACATATTTTCAGAAAAAAAAAAACACCTTAATGGGAATCATTTGAAGAAGTTTCCTTTTAAATCAATCGTATTATTCCCTAACAGGCTCAGTTGTGGCGTCGTATTTCTGTAACCATGCTGATTAGACCTCAATCATGTCACATGTGTCATCATCATGTGTCCTGGACAGTAGAGCAGGTACTTTCATTTCTTAAACTCTTCTTAAAATGTCTTGTTTCTTTATTTTCAGTAGAGCCGTAGGGGTGGAGGGGTTTACCTGCAGGTAGAGCTCCAGACCGAGCCTCCGCTGCTCCAGGACTTTAGGAACCCAGTTTCTGACATGTTTGGAGGGCATCTCAGGCGGCTTTATGCTCTTCTTTAGCTGGAGGGTCACAAAAAGAAAGAGAATTATAAATGACATATTTTGGCGTTTCCTGAGATGTGTGGGGAAAAAATGCATGGTTTATGTTTTCCCTTCATTAATGCCCCTCTCCACATCCAAAAAAGGTCCTTTAGCTTTTGTCACACTGACTTATAATAACAAATGGTAGATTAGTCTCGCTCTCATAACTATTGAATGAAATCAATAGTAATCAAATGCAGACTTCCATAAAGTGGCTGCTTATGAAATTTGCAGTAGATATGGGTCCATTGATCCGATTTGTTAGGAGAATGTTTCTAACCAAATTATAGCAACGTTTGCAGTTTGGAAGGGTATTAATATTCAGGTTTTTCCAGGGGTCTGTTGATGCTGGTTTCCTTACAGCATGCCCAATATCAGGAAGCAGCTAAATGGAAACCAGCCATAATTAATTTGACTATTTACCACTATGCTTCTGAACGTTTCACATGTTAACAGTGGGCTGCACTGAAATCAAAAAATCAAACAACATGTCGACTAATGGCCAGACAGGAAGAGGAACTTGTCTGTAAAGCTATAACCTCAAACAAAGTGCTATGGTGAATGGTTAACCACCAGAAAGCATTCATCATGTATTCATTTGCTGCTGTGATTTACTGATCCTGCGTACAGTGCACACAATTTAACACCAGTAAATAAGCATGTTCTCTGCAGACTAATGGATTACATCTTTTAGTTTTAATGGGTTGTGTATATCAAGTTGTGTGTATTTCATTTATTGGTTTTTCAAAAAACTATCCCAGCAATTAAAGATGCAAGATCATAAAGCCAGAATTGTCATATTAAAATTGCAGATAACATTTAAAAAAATCGCAATTCATTAACTGACTAGTCCTTTTTACAAGTTATGCTATACATATATTATGTAATCGTTTATTTGACAGGGACAATGCACAGTAATGAACACTTAAAACATTAAAATGTGTCGAGCGTAACAGTGCCAGATTTAGCTTTGAGCTAATTTCCATCCGCAGTCCCTCACGTAAAACATTTAAGAAAATTACATTTTACAAACATAGCAATATGTATTCAATTATATATTAAATGTGTTATTGCAAAAAAAAAGCATCAAATGTGGTGGTTAATATGTCAATCATAAATATGTGTTCGCCCATTAAAGACTACGGTTAAAGACTTGAACATTTCATTTGAATTTGATAAGAAAGGAGGACTTTGTTGACACTTCAAACCAATAACTATTCAGTAACTTTGGGGATGCACTGAACTCACCATTTTATGCAACGTGTGGAATTCACTGTAGCGTTTCTCGACAGCATGTTGTCTGCCGTTCATCAGCACGTCAATTCTGAAGACCTGAAAGAAAGAAAAAAGTTACTACTCTCTGCAAAAGGTCTGAGTTGTGTTGGTGAGTCAGTTGAGAGAATCCTGAATAATCACCAGAGCTCATCAGACCAAAATGGCCCCACCCTGCGCTGCCAGTGTGTGTGCGTGCGTGTGTGAGTGTAGAGCTGTCAGTATTGTAACTGTGGTGTCAGCGTGTTACCAAGAGGAAACATCTGTCAGAATAGCTGAAACATCCCTAACAGTCTTCTACTTCCTCCCTGGCTCTTCTTGTCAGCATTATATAAATGAGGAAATCCAGTCTGAAATGACGGCAGACAGTGGTGTTGCCTCAATTCTGTATTTGACCGACACAAACTGCATCTCCTACGACTGAGAGCCAATGAATGAGAATAATTAACCAATCAGAGACTTTTCAATAACATGATGTCTTCACTTGGGAAAAACAGCAATAATAAGGTCAAAGAAGTCCCACAAACTCAAATTATTCAGTGTGTGCATCTTATATCTCTTGTTTTCTCATTGAAAAAGACATTCAGTCATTTTGTTCACACTGTGGCGCTAACACAGGAAGCGGCCTTTAAACAGCTGACACTGTATTTTAACTGCACTGTCTAAAGCAGTGGTTCTCAACTGGTCACGCCTCGGGACCCACTTTTTTCCTTTGTCAATACATCGCGACCCAACAATTTGAACCACTCAAATCTATTCAAGAAAAAAATCGTGCTGTAATATATACGCTTTTCAGCATACAATATTAATTAAAGTGAAGTACAGTGCATATATCCCTTAACAGAACTAAAGTATGCTTTAAAAAAAGGTTTAATGAGATGATGGTCATCAAGTTTCTAGAATCAAAGCTGAAATGTATAACATAAAAATGCACACTTGTATTGTACTCAATAAAAAAGGCAGACTTGGAGCCAATCCTTCAAATTCACCACACATGAAAAATATGACATGCTGAAAACCCAACCCCAGAAGGGTCAATCAATCAATCAATCAATGTTTATTTATATAGCCCAATATCACAAATGTTACATTTGTCTCAGTGGACTTTACAGTTTGTACAGAATATCAGTATGACAATACGACACCCTCTGTCCTTAGACCCTCACATCGTACAAGGAAAAGGGTGGTCTGGGGGACCCACTTTTGGGTCGAGACCCACCAGTTGAGAACCATTTATTAATCCCTGTGGGAAAATTCAGGAGTTTGAGCAGCAACAGAGTAAGTGCGAAATTACAGATTCACAAAATATTAATCAAATGTAAGATACAATTAAAATTATATACAGGTAAGTAGCTGTTAAAACAAGAAATAAATTAAATGAACATATTTATTTGAATCAATAATATCATTTTAAAGAGTGCCTTTACACTTTATTTGTATTATTGAATTGAGGTCTGCTGCTTTACTTATATCAGTCTGTATTTATGTCAGACAGCTGGAGATCCTGGGTGCGTCTGGATAAACTAAGACACACATTTCTGCCAAAACGTCTCTAAAATCAGCAGGTTATGTTTTCTCTGTGTAATAATCCCAATTTGAACTGATTTGTACTCTGACATGTTTACAGTGTATAGAAACAAGGCGAGTGCAATGCGTTGCAGCAAAACAGACAGGAAAGCTTATATTAAAGCGACATTTACTTTTTAGCTTGATTATAAAACAGACGATTGATAATTATTTCGAGGGAAGAGAAATAACATGCGAGTAAAAATGAAAAGTGATGACAGCAGCAGGGCAGACACACACACACACACACAGAAGAGAGAGAGAGAGAGGGAGAGAGAGAGAGAGAGGTTATTTGTTAATCAGCTTACCGTGTATCCTTTCTCGATCGAGTTGTTTTCGGAACGAAACGAAGGGATCGACACTCTCACTGGATGCATTTTAACTTGAGAAATGAACAGTTTTCCACGTAATGTTTTGATCGTATGGCACACACACATACACACATTCACACTCACACTGCTGGTGGTGGACTCCAGTTTCTTCAGCAGCCTGAGGAAAATCCAAGGATTCAAACGACATGGAGCCTCAGAGGCGCCCCCTGTTGGCCCGGAGGACACTGCCGGGACAGATTCTGATTTTATTTGTTATTATTTCTTGTTTTTAATTTAATATTGTTCAATACACATTATGTGAGCGAATGAGGGCCACATTTTGTTTTTTTATCTTACCAAAAGGTTTTGTTTTTTGTTTTTTTTTCAAATAATTCTTAGATAAAACCATAGCCTGTATGATAAAACTCAGAACCAAAAAAAAAACATACAAGGAATTTGCTTTGGTGTATTTTGGTGGAATGATAAACACAACATAAGGACGTTTTAAGAGATCAAAAATAGAGCAGTTATCAAAAGAAAATATATATAAAAAAACGTTATAACATTAAAAAGACTAAAGACAAATACTTACACAGAATATAAATATAAATATATTAAAACGTAATACAATGATTATATAACAGATTACATTTGGAGTGGTTTTCTTTTTAATACTGGTAATAGTTTTAAAATGTTTTACAGTAGCTATGTTCCTCTAACTGTTTTTATGTATGCAGTATGCACCATTATACACCAAAATAACTCCTTGTGTGTATAAATACTTGTTAAAATGCTGATATGTTTATCACTTTAATATTGCAGATTTTAAAGGTGGAGCTACATTTAACTGCGTTGTTTACTGCTGGGCGGCATAATCACATATGAGAATGTATCATGGGCTTTGTGAACTTGTAATGATTTATTGGATTTATTCAAATGTAATCTGAATCTTTTGTAGTTTCCAGCTTTTTTAGGCTATTTTGGGTGTCAAAATGTGTGATTAAGAAAATAAGAAACAAGGATAAGACAGGGAAATAACTTCAGACTGTTGAGTCCACAACAACGATACAGTGTCACAAAGTTTTATTCAACTCAGTTTCAACAAAAGCTTTTGAGTAAAGAGAGTTTCACCCATTGCATATAAATATACAAATACATTTTCCTTTACAGTCCATTTCAAAATAGTGATATAATTCATGTTGAATTATCAACAAGGGTAAACCGGTTTACATTTTTAACTTGCTAAGCTTCTAAATATCATGGATTTAATTCCTTAACGATCTTATAAGTGGTATAAAATGCAGAGAATACAGTACAATGCAAAAGAAGTAAGACATTTAAACATGTTTAGAGAAATAGGAGATAAGAAGAATAGACCTATCAGTGTGGAGAAAAACGTTTTACTGGCACTATGACGTAGGATAGTCCTTATTTAAAAAATGTTGAGTATTTAAAAATTATAAAATGTATTATTAAGATGTATTTCGTGTTGTTTTATATGCAGTCCTCTGCATTGTCAATTACAGTACATCTCACTGAGTTGCTGTGAAGGACTCTTAATACCTGAGAAGAAAAGAAGAAAAGAAGAAAATCATGATGAGGATTGATGGAGGATACAATGCTTTAATACTTTCACCTGCTGCTATATCGATAAACTGTTACTGCTACTGGATGGGTATTTTTTAAATCATGTAATTTCTAGTTGTATCTTTTAATATTTGTATGCAGGCATCTTGGGCTATCTTTGGCTCTTAACTTGCTGTAACAAATGTACATTTCCCCTCGGTTGGACAAATAAAGGTATTCTCATTCTGCTGAAGAAATATCAAAACCATAAATGTTACTTAGGGTTTGCTACTCACGATGACAGGTGACATCCTGAGACGTGGGCGTAGTTGCCGGTGTACTGGACAGTACAGCGCACAACGTTGTTGCTGTAGTCTGACTCTGGGACATGATAGTTGGGATTTACTTTGATCTGTGGCAAGAAGTAACACAGCAACAAAGGTAAATAAACAACAAAGACTCTGATCAAATATTCAAGGATTCAAGGTGATTCCACACAAGAGTAACTGTTCAAATGGGTCAGATGTCTCGCGAGGCAGATAAATGTCATCTGGTATTTCTGACAAACCTTCAGGATATAGTCTCCAGCCTTCACATCTGTGATGTCGATCCACTGGCAGTCGATGTCTGCGTTGTAGGTATCATAACATCCTGGGCTCAGACCCTGCATGTTGGACAGTATCCACGTAAAACATCGTATAAACAAACTTTTTAAACAATGTGAGGGCTTTGTATATAGAACGGTAACTGTAACAAAGATTCTATTGTTTTAAAAGAGTACAACATCTACGTTTTACGATAAACATAAATAATAAATTAATAGTGAAGTCAGCTTGGCAAAACATTAAAAGAGAATGGAAGAATAAGAAATGCACCAGTAACAGGAAATCATTGAAATATGACTGGCTCGTGCAAAAAGGAAATATTAAAATGGTTCTTTACAGGACAGCTGCCTCACTAAAAGATATTTTGTTTTTCTAAGTTCAAGTCTGCTTTACAGAGATTTGTGAACCAAAACCATGCAACAGGGTCTGTCAATGAGAAGTCATCATCCTCTAATTTGGTATGAACCGACACTAAATGGAAATGTGAACGTGCAACATGGCATCAAAATAATTTAAAGTTATTTCCTATAGCTATACATCTTGATGTGAAGTGGATTTTGTTTTGTAACTTTCATAATTCAAAAAGGCCTTTTTCCAGAATACATTTTTTGATATGTCAGAGAAGGTACCGTAGTAAATAATCAAATAAATGTAATCTGAAGTCCTGCAGCTGCTTCAGTTCCACCGTCCTGTTATTGTGAGGGCTGGCTCACTGTCCTGGCTTACTGCGACACATGTTGCATTCATGTGGTGTCGGAACAATCGTAAATATCAGTTCCCAACTGGGACAATGTATGTGAACGTGACATCAAGTCAGAACAACAACTCCAAAAGTTGCGTCACCAGACAAAAGCAAATGTTGGGTTGATAGTAAGAAATGTTTAGTTAATTCCCATGATGTTGCATATCTATTTTGCTCACATGTTTTTTAATATGGTATTAGGTTAGTACTGTAGGTTCCTTTCCACATAGAGATAGTTTTTTATTAGCCTTAACACTGATAAGAAGTAAGGTAATGCAATATTTGTTGTGGTTAAAGGGAATGCAACGCAAGTTTCACTAAATCTTTTTTCTACAATACAACATAAAAGAGCACACCGAAGTCGGATGAATGTCTTCCCAACTTTTGCTGGACCATCAGAGGAGCATGTACTATTGTTTGTATCATTAGAAATGTATATAATCGCTTTTCGTACGATGAAAAGTCCAAATATATGCAGTGAAAAAGGCTTATCTTTACACCCATATGCTACTGTAGTCTGATGTTCAACAGTTTTTTGGCCATTGGGGTCCTTTCAATCCTGTTGTAATAATAATCAAACAACGCAGTGCAGGGTATACAAGTGTAGCCATTAAAATAAATGCTTCTCCAGGGGTGTTTATAAAGACTTCAACCATGGCAATAACTCTTGGTTAGTTACATGTTAGATTGTCTATGTGTGCACGATGACTGTAATTCATGATTACATTGTTCTTGCTCTACAGGAGCTAACTGGCTCCATACGTGCCATATCATGTTCCATGGGAAAGGAACCCACTGACCCTGTTCATACAAAAGTCAACTAATACTTTGCTAATAAAGAAACATTTCAGTTTAAAAGTCTGCAACATTTGAAAAAATTTAGGAATGTTTTTGACCTGGCTATGTGAGGTACAGGCAAATCTCCTGTAGTAGCCGTAGTCACAGGAAGTGTCCTCCAGGCAGAAGCTAGCCTTGTGGCCCTCAGCCACCGATTGTTGGGTGGAGGCGTCCAGCAGTTCGTAGTGGCTGAACTCGTCCATGCTGTGGTAGTGCCTGTGGATCAGCAGGGTTCATTTTTAATGTAAAGCGAAGGAGGTCCACATCAATCTGGGACTTATAAAAACAAACAGACACTGTTAGTCGAGACCCACCAGAGACTGTTCATGAGCGCAGTTACACCACAGTGAATCTGAGTTTACTTCCACTTCATTATGTTAAAGACAGTTTGTTTTATGATAACACAACAGTCTGAATCTTAGCACAAGTTTACTTTCAAAACACTGACAAGTAATATATACAGTCCACATCGGCAGTGTGTTGGATCTCTGCCAAATGCGCTCCTTTTCGGGAATCAGCGCAGTGGACCGATTGTTGCACAACATAACTATGGGCTGAGGTAGTTTCTGAGGAATCAAGGAAAACTAGGCAGCTTTCCATAAGCTCAATAAGAAAAGCAGCGGTTCCCCTTTCTGGCTCATTATCTTCATCGCAATACTTTATTTTACAACATCTGGCTTTGCAGCTGTAAATTAAGTGAATTGAAGGTCATATGAAGTGCATCTTTTAAAAGGTGTATTTTACTGCCTTCATGCTGAGATTGCATTAATACAAAATGACACCTATAATAAAAGCTCTGATATGAAAACTGATAAGCCTATAAAAAAGCTTACAAAAACTATAAGACAGCCAAAAGTAACAACTGTGGTTCAACAGGGGGTGCCATACTACAGACTGGAAGAATACAGTGGAAAAATAACAAATACATTGGAAAAAACAAAGAGTTAAAAAGAGTGATGTGTGTCGAATTCAATCTCTTGAGAAAAACATATGAGCAATGCAATAAGTCTATATCTGAGTCAGACACATCTCTTGATTTCAGCATGTTGGCCAGTGAGAACAAAGGATGTAAAAGTCTCTCTGTGATTGATGGTGAGGTGGACATGACGTTATACCCACTGGTGACAGCTGTGCCACTCCCAGGAGTAACGTGGCCTGCTGGGGAGGAAGTCTGCTGTCCCCTGGTTCTTCACTCTCTGGGGAAACCTCAGCAGCATGCGGGTGTCATAATCTCTCACACTGCCTGTATAGGCCGAGCTGCAGGCACACAGAAGAAGAAAACACAAATCATACGTTGATACAAGTCCGTCATTAAGACTGTTTTTCCTGCTAGATCCCTTCTGGGTGAAAGCTGTCTATGGTGGGAAAACAGTCTGGAGGCACATGGTTGTTTGGTTAAGCTTTCGATAATGTGTTTACCATTTGGGCTCAGGGAAAACTATGATTAAACAGAAATCCTCCACCACCCACCAGTATGCGCCATCAGGGTTCATTTTACCTCATCTTATGGCTCCACTGGGCACTGCAGACCTCACCCAAAAACACTTAAAGCAGTCATTATGGCTCATATGTCTCTGAATCACTCAGACTTGGATGCAAACCCTGTCTTTTCTCTCTGTCTCTGTGGATTAGTCCTGACAGAAGTGTACCTTGACAAACAGTTCTCCTCAGATGCACATCTCAGGTTGTACATTGGGACTCTCTGGACATAAGAAGAGGATTGAATGTAGTACGGGTCAGGTACCAGATCAGGCAGACCTGAACACAGTAAAAAAAACAAAAGGGGTACATCAAGCATAAATCAAAATCTGAATGAATGTTTCATACAGCAAACATGTTAACAGATGCACATAGAGCTAAAGTGAGACAAGATAGACAAACAAACACACAGACAGACAGACATACAGACAAAAAGGATCCTAAACTCCTCTTTATAGGTTAGGCCTATATATCAAATCATTTTTTGTTTTGGGAACTCTTACCGTACTGGTGATTCCTTGTGCCATATCCGGGTCTCGACCTCTGCCTCGGTCTCTCATACACGTCATAGTGATTATGATCGGTGGATTTGTAAGGGTCGTATGGATCATCCCCCACCATCATGTCTTCTCTCCGGGACAGAGGCGGACTGACACTGGGCTTTTCCTGAGTCTCATTGCTGCTCCTCTGCGTCCCGTTGCGCTCACCGGCCCCGTCACGGAGATGCTGGCGATGCTCGTGCCCCCTTGCGAGCCTTTGGAGCGGCAGCGGGAGCCCGCGGGGGCTTTGTGGCCTGGACGCCGGCCCGGGGGACTGCGGGGCCGCCGGCTGGCTCCGGGGGTCCTGATGTGTCACGTCCGCATCTCGGATGATGGTGAGAGGTTGCGCCTGCACTTGTTGCTGCGCTGCACCCCTGCGCCTTCCGGGCTGGTACTGCGACCCCTGGCTTAAAATGCTAAACACCTTACCGTTGTGGGCCCACTGTAGTGTCTGCCGGAGAGCCGCTCTCTGGTTGTTCCCTTGTTGAGTCCCCGGATTCGTCTGAGACTGTGCAGTTTGCAGGATGGAAACCAAAATGTAGACGCACGCATATGCGTAAAGTGGCGTGCCAAGTGTCCGTAATCCCATTGTGGCCTGTATTAAAGGAGATGTAATGGGACAACGCGAATACTTAATAATAAACCAGGGTTGCAACTTGCTTTTAAATATCCTTCCTTTCCATTTGAAGGATATTCAATGAGCAGAGAGGCAGTTTAAATGTATCCGTGTAAAGTCATATCGCTCTGCTCCTGCAGGAAGATGATGATGAGGAGAGAAGGAGGAGTTCAGCATTTTTGAATTTGTTACACAAGTCTGATGCTGCTGCTGCTCATATAACCACTAAACGGATACGCGGTGTGTGATCATGTCCAGCCAAAAGTGTTTGATAACGGCTCTTACTCCGAGAGGTGTGTCAGTGAAAGGCAGTCAAACTTTTCCTCCCTCACAAAAGAACAGATGCATATTTTGAATCAAAACAGCTGGAGAAAAACAGACACAAAGATGATGATGTTCCCACTTTATTATGATGCATGGGTTTTATATAATTATGCTCAGAATAAATGTCTGTATATTGTCCTCATTGATTCTTTGTCTGCTAGATCAACAAAAAGTCATGATAGATAGCTTTTCCCTTGACTGTTGGATGAACTCCTAACCAAATTGCAGCACCCACTGCCAGAAGTCTGTGCACTGCACTTTCTCATAGCAGGATCTGACAAACCTCAACAGGAATCGTTGATGGTCCTGCATCATTTTCAGTTTTCTTCTGGGAAAACGTCTCCCACAAACTCTCTCCGCCCAGCTGTCTGTGCTGCAGCCCTGCTGACGATGTGAAAGACTCATCACATGCGTCTCACAGTAATCTTCTATAAGGTCATAATCATTTTGTTCTGAGCAATAAACAAAATGAGGCTGTGGTGACATTTGATCTGCACTTGTGCGTCTGGTGGCAGGCTGGTGACCCCACACCCCTCTCCTGATGAGGGCAGCTCATTTGCTGCAGCCCAGTCAAATCACCGCCCTACTGTTAACACCAGAGCTGTAATGCATGGATTGGGAAACCTAACCTAAGGTTTTTCCCTTTGTCTAGCAAACTAGGAAAATCGTTCTTCCATAATTGACCCCAGGAAGGTTGCTGCTGCACCATTAGTTTAGGACTTCAATGCAAAACAATTGGATTAAAATGTTACAACCTTAACTGTGCTATGTATATTTACCAAAAACAAATAATAGAAATCCATAAGCAACAAGTAATGAAATCTATGACAGACAGATCAATTAAAGGGTCCCGTATCCTAGACACTATAGGGGGAAGATAAGATGACAATAATAGTAAGTGCTGCATACCATTTTCTTATCAGAGATGTTATGAAAGTGGGGGTTATGGTCGTGGCTTAAGTAAACTTAACTTTCTTGTCATATTTCTTCCGATTTCTTGTATCTTACATATGAAACAACTAATTCTAGAATTTCAAACATGAAGCACATAGTGCTAAATTTGAAAAAAGTAAAGAGAATGAGGAATATTTAGCTATAAATATGTTTTTATTACTTTTATTAACCTTAATTTTATTATTTAGGGCAATCATTTATTTTTCAGGAATGTCCTTTTGACACAGTTATTCACATATACACCAAAATATTACTTTTTTAATGTTTCTACCACTGCGCAGCAACACTCGGATATGAAACCTGCTTCTATAGTTTTTATGGTAGTGCAGATTGCAACTAAATGAAATAGTCTCCGCACCCCCCTCCCAACGAGCGTGAAGTTGACCGTTACGCTTAGCTTTCAGGCTATCCTTACTATAAAATTACTTTGAAATAAACACATTTCGTCTGGCTTTAGCTGAGTTTTACCAGCGTATAGGAGAACACGGTGGCCTTCAGGTAACAAAAAATGCTAAAGGTCCATATAGAACCAAAGTTGCATTGGTCTGCTCTGAGCAACTGTCGGCACACGCTGACTCGTGAATACCACTACCTGCAGACTACTGCCACTTGTAGATCAGGTAGTGCACCATTGTCAACAATCTATATCATGTCTTGCTCATGCGAGAACAAACTAAACAGGGGCCCATTCATAAAAACGTTGCCCCAAAGCACTAGTGGCCAAAGATTCCACAAGGTACCTTTAACTTTAAATCTGGCACATTTCTAGAAGGAGAAATACAGAATATACCAAGCTTTCAGGGGCTCTAAGCACAATGTGATTTATACATGAACTTTTATGATTCTCTATTCTGCCCAAACAGTAGCTGTGAAAGAGATTAAGATCCAAAGTTGGACTAAAAATACTTTACAGTCTGAGAATGGCTTTAATTGAAGGGTACACAAATTAAATCAGGCTGTAAATGACAGTTTAAGCATGTGTATTGTTCTTGGATCACGGAGGGTGCACATCAGTTTACATTTCAGGTTGTGTACGTTCTAAGGTCCAATCAGAGCCTATCAGAGCCAAGCTGAGTTATCTGAACCCCTGAAAAAGAATCCTCCCTGCAGATGTGTATGAGTTGTTCAAGAGTTTAAGATAAGAGGGAAATGTGTGATACTATAACAAGACTCCAGAAGCTCACTTATTCACAATTTTCAGTTCCCGAGGATTAAAAAATGGTCATATGAAAATCTTTCCAAATAAAGTCACAGCTATATTGAGAATAAATGGGGCAGCTCTTTTATAAATGGTAACTTTTTGGCCCTCCGGTCATTTTATTTTCATTCTACTAATTAAGATTGGTTTGCCTATAAATCACCTACAGATTAAGTTTGTTTTTCCATTGCAATTGTGTTTTCCTTTGAGGATGACTAACTTACACTGGTTCAATTCTGCCCACACAAGTGAAAACTATGTGCATGTGGTGCCGTGTTTCCTCCTAAGACAGAACCAGCTGTACCGGGTTGATGATATTTTTTTGCTCGTAAATCATTGGACTTTTTTTCTGTGTGCAGAGCCCTTATTCTCTCCAGCGAGGGCAGCACAGTGTTCCCCTTTAAAGCTCAAGAGACACATCTGCAACAAATTAGCCAAGTTCTTTTGTCCACGTTGCTGGAATTCACCCTCCATTTCTGAGCAGGCTGAAAGAATTGAACGTCTGGGTTGCAAACTAGGAGGGAAAATAGTGACAAGGCCTCCTGCATGAGACACACGTCATTGGGTAAAGAGGGAGAGAGGATGCTAAATTTACCATAAAACAAACACCAACTATTCCCTGCCATCACTGACTCAACATCTGTCAGACATTTGTCTCGTTGCTTGAGATGTGACATTTAAGCTGTTAAGCATGCAGCCAACGCTTAGATTTAACACAGATATAGTTATCATAGTACATTCTGCATATGATATAAAATATATCTGCAACTTCAGTGCTTAAATGTCAAATGAGGGTTGCCTAAAGTTCAGCTGCAAGAGTATCAGTTAAACTAAGTATTATTTTCTTCTCCAGTTCTGATTTGTTTTTCTCTCTATTTGTATTTGCATTTAATTATTCATTGTCATGCCATCATTATGATCTCATCACAGTGAAACAGGACCTAACACATCTCAGAAAACATCCAGAGCAAGACCTACGTCCTCTGCTGATCTCCTTACAGCTTTTTCCACTCTTCCATCCATTTGCAAAACTCAGCAACAACCTCAGGTTCATCTCAGCTCAAAACTCTATGACAGAAACAGACAATTCAAATATGTTCTCCTCTTTCATAAATACTAGGTTTCCATTACTGTTAGCGCACCACACACACACACACACACACACACACACACACACACACACACACAC
>CALSBZ010046939.1:6023939-6038574 GCA_943591055.1 Gobionotothen gibberifrons
ACAGCAAACACCTGTGTATCTTCCTAGGCAAGTACAGCCACAAGCACAGCAGTATCTTCCCACACAATTCCAGCAACAGCAAATACCTATGCATCTTCCTACCCAAGTACAGTCGCAGGCTCAGGTATACACTCCCATACAGCATTAACAAAAGGGACAATGGAGAGGAAAGCAACGCTCAAGAGGAAGAAGGGATGATGGCTGCTTCATATGTGGTGATTGTAGACATTTGGCCAGAGATTGCCCCACTCAGCAATATCCACCACAAGGTATCACCTCACAATACAGAGGAGAACCAGTGTTAGATATGAGGAAAATTGAGGCGGAAGCATATGCCAGGGCCCTGACGAATATTACTGTGGGATCAGGTGATTGGGTAAATGTAAAAATCCACAAGATTAACTCGTTGCAACCTGTATGGAGTGGACCATGGGAAGTTGTAGAACGCACTGCAGATGCACTCCGGATCAAAGTTAAAAAAGGAACATGTTGGCACCCACTTACAGTGTGTAGCCGTACCGCCACATTTCCAGAAACGACACGGCAGTTGGAACTAATTTTGGAAAACTGGTACAAAACAATAAGGAATCGAACATTTTTAGGAACGACAGCACCAGGAGATGAGTAAACTCAAGAATCTGTAGAGTGTAAATACATTGAGAAACACATTTTTACACTCAAACTGTTTGCATATCATAGACAAGGAATTTAGAATATAAATAAATGTTCACCAAAAGTAATAAGTATAACGGAAAGTAGACGTAGGCCTACACTTGAGTACACTTACATTACTGCGATCTGATTGTGGTGTGCTCTGCAGGTTTACTATTGAGCTAAGTAATAGTGGGATTTAAAGTGTGGAGATGTTCTTTCGTAGTGTGTGGAATATGTGATGCTTGAAACATGTAGGTATTCCAATTTATAGGAGAAAATGGTTTCCTGAAAGAGTTATGTTGGGTAAATATGTAGCAATGGTTGAAGTAATTCTTGGAAGGAGTTTGTGTAATATCATTAGTAGACATTAATTGTGTTGTTTAGATGGCATTTAACAACTAAGACAGATAGTATGATTAGAAAAGACAGAGTGGAAAGGGTTGGTCAGAAAAGCTACGACCCCGACCCTCCAAGCAGACAAAATACCTAACCAAACAGGAGACTCCTCCTTCTCCATCGAACAGACAGAGAACCAAAGCTGAAACAACAACAAGACTGCATCCAGAACTGCAGCCAGAACTATCTCCACCTGAGGCATCCAGAACCAAACTTTATGCTGACATACAGAGAGATACTCTCATCAGTCCCTCAGACGGGGCATGAACTTCCAAGCTGAGCCACGAGATTTGGCAAGAGCAAAGTGTGGGACGTGAGAGCAGAATCCGCCCTCCATAAAAGCAGCGAAGAGACTGTAAAGGAGATGAAGTGCAAGAACAGTGGCATGATGTGGGCTGCAGATGTAACTGGGCCAAAGGCTGCCTACAAGAGTTACAGCGGATGGATTCAAGAGCTGATGGACTGAAGAGAAGACAGAATCAGAGGAGTTGGCAAGGTCGATTAGAAGTGAGGAGGCCGGGGTCACGGCTTGAGAAAACCAGAGGAGGAGAAAAGGAAAACGGGAATGAGTGAGTTTACACATAAACACACTTATTCACAAAACACACATAAAAGAGACCACATTTAAAGAACTTGAATAGACTTGATAAATACGTAAAGACAAAAAGATTTATTAACCATGAATTACTCAATTGGTAAATTAAAATAGCAGGAAAGAAGAAACTATTGAAAAAAATTGAGGAAGTCATTCACTCTGACATCATTATGACTTTAGTTGTTTTTGAATCATAATGAAATTGTATTACATAACGTTAGTGTGTTTTTACCACAAACAGGAATAGTTAATTGTTATATTAGATTTGAGAAAGATTACAAGGATTTTATTTAGTTTACCATGAAGATGTTTTTTGTTTTGTAACATATGCCAAGTAGTAAGATTCAAGTATCAGCAGGTTCTGAATTATTATTCCTCTGTCCCACAACCAACAAGAATGTGGATGGGGAGAACTATATCTACTAGAAACAGCAGAGATTCGTAAATTGCACCAGAGACACAGTAAAAGGATGACACAAACATTTAGATAAAAACAGACCGATAGAATGGCGCTAGACTTGTTTAAATAAAGAGTAATATTTAGCTATTTTTAGATAGTTTAATCCTTCTTATACTTTGTAAAAGAACAAGTGCCTTTACACCAGATACAATATGAAGATGATTTATGATGTGAAAGGAGGGAGAAAGAAATGTTCCAATACCAAGCCATGCTGCTATTTTTAGGAATGATATTGAATGTTAACACTAGAAGTTATGCACAAGGGAAAACTTTTATGTTTGAGCACCATCAAAGTATTTTTGTATTTTATAAAGTTGAGGTTATTGAACCATTCCCCCAGATTGTATGATTTTGATAAGAGTTATGTACTATGTAAAGTTCAGATGAAGAACTCATTGATTTCAGTATTATGTACACACCTTTTAAGGTGTGTAAGGAGGGACTGTTAGTAAATTAAAATCAATGTTGATAAGGCGTAATTTGAATTAAATACAATATTTGATTTAAATCAGTTTTATTCTGAAAAACCGGAAGTTCACTAACTGTTAACTTGACACTTTTATTCTGAAAATTCGTCACTTCCGGTTAGCTTTAGCATCTGACGGGATGCTACGGTTTCAAACCATGATTGAAGGTGAAATGACATGTGATGTTCTACACTGAGCACACTGGGATTAGCACTCATTTATTGATGCTGAATAATGTGTAGCAGGGAATGTTTAAATAACCACAGACACCAGAATGATGTAATTTTGCAACAGAAAAGGCACCACATGCATTGGACCCGCCCCCCGATGACGCCGGCCAATAGGAGAAGACCTCAGATGACAACAGGGAGGCCAAGCCAGGGACCAGACCTCTTTGACCCCCGACACTGGACTGAGCAGACAGATGGGGAGAACGCCTCCTCGCACATTTCATTTGTAGACCACCGCATCTTTTATTTAATTAAATGCTGTTAACTTTTATAAGCTTCCCTTGACTCTTTTCAGTCTCTCCTGCCTTCAGGGTTCGAAATTACTTACAAAAGCAAATCATACTACTTCCCCACATTGTACAACATTTGCTTCAAATACAGAAGCTCACTGGTTAAAACTGTCACCTCTCAGTAAGAGCTGTATTGTAATTTTGTGCAAGTTCACCTCCAGTTTCCATGCTCCAGTGCCGCTCAGGCGGGCAGGAGTAAACTAACCTCAGCTTTAAATGTTAGTCTGTCCTTCTTCCTCTATATGCAGATCAAAGTGGGTGAGATCCGGCCACAAGTGACCCTTAATTACTTTAACACTGGTATAAAAGTGAAAACAATAATTAGTGAGTAAAGTGAGGTAACAAAGGGGAAAGAATGTGACATTAGTATGAAGGTTTCACGATACAAAAGAGACTGAGGGAAAACTATATTTCTTTGTGCCAAATTGTCTCTTGACTTACAACTTTGTGACTGGATGTAGGAAAAGTGCTTGAGAATGAACTATGAGACAGGAATAGAAACAACTGTGACTTTGATGGATATACTATTTTTCAGATGCACAGCTCTTAAGTCCTGGCTGTCAGAATGAAGTGGTTATGTCACCACATGAATCAGACATTTATTTTGCGATGGCTCCCCCTGGAGGACGCACACAGAACATTAAAATAATCACTGCACTCTGGCCTTTGTTCTTACAGTAAGTCTAGATTTATAAATTGAATATTAAAGCTAGCCTGAGCTGTTTTGTTAAGTTTAATCTTACTGTTATAAATAAAATGTTATTGGTGCAAAGTGTCCTAGCTTCAGCTTCGTTTGAGCTAGTTTTACCCAGTTTAACAATCCTTCTGTGACATTAATTAGCAGTCGTCAACACAGGTAGTATTATCTTTTTTTGCGATTCACATAATGTCTATTAAATAATTACTGATGTCTCAGAAATAAGACCACATGGACACAATGATTTCTGCTAGTCTCTTTAGTTTATTTATAGAAAGTGAAACGAAACAGGAACATTTACAGTACAGATTAAGCACTTAATTTAGGACAGTTTGAAACGCGAGGGCAGTGATTGGTAAGTGGTCTGCCCTCGCTCAAGGGAAAGCCTCCAGCTTGACTTGAGACCGCCCCTGTTATAAATAAATGTAATTATAATGAAGCCAGCTGCAATGGATCATTGAAAGCCTGAAATTGAAAATCTGGCAACGCCCTCTTGGAAAATAGTGGGAGGGCTTGACCTTCCTCGAAACTGGTCGTAGGCAGGAACAGGTAAGCTGGAGTCCGAAATTAAGTGCTTCATCTGTAAGTAAGCCTCAAAGACAAAGCACAACAGTGTCTAACATTTTATCAGTCATAAATATTAATAAAAACACTGAACAGATTTGAGGCAAAACATTTCATGTTGGTAAGGCTGCTTGAAACTATCCAATATTTGTTCATATCACTGATTTATAAAAAAGTAAATCATAGATATTTTTTAAGATGTGATTAATGGAAAGTGAAGCTCAGTGCAGAGAGGAATGCAGATCTTGACAGACAGACCATGGGTTTAATAGGGTGGCTGCAAGGAGAAGCGTTTGAGTCACGCAGCGTAAAGCCAGTGACCGGAGAAGTAGCTCTCGGTGCTCAGGCCGACCGTCCCGCCACTCGCCTCCAGCCACACTTTGTCCCCCGCCCAGAGCCAGAGCAGCATGTCCCCTGCTGATATGTGCAGACCTCCCAGAAAAACCTTGAAGCTGCGCAGCGCCACCTTGTTGTTACGAATCAGGTCTACATTTCCTGAACTGAGGAAGGATTTGCAGAGAAAGCTGAATTGATAAACACCGGGGATGACGCAGGTGAACTGGCCCGTCTCTGTGCTGTAGTGGCCCTGTTTGTTGTAGATGACCTCTTGGAAACGGATGATTCTCTCTGAGGAGGGGCTGTACTCGCCCAGGCGGACGGAGAAGGCAGAGTTTGACAGTGAAGCATTGCTGGGAAGAGCTGGCAGCTGGTCTTTTTTTATGTTTGATGCCAATGGATCTGCAGAGGAACAAAAGTATAGATTACTCTGCTTCCTTGGTGAAATACATTTATGATCTGCTGCTATGTTATGAACTATCCAGAGGTGAATTGAAACATAGCCCATGTATTTAAAACCCGTATTTAATTACCCCTTCGAGATACTTGAGTATTGCATTTGTCTACTACTTAATACTTTTTAAAACGTTTGAATAAATTAACTGTTTATAATTTGTTGTAGTAATTAGTAGTTTTTTTGAAGATCATCTTATAAAACATGACAGTTTGGTTAAAGAGATCTCTCGTAAAAACTTGAGATGTTTCTTCGTTGTCTTTTAGAATAGCTAAAGAACAATTACACCTGGGGCCCAGGCCCGGACTGGCCATCGGGAGCACCGGGAGGTTTCCCGATGGCCTGGCCTGCTAAGTGGGTCTAATGTGGGTCTGACTCTGCCTCACAGAGGGTGACTGGCTGTCTACATGTGGCCTGCCGACATGGCCACTTTCATACAGATCATACTAATGCCCTCGATTGGTCTCTGTGTGTCATTCAAGCTCGGGAGGGTGTGTGTGTATGTGTGGCGCGACTCGAGCGAGCGAGCGAGAGAGAAAGCGCGCGCACCGGTTACGTATTGTTGTTGTTAGCATCTGGTGCTAGCTAGCTGTGCTAACGGATATAAGGAGCTGTTTCAACAACAAGGTGGAGGAGAGTCCTCTCCTGTCAGACTGAGAGACTGATAACTACAGCTCAGGTGAGGTAAAGGACTCTGAGTGTTTAGATAGTTAACTTAGTCTAAGTTCTCAGTGGGTCTCACGGTTTGGTCACCATTTATGTAAACACATATTTCCATTTGAAGGGGGAGTGATTAGTAAAATATGCATGAATAATAATAAAAAAAACGTTAACTAGGTGAAAAAAGGTAAGATAAACTTTAAAAACGTGTTGAGAGCTAAAACTAGCCTTTGCTGCTGCCTCAAAGAGGAGCAGGGAGGAGAGGAGGGAGACAGGAGAGGCTGATTCAGGAGCCCAGACACACTCACAACTATAAATGAACCAAAAACAAATAAATGTTTTCATATTGGATATAGTATGTTATTGGTTATGGCCATGTTATTATGATTTTAAGATTATTTAAATGTATACAGTTCTGTTTCATATGGGTGTAGTCTCTCTCCTTATTTCCCCCTCAAAGTGCACCAGATTGATGCATTTAAGTTCAACATTTAAAAAAAATAATCTTAGAGGATATGAGGATATGAGGTCCACCCCCACTTAAAATATGTTCACATGAATAGGTTCCTAAATAGATTTGCACATTTGTTTAAATAGTAACCCATCTCCATATGTTTATTCTGGGGTAGTAGATTTAGAGGGCTATCACTATGGGCAGCAACGCTGTAAATATTGACAAATAAATCCAGCAAAATGGCACAAAAAACTGGTTGTGGCCTGGCTGGGTGTATAATTCCCGGCCTGACTTATTGTCCCAGTCCGGCCCTGCTGGGGCCTGTACTACGAAGCTGGTTCAACCTAACCTGGATATGTTTGCGTTAGCCGGTTGGCCTAATCCAAAAACATACGCGCTCTCGCTAAACGGTACTACGACGCGGGTTATCAAGTGGATCGCTCAAGCCAGCAGTGCCCTATCTAGTTAGGTGCGCGTTCACATGAAAGGGGTGGTATTTGGAGCATTCGACCAATCACAAACATGGAGAAGCGTACTGACAGCGCAGCGCGTCATACTTCCTGAATCAAAAGTCAACTATATAATTAGACAATATGAAGACGTTAAACTTTAAACATCCATGACTCAAACACTTTATCCAGGATACAAGCCACATAGTTGCACCTGCAAGGTGAATACAGCTGGTACAAGAAAAAGTGTTTGAATGCGTACATTAACAGGTTTATGATATCACTGCCCCGTCTAAGACACGATCTGACTTTAATTACATTTGACTCGAGCGTTTCGTAATGTGTTGCTTAAAATAATACTTCTGCATACAGTATGTGACACTGTAAGTGTTGCACGGCCAGATACGGCTCAAGAAGCCGACTCAGATAAGGAAATATATGATACATTATAATGTGATATGCCGCGGACTGTACTGTTACTTTGATCCAGTTACTTATGTTGTGGCAGATATTTAATTAAGCTTCTTAACGCTAATGTTATAATAGTCAGATTGCTCTGAAGATGGGAGGTGATATTCTATTCAATTTCACGTTCACACAGTCTGTGATTTTTGCCGGCCGTCTTTCCTGCAACGGCAGTTTTTCTGCATTTCCTTTCTCCTGTAATGTGACTTGATCGCTTTAAACCGCTAAGCATAAGTTACCATGGAGATCTAGCCTGCTAAAAAGAGAACCAGCTTCGTAGGACCGGAAAGCCAGAGTTTCCCCTGAATTTAGCCGGCTAAGCGAAAATCCTGCTTCGTAGTATACCCCCCTGGTACCAGATGATGCATTAAACAAGTATTTCCTGTGATTGGCCGTATTTTTTAAATAAAAATGACAACAAAAAATAGGTAATTCGCAGTGAGTCTCGTTTCTTTGCTGTGGCACTGTTGTTGCCGAGGGATTTCCTTCCTTTAAAGCCGTTTTCTTTTATCAGTAAATACAAATGTTCCCGACTTCCAAACATTGGCTGATCTGGGGCTGATAATTCAGTTCAGCCGTCAGAACTAAATTGAAAACGGCTGAGGATTTGTCTGTGCACAAGAATGTTTAACTCGACCACTGCCTGGGAAATGGTTTTAAATTGATCAGTCACGGATTGAATTGTTGAAATTTCAATGAAGATACTGAGGTTAAGTTTTTAGTTTTTTTTAATGTGTTGGGTAAATATGTGTTATTTTCATTTATTTTGACTTGATGAGTATTACAAAGTAAAAATAAACAAAATAGACTACCTCGTTGTCCTGGAGTCCCCTCACATCCTGAGGTTCCTGATGTGCCTTGGCAGACTGGGGTACTTGAGGTTCCTGGGAAACCTGGGAATCTTGAGGTTCCTGATGTGCCTGGGGAGACTGGGACTCTTGAGGTTCCTGGGAAACCTGGGGCTCTTGAGGTTCCTGATGTGCCTGGGGAGACTGGGGTACTTGAGGTTCCTGGGAAACCTCGGACTCTTGAGGTTCCTGGAGTTCTCCGGGTTCCTGGGTTTCCTCTAGGTCGTTTACAGCCTGAACATCCAGACAATTTAGAAGTTAAACAAATATAACAGCATTAACATTTAAGGAGTTTATTTATTTATTTGCAAATATCAGTAAACCCTGAATGTTTTTAGTTTTTGGAGTAACACCTTCACCAAGATGTCAAAAAGTTAAGAACTACAGGTGTTGCTTGATCTGAATGTGAACTTTCATTTGGCTTCATTCTGCTCTTAAAATATGACTGCAACATGTTAGTGCTTAAAACCAACCTCTTCTTCCCCGACACCTCTACAGTTATCACCCGGACCTGCAGGACCAAACACCACATATGAAGAAGGGTTAAGACAGAGTCAAGAAGAAGAAATAAAAACACCTGGTTAAAAGCTGAATGAAAAAATACAGTTAGGAGAAATGTCTTAATTCAGATTAGTAATTTGGATCCCGTGGTTGTTTCACCTCTGCACCTGTCCCTCCAGGCGGACAGGTTCAGGCGTCGGATGCTGGAGCAACGGACACGTCTGTTGCGGTTTGAGATTACGCTGAAGGCATCGGTGGGGACAGTCGAGATGTCGGTGTTGTCGCAGATGATCCTGGATATGGTGGTGGTGGACAGAGCCGCTCTCTGAGCCGGGGAGAACACGCCCTGGTTCTCGTACCACAGCCTGATGATATCAAACAACAGACTACGGTCAGCAGATCATGTGTTTGTAAAGCATTTATTTTCATGATTGTGCATCTGGAATTTTGATATAAATATATAATACCATTTATTATGTCGGACACATTTTTTTTATATGTATACATTTAGAAAATCTAATGCTCAACATAGGCATGAATTTAAGTACATGTACAAGTTAACAGTTCATCAACAAAACAAAAATACTGTAACCTGTGACACTATATATACATGTAGATTGTTAGAAATCAGAACTAAATGTGACTCATATGTTATTATCTACATGGACACTGACCTGTCCCCCTGGCGGATCCTCTGGAACTGTGTTGCGATGAGGCAGGCGAACAGAGGCCCCACGCGGCCGCCACGGACAAACGGCTCCGCCACGCCTCCCATCCAGACGTCGATGTTGGCGGGGGTCCCGTAGAGCTGCAGCAGCTTACGGGCCAGGCCGGCGTTGTTCAAAACCCAGAGCGAGCTCTGCCTGGTTCCCTGGCTGAGACAGGCCACATAACTTGCGCCAGGTGTTGTAGCCTAGAGGAGAAAACATCGGGTAAGCAAATAGTGGATGAGGACAATAAGAAAGAAAGAAACATCAGAGAAGGATGATATTCAAAGTGAGGGATGTACCAGGCAAGCCGTGGTCACGCCCCCTCTCCATGTTGAGAGAACCGAGATCCAAAGCCAGATGCATCACAAATTGGAACAAGCGCTCCCTCAGAGCATCCACCATCATGTGATCCTGAGTGTTCAGCTTAGCAGGACTACCAACCAGACCACGGAGCACGGGGTCAATGCCCCCTGGAGATATTGAAATAGAAGTTAGGGTGACAGATTGACAGGTTTGAGAAGCTGAAAACAGCATTCTCTACCATTATTGCATGAAAAAGTACTTTAGCAGTAAATTCACTGTTATTTTTCTGTCCTTAGACACTTTTTTTGGTTGACTTGTAGTTCCATTTCTATTCGATAAGTTACTCCACTGCTCTCTGTAAAACTCACCCTCGAAGACGAGCCTCCAGGGGGTAAAGAAGGCCTCGAACAAAGGCACGCTGGGTACGCGGGAGTTCTCCCTGTAGTTATCATCCAGACGGGATATGACTGGCTGGATGGCCAAGTGGGCGAAGCGGTAAGCTGCTGTAGCGAAGACGTTGGCGATGCTGGGGTCCACATTAGCATTGTAGCTGGGGTAACGGCCAAGCTGTCTACGCATTATATCAGGACCCACAATGTGAGGCAGATAGTCCCTGAACACAAACAACTGGGAGAGACAGAGGTCGATTTTCAGTAAAACATGTTGTTGTAAGGATAGGAATATATAATCATGAGTGACCCTCAGGTTTTGCTACCTGTGTGTAAGCCCCCATGATTTTGCGGGCCTCCTGGTAGAGCGTCTCGCTGTCCCACTGCAGGTTTATTCTCTTCAGCTGCCGGGCCAGGCGGTTGTGCTCACGCATGAACAGAGTGTGAATAGATGTGAGAGCGATGTTCTCGTCCACGCGGACGTCACCTTACAGACAGAAATGTACCCATTAGATAATTGATCAGAGGAGTTTTTGTCCTTTAAAAATATTGGCTTTATAAATTATTCATCATGTCCTAATAGTTTCACACATGGGCATGAAGAGGTTAAAAAAAGGGAACATTTGCTTATTTACCTCTACTATAAATTACTCTCTATTTTTCTTAGCTCAGTTATTATATCTTTAATGTAGTGAAAACAATCTATGTTTTTTTTCTTTGATACTAGAAATGATTTAAATGCACACATGATGCATTGTTGTAGTGAATATTTTATTTATTAAGTCTTCAAGATACTTATACTGTACAGTATATTTATATATACTTACTTATATGGACACATATAATTATATAATTACAAGATAAGACACACCTCTGCATTACAATATAAGTATTGAAACAATTATTTATGAAGACATTTATATCACCTTAATGTGGTTGTATATGGAAAAGTGTTAACTAAGCTATTATAGTGTAGCTATTAAGCCATTAAAATGTCGCCTTTAGAGCCATTAGTGACAGGAAGAGACTTACCTGCGAGGAAACAGGGCACCTCTCTGGCGTTGGCGTCGTTGGTGACCCTCTTGCGAGTGGCGCACATATTCGCCTGCATAGGGTGGAAGGGCAGCAGCTCACGTCTGTTGTCTCTGAACTCAGTGTTAACGCGCAGCAAACCGCCGTCACTGTCGGGATCTCGGAGAAACTTGGCGAGCTGCTCCTCAGAGCCGTATACCTGGCCCAGATCCAGGAAGGCCGTCAGCGCGTTGATCTGCTCTCTCTTTTTAGGTTCCTTTTAAGCGGGGGTCGCCGGGAGGAATCTGATTGTAGGAAAGAGTCCAAGAGTTATTATTGGAAGCTTTTAAGTGAACAAAAACATGTATATATTTATTTTTGAGCATTCAAACCAACCGGGATGGGTATGCATGGCTCGGTTTTCTCACAGCTCTCGTCACAGTTGATGCCATTGCTGAAGGAGCGGATGCTGGGGGAGAATGGCTTGAAGGTGAGATCGTGGTCGTTCCATTGACCAAACATGGTCACCATGGGAGTGTATTCTCGGTCGTTGACCACGCCTGCGTCTGTTGTGCTCAGGATGTTGTTGGACACCTGTCGCACCTGAAGGTTGAGGACAACTTGGTTTTAATTTAAATCTGCATTTACGTATATTAATCAAGGTGAGTGTTTGCGATTTGAGGTCGTACCAGTGGGAGCAAGAAGTTGTTGAATCTTCGAGTTCTGTCCCAGCCCTTCGGTTGGGAGATGGCGTCGTCATACTCAGAAGGAAGCCAGCGGGGGCGAAAGGGGTGTTGGAGGATCCGAGGCGCGGGTTTTTTCTAAAAGCAAACAGAAAACTGTCATGTTTGGAAACGCTGCTTGAGAAATCCTAGGTTTACACATCTCCTGTGGTGTATGGCTCAAGATGTTTAGGTGTATTTCAAAAGAATTTCCTCTTAAAATGTAAGCCACAATTGCTCTCATAGACCTTGCAAGTTTCCACTGAATCAACACAGATTGCTTTTTGGAATGAAAAATACAATTTCTTTTGACATAGCCTACATTGACAATGTATTTTTGTCCACGGTGTTTCAGAAGTCAAAATAAATGATTAAAAAGTGCATTTAAAATGTTTCTCTTACATGTTGTTGCAGACGCTGGTGGCTGTGCGATACGTGTTGAGGTTTGGTGTTGTGCCGCATGAAGGAAAAGTGACTTGACTTGCACATCCAGTTATTTCTGTCAGCTTATTCAGGTCCTCTTCAGACAGCAAATCTGTACAAAATATATATTTAATAGAGTCACATGTCTGGTTCATAATTGCAGCCTTGAAATGCTCCATACTCAACAAAGACCAGGAAAAGTTGTGAGAAAACAATGTGATCTCTGTGTGTGTCTGCAGGTGTTCTCTTTGTTTGGTGCCACATGTCTGACCTGTCACGTTGAGTGAGCGTTTGTGCACATGATGCACCCTCTCATGGAGCAGGCGGAGGGTTTGTGCCATGTAGTCTGCAGATCTCACAGCTGAACGCGTTCCACCGCGAGGCTGCTTCAGCAGGCGGAGAGCATCGTGAGGACGCACCACCTCTTTACGGACCCGTCTCAGACTCCTGGAGGAGAAAAAGTCACAAAATCAAACAATGAATTTAAATTGTGTTATTTTTTGGGAGAATCCGTAACTTTTTCCATACATTTTTCGGAAATAATGCAATAAATAGCTTGCATGCAAATTAAAAAAACTCTTTAGTGTACATGATCGCAGAATTATATTAAAATATAAATTACTATTTTAATATTAACTCACTCTTCTCTTGAGTACTTGTAAGCATCGTCAACAATTTTCTTTGCCTCCTCAAAACAGGTTTGAAGAAGAGGACTGCCGAGTTGTTCCCCTGCGAAGAACACATTTGTCAAATATCGCAATAATTTGGAATGAAGTAGTAATGTTACACAAATGGAGAACTTAAACAGTGATTACGATATAGCTTACCTGCTGGTTTGGAGTGAGCAGGAATCAGGCAGACGCCCAGCACAAGAAGGGCAGAGAGAAGCATCTCTAATAAAAAATAAGAAAAAGTCAATACAAAAACTAAATCTAAAGTTGGTAGTGAAAAGCTATGTTTTAGCATAATGTTACTGTGACACAGGGAACTGCGTCACTATGTACTGATGGCTTTGGGCCGGGTGATTGTGCGCACCTGGGGCCCTGGGTTGTCTCCTCCCCCCTCACCTGTGTTTAATTGTTCCCCCTCAACTGTGTTTAATTGTTCCCCCTCACCTGTGTCTAATTGTCTGTGTATTTAAGTGCTGTTGCTTGTTGGGCTGAGTGTGTGTGAGATGCTGGCTATCTGCAGGCTGGGCACGTGAACAGCTGATTGAGGCTGTGTCATTGTGTTGATCATATGTGTGTAATCTTAATAAATTCCCACGTCGGGTTATATTTTTGGACGTTCTGCCTCTGCCTCCTTGCTTGGTCTGGGCCTCTCAACGGTCGTTCTCACAAATGGTGTCAGAAGTGGGATTTGACCAAGTAAGGAGAATTATGAGAGGAAAGAAGAGGGACCAAAGAGAGGAACCGCGGCTGGGGGTGGCTATGCCCATAGCCGCTGGAAGTAGGGGTGCTGGGGGTGCTGCAGCACCCCCTGTTGGCGAGTGGTGTACATTTGAACAACTGAGTGACCACCAAAATAAAAATGATTAAACTATACAAAATAAAAATGATTTTACTAAAATTAGCTGTATACAGTAGCATATAATAGTCATAGTAGGCTATATATTTGTATCAGTCCGGTGGCTTGAATTTATTTTCCAAATAAATAAAATCATCTAGGTCGTAGGTCGTGGGATAGGGATGTAATTGACGCGACACACACACTGTAAAGACACTGCAGAGTCTAGATTCTAGAGTGACTCCGTGAAGGTATTTCATGTTCGGGGTCATTTGTTTTTTGTATAATCTTGCTTCGTGCAAGTGACAATTGTTGTTGTCTTCTCTGTGAACGTCTTTTTCGCCGTTCTTTTGCCATTTTGAGATTACAATTTCTAGCGGAAAGCTAACCAGGAAGTGTTTCACCGCCACGTGACGCATCTGAACGAATCACGTTGTCAGAAGTTGACACCAGCCAATGACATTTCGTTTCTTGGTTTAAGACCCTTTTGTACTTCCACGATTGGTTGCTGATACAAAGGAAATGACCATATTTGGATCCGATGAGATTGTGCAGGAGAGACGGACCTTTCCAACGATATCTCTGATGACATGGTGCAAACAGTGGTCGTGGTACTTTATGTTACGTTAGAATGCTAACTTTTGGTGAATTTAGGAGAAATATACCGACGCAAATTGACAAACTATAGTAAAATAAACACTTAAATGTGTATTTTGTACGTTTTCCTTCCAAAAGCCTGAAATTAAACATGTTATGGAATCAAAATAGCACAACATCTCAAAATTGACCAGTGCATGAAAAACTATGTGTTTGCCTGCCGTGTCTCACCTTTAACACCGCCTTTTTTTCTTTTTTTTTAAGCGGCCCCCCTCCCCACTTTTGGCAGCACCCCCTGAGCAAAATGACTTCCCGCGGCTTTGGCTATGCCTGGAACGGACCAGGGGGCCACGGCTGCTGAGGCAGCAGGAAACGAGAGACAAGCAGCAGGAGACGAGAGACAAGAAGGACGAGCTAACGGACGAGCTAACGGACGAGCTAACGGACGAGCTAA
>CALSBZ010046939.1:6038584-6050157 GCA_943591055.1 Gobionotothen gibberifrons
AGCTAACGGACGAGCTAACGGACGAGCTAACGGACGAGCTAACGGACCCACGAGGGGTCGACAGAGCAGGGAACTGCGTCACTATGGACTGATGGCTTTGGGCCGGGTGATTGTGCGCACCAGGGGCCCTGGGTTGTCTCCTCCCCCCTCACCTGTGTTTAATTGTTCCCCCTCACCTGTGTCTAATTGTCTGTGTATTTAAGTGCTGTTGCTTGTTGGGCTGAGTGTGTGTGAGATGCTGGCTATCTGCAGGCTGGGCACGTGAACAGCTGATTGAGGCTGTGTCATTGTGTTGATCATATGTGTGTGATCTTAATAAATGCCCACGTCGGGTTATATTTTTGGACGTTCTGCCTCTGCCTCCTTGCTTGGTCTGGGCCGCTCAACGGTCGTTCTCACAGTTACACCAAAATATCAAAACGTCCCAATAAAACACAAATGTTCTTACCTGTGTCTGTGAAGACTCCTGTGAAGATTTGAGTTGCTCTTGAAAATGTGGAGTGTTTGATGCTGTCTCCTTCTTATACTCAGTGTGAGGTCTCGATGCCTCGCCCCCGAGCTGATTAAGTGAAGATAATAGAGAGGCGAAGTCCCTCCCCTTCCGAGGGAGCTCATGGGACCCCGGAAGCGGAAAATTATACATTGAAGTCAATGGAGAGAGAGCATGGATGTATAATAAGAACTGGATACAGCGTGGGAGGCGGGGCCTCATTCATTCCTATGAGAGTTGCTCATTAGCGCATGATGATAAAATGGCCCAACTTTTGAGAGAGTGAAACGTCACAGATTACCCAGCATGCCTGAGAAGTACCCGTATGTGCGCTCATAGAGCATGCGCAACTTTAACCACGGACCCCAAAAGGCTCGTTCACATCAAGCACGTCAATTTGCGTACACGTAATAGCACCGCACATTCATGACAGCATGGTAATGGGTTGTTATTATGATGGATTTGATATTAACGAGGCGGCAGTTAGCAGCTAGCGGCTAGCTAGTAATTATGCTAATGTACACATCAATCGTTATGTACTTATATTACGCTGTAACAGGATCTAGTGATATCCAAGCAACAGAGCTTCATTTAGCATGAAAGAATTATTGCACTGTATATATATATATATATATATAATAATAATAATAATAATAATAATAATAGATTTAATTTGTTAGCGCTTTTACAGGTGCTCAAAGACGCTTTACAGATATAGTGAAGAGAAAAGAAAAGAGAAAAGAAAGGAACAACAAATAAATATATAGTTAAAGTTAGAGTCAAATAATAGAAAAACAATCACACATTAAAAGCCAGATTGAAGAGGTGAGTTTTTGTAAGTTTTTTGAAGGTGGTGAGGTCAGTGCAGTCTCTGATGGGTTGTGGGAGTGAGTTCCAGAGGGAGAGGGCAGCGACGGAGAAGGCTCTGTCCCCCCAGGTCCGGTGATTGGTGCGGGTGGGGATGGATAGGAGGTTGGCTTCTGATGAGCGGAGGCGGCGGGAAGGGGTGTGGTGGTGCAGCAGGTCTGTGAGGTAGGGGGGGGGCCTGATTGTTGAGGGCTTTGTAAGTAATGAGTAGGACTTTGAAGTATACAGTGCAATAAGCTTCTTAGTGCAATAAGAAGCTACAGGGACGTTAATCTAACGTTGGTAATATTAACTTTATTTAATACAACATTTACGGTACAAGATTTAATATTTTACAAATTATGAATTACAGCAAACATGTGCAATATATCCATTAATACAGCTCCATGGGATGGCAGTAAGACGATATGGGTCCGTTGTTATTGTGCATCCATGGGTAAAGATAAACGCATGTAGTGCTGAAAACTAGGGATGCACGATATTGGTTTTTTGAAACCGATACCGATACCGATAACTTCCTGCTTCTCAAGACCGATACCGATAACCGATAATAATATAATATATATATATATTAAATGTACCTGTAGCTTTTGCACACCTGGTGGTCAAAAAAAGACTAGTAGTGAGCAAATGACATGAGCATTACTACTATGAACAAAACAAAGCCAAGAACAGTTTTGACTCTTCAAAGTGACCATATTTATTTTCCCAAATAAATATAATTGAGTCAATCAGTCAATGTTTGTAGTCTTGGTCCAGCCACTGCGCCGTCAGACCTAGCATGCTAACGGGGCTAACATCACTGGTCCATATGTCCGTGGTGAAACTTATGTACCGTATATCGTTATCGATCAGAGTATGAAGGAGTGTGCATTGCATTTGTTAATACAAATAGCAAGCGAACTATCTAACTCTGAAACTTTGAAATAGTCCCATACTACCGACGACATGTTTGTTTACTGTCCTGGCTTCACGGCTGCACACCATTTACGTCACAGCCAGGCATGAGTTACTGTAGGGAGCGCTGGATTTGTGAAAAACTCCCCTCTTCCTAAACCACTAATACCACAGTACTGGCAAAACGGGAGGAGCCGAGTTAAAAACAAGCGCCCCTTATCCCAATCCACCCACACCGGAGTATTTTTTTCTTTTTTTTTAGCCAAAACATATATTGTATATTATCGGGGCTATTAATACTTTTATCGGGTTTATCGGGATGACGTCATAATTCCTAATATCGGACCGATAATTATCGGGCCGATAATTATCGTGCACCACTACTGAAAACGTAACATGAACGTGCCGGGGGGCGCGGTCCTGTGGGTTAGATGCGCGTTCATAATGCAGAGGGAAATAACTCTCAGAATAACATTATTAGCACATTTTTACAACTTGAGGAACGAATGTTTTTAATAAGGGCTATACAAGTGTTCATACTGGGTAGTTTATTTAGTTTAAAAAAAATTATCCAACGATGTACAGACCATTCTTTCCCCATGTAAGTCAATGGGAAAAAGTGTTTCCGGGCCCAGCAACCTAAAGGAAGTGTAGTACCGCCGTTTGGCCACAACGAATATTCTACACAGAGTCCGGCGCACTTCCTGGGGGCTTGAGAGAGAGACGTTATCTTTTGATCCCGTTTGAATTGTGCCACGAATTACACATATGATGTTTGTCAATCATCATTGTCCGCAGGGTGGCTGGCGTCTCCCTTAGGGATAAGGTGAGAAGTTCAGTCATCCGGGAGGGACTCGGAGTTGAACCGCTCCTCCTTCGCATCGAAAGGAGCCAGTTGAGGTGGTTCGGGCACCTAGTTAGGATGCCACCTGGGCGCCTCCCTAGGGAGGTGTTCCAGGCACGTCCAGCTGGGAAGAGACCAAGGGGTAGACCTAGGACCAGGTGGAGGGATTATATCTCTTCGCTGGCCTGGGAGCGCCTTGGGATCCCCCAGTCAGAGCTGGTTGATGTGGCCAGGGAAAAGAAAGTTTGGGGCTCTCTGCTGGAACTGCTACCTCCGCGACCCGACCACGGATAAGCGGGAGAAGATGGATGGATGGATGGATGGATGGATGTTTGTCAATTTAAAAGATAGTCAAAAAAATAATAATGTGTCGTAAAACTGTGAAGTAACACATTTTTTTGTGTGAAACGCTGAATGAACTACATCTCCGGTCTAGCAGAAGAACACACGTCACCAAGATGGCCGTCACTACTGTCTAGTCAACAAAAGGATTGACTACCCTCACTATCACCACAATGAAACACGTCCAGAAGAATGTCATGCAAAGCTCCCTGCCTGCCTGCCTTCCTTCCTCTGATTCTCTCTGAACTGCCTGGTCTTTTTAATGTTTAATGTCAACCATTTGTTCAGATAGCGTGAAGTAGAAAATATCGTAGATGCTATAGCTAGCGTTAGCATTTCTCCCCCGGGCTTAAGTTGTGTATTATAGAATGATCACACAGGTGTGACAGTACTCTTCAAAGGGTTCACGAAATATGACTACTACTCTTATTGTTTAACATGTTGGGTTACTTGATGTTACTTAATGTTAAGGCTAATAAAAATGACAAGGCTGTAATGCTAACTAACGTGCTAGCTACTAGCTAGGTAGCTAACTTGATCCAGCCACTCCTGGGGGGTATACTACGAATCTAGTTCAACCTATCCTGGATATGTTTTGAGTTATCCGGTTGACTTAATCCAAAAAGAAGCCGCTCTCGCTAAACTGTCCTACAACGCTGGCTATCAACTCGTTTGCTCAAACCAGCCGTGTCCTATCTAGATAGGTGCGCGTTCACATAAAAGGGGTGGTATCTGGAGCATTCGACCAATCACAAACATGGAGAAGCGTACTGACAGCGCAGCGTCATACTACTTGAATGAAAAGTCAACTATAATATTAGTCAAATATGAAGAAGTTTAACTTTAAACGTCCATGACTTAAACATTTTATCCAGGATAAAAGCCACATAGCTGCACCTGCAAGGTGAATACAGCTGGTAACAGAAAAAGTGTTTGAATGCGTACATTAACAGGTTTATGATATGCCCCGTCTAAGACACGATCTGACTTTAATTACATTTGACTCGAGTGTTTCGTCAACTTAATGTGTTGCTTAAAATAATACTTCTGCATACAGTATGTGACACTGTAAGTGTTGCACGGCCAGATACGGCTCAAGAAGCTGACTCAGATAAGGACATGATACATTATGATGTGATATGATGTGTTAATGATAATAATGGGACACATTGACGTCTGCACTCACAGTGCCGCGGACTGTAGGCTACGCAATGTTACTTTGATCTGGTTACTTATAAGTAATGCTTATTTGACATGAATCTAGAGCACACATTCCACGTATCGTGCAATAGAGTTGCTTCTAAGCACATTATTGCACTCTTGGGCCGTTTCTCAATCGCGAGGATGCTGGCTTGGTAGTCGTGTACTTCCAAGTCACTTCCTTCAGAAACGAAGCAAGTATACTTCCAAGCCACGGCTTGGGAAAACGAAGAAGAATGGAACAGGCTAACAAGTGTGCCACTCTCTCTAACGGTTTCAACATAAACTGTACCAAAAATAAATACCTCACGATGTCTATCTAATTATGAACTTGCTTTACTTTGACGGAACACATTTTTCGTGATAACAAACAAATGTAACATATTTACCAACACATGTTCTACGCCACTACATACTTACATTTAAATGTGTGCTGCGTCGGTTCAGCCATTCTCCGCAAGGGTTTTTGAAATTGGTCCGTGCGCAAAGCATTGTGGGGATTTTAAGGACGCGAAGTCTACCCATGTGCAGCCTCGACATTTCCCCCAAACCAAGGACGCGGCCTCGGTGGAATTCCAAGTATGCTGGAGATTGGAACAGTCCTTCGGCGGCACTCGATGACGTAGCATCCTTGAAATATTGGCTTGGAAGCCAAAATCCTCGCGATTGAGAAACGGCCTTGGAGAGACCCTGGCTAGCTCTAGCAGGTTTTTTGCTAAGCTAATTGGCTGCTAGCTGTAGCATCATATTTAAAAGAACGACAATAGAGCAGCATCAATCATCTTATCTAACCGTTTGGCAGAAAGCAAATCATACTACTTCCCCACATTGTACAACATTTGCTTCAAATACAGAAGATCACTGGTTAAAACTGTCACCTCTCAGTAAGAGCTGAATTGTAATTGTCCAAGTTCACCTCCAGTTTCCTCACCCAACCCACTCTCACGGCATTTCGTGTTATAGTCACGACATTCTGTAGCTAGATTCCCCCTTCATGACAACGGGACTGCTGCTCCTAGCTCCTCTGCTAGCTCCGTTAGCTCCATTGGCTCCGTGATGCTACAGAGGCTCAGCTCATGAGGAGAACACTACTTGAACTCGGCCGTGTTTGTTGTGTTGGTTCCTGGTGGACTATTCGTCATGCAAATATAGGATTTATCTGCGGTTAAAACAGACCGTCCATGAATGCAGTTTCTTCGGTAAGTCAACCCTGCATACTTTATGTTATTTTACTGGTGTTTTTATTAAGCTAACGTTAATGAATGTTTAGAGTTGGGTTAGCATTTGAGCAATCGTAGCTCCATCTGTGCTAACGATGCTATGCGTTGCATCCAAGTGAAACGTAATAGAGAAGTGTAACACATTAAGTGGGATGCTACTGTATACCAAAAGGCTTCTGTGCGAGGTTGGTAAAATAAGGTCATCCTTGTACGTTAGATAGTCAGTTTGCTAGTTAGGTTACTTTATGCATAGGCCAGAAGTCGGTTTGATTGCATTCGGGCTCGATTGCTTATCCTGTCTAAGTAGCCCGGATGATGTTGCATCGCAATTTTTGACGTCGAATTTTATTCACCGAATTATTTTACATCGAATTTTTAAACACCGAAATTGTGCATTCGAATTTTTTTCACTTGAATTTTTGGGATCTGAATTTGAACTTTCATTTTTATTTCACATAGGTAAATCTTGGGTCACAGGTTCCTCAACAGCGCATTACAAGACATCTATCAATATGTGTGTATACCTCCACCATTAAACTGTCATATTCTGGAAATTTATTATACTATCTACATACATAAGAGTATAATTCATATGTATAATATCAGTTAAAATAAGTGCTTCAACATAGTTAGGAAAGCAATATATTAGACGTTTAGTACTTTGTCAGGCTTAATATTTATCTGTAGATAGATACCCCCAAAGTTTTTTTCTTATTTAAAAGAAGACCTTAATCTAAACAAAGTATTATTTAATGTTTAAATAAAGGTTAATTCGTCTTTCTGTTTTGAACATCCTCATATTAATATCTTTGTACATCCGGCACTAAACAGTTTTATTGTAGAGATCACTTATAGTATCTTCTTGATTTTTTATATTCTATATTTCTATCATTGACCTTCTACTTTCCCCCTATGAAAGTATGTACTCTTAATATTTGTTTCACCAAATATAACACATAAAAACAATAATTCAATAACGTGCTTTAACCACTAGGCGGTGCACACAAGGTACACACAGCCATAATAACTTTGTATTATTAGTGTAGGACACTTATCTATGTACAACATCTGAAGATGTGTAGTTTTATTCATGTTTTCACATCATTGTACAGCATATTGCTATATTATTTCAGACTCAGTATTTACATTCTTATATTCAAAGAAAATCAGTAATATCTTTAAAAACTACAAGTCCTTATATATTAGCTGTGCACCGTTATGGTACGAATTCGTTATGGTACGAATTAGATCAAATGTAAAAGTCAGCCAAATTAGTGTTGATACTGCAAGGAGACGTATTGTGTGAAGAGAAATTGAAGATGTTGTTTAATTGTTGATATATTTATGATCCACGTCAAGTATTCAGTTCCGGCGGCAGTGGCGGCCGGTCCATAGGGGCGCTAGGGGCGCCGCCCCACCTCTTCCCACATAAAAAAATATATATATATATTAAAAAAAAATTTTTTTATTTTTAATAAAAAAGGTAAATATGATATAATTTGTATCAGTAAAATGTATAATCTACAATAAAATCTTGTTTAAAATTGTGTTACGATGTCTAAAGTTTCCTGCCTGGCCTTGCCCATGTCTTACCATCATTACCCTCTCTCGCCTGGGCGCTAAGAAATCAGCCTTCATCCAGTGCAGCAGCAGCCACTAGCAGCTGACTGTTGCGAAACATAATTTCAGCCAATCAGCGTCGTCAAATCTGATTATCACCGGGCGCCAATGTCAGCGCCGGTCCAATCTGTGAGTAGTTTGGACAGTGACTCGTATCCGGGTGACGCACTAGCCGCAGAGGATGGCTTCGTTCGTGTGCAGGTGGAGTCTCCGGACCTCGGTCCCCACCCAATTCCGTTCAAGAGCTAATCTCCAATCCTTTCGAAAGGAGAAGTTTGGGAGATAAACTGTTGCTTAAAGACCTTGGACCGGACCAACCCGATGTGTAGGCTATATATCGCAGCAAGCTCGTGAAAAAGACAAGACGTATCAACGAGGCTTCTCACGTAGCTGGTACACCAGAAAGGCATGGCTAGCTGTGGCTAGCTGTAGCTAGCTGTTGTTTCCCATGCTTGCTCTTCAAACAGCCGGGGACATGATGTGCCCGTGGATCACTTCCACTTGGAGCATATATCGCCAGCTACTGTTGATTTATTTAATGTATAAACTGCCCGTATTGTTCATGTAGAACAGTGTTCACGTAAGCCTGCACATTGATTTTATTTTTGTAACATTACGTAGCCTACAGTCCGACCGCGGCACTGTGCATCACATCATCAAACCTGTTAATGTACGCATTCAAACACTTTTTCTTTTACCAGCTGTATTCACCTTGCAGGTGTAGATGTGGCTTTTATCCTGAATAAAGTGTTTAAGTCATGAATGTTTAAAATGTAACTTCTTCATATTTGACTAATATTATACTTGACTTTTCATTAAGTAGTATGACGCTGCGGTTGAACTAGATTCGCAACTGCGCATGCGTGAGTGGCAATAACTCTCCTTACCAGCAGGCGGCGGTAGTGTGTATTCGTCATTCAAAACAGGCAACAACCGGAAAACAGAAGAAGAACAGACTACGTGAGTCTGTTCTTCTCTGTTTTCCGGTTGTTTTCTATTTGTTTATATCTGTGTGTTAGCTTCACCTTAGCATGTGTTCTTTGCAGGTGTGTTGAGGTTTGATTATGACTGATTTTAGTAAGTAAGGAAGTAACGTGTCGGGGCAATGTTAGTAACTGTAGTGTGGTTACTGAAATATAAAAGTAGCGCGAGTCATAATTTAAGGTGTCATTTCTCCAAAAAAAATTGTTTACTCACTATGTCAACAGCCCCACCAAAAATATTTTCCACCAGCCGCCACTGTCCGGCGGCATTTCTTCCAGTTTTTCCAAAGGTCTTCTCATCAGGGCTCTATAAATAAAGAACTACGGCAGATCTGTAACATGTAATGCAGCCGAACCGTGTATTACAATGCCGTTATGTGATGACTTTCAAAGAGAAAAGCAAGAACACTCGGAATTAAGTATTTATTATTATTTTTTTAATGTTTTTCCGATTTCATAACATATAAACACCAAATCCCAACATGCATTGCGGCTAAAACATCCAATCAGCGAGCTTAAACCATAGCTGAGGATCTTGGGTAATCGCTCGAAATGCCTACGTCTGTTTCCGGTTATTTTTATTTTGAAATTCAGTTCCTGACGGACGCCAAAAAAGCCAGAGATTATGGAATCAAACAAATAAATAAAAACAATTGTGTGTTATTGGTGAGTAAATAACACTGTGTGTTTTGAAAAGAATAACAAATTAGAAGGAAAAAAAGATTTAAAAAAATACAGATTTCAGTATCCTGAGGCTCTGAGCCCCATTTATTTTCCTCACAGACGGCAACTAAAGTCCGAAATTATATGATTTAAAATAAAAGCAATAATTGTGGCTTGATGTTGAGTAAGAACATGTTTTTATGAACCACACAGCTTCCGGTCTTCCACGACCCGACCTGAGAAAAAGACGTGTTGCAGGCACGAAACACATTACCAGTAGAAATACATTGCTTTTAAAATCGTTCTGTGTGACACGAAAAAAAGGGGATAATCGTGTTGGTGAACACGAATCAATAGATTAAATGTTGTGACGATAACACGAAATTGTTAGGATTATTGTATTTTGTCACATTTTTATGTCTTGGTTTGGGTTTTTGTTGTTTCTCCCTGTATTGTTTTTCCTCCCTGTATATTGTCTGGTCTATTTCCCTGTGTTTCCTCTCTGTCGTTAGTTTCCCTGGTGTGTCTAATTTCCTGATTGTTTTCACCTGTCACTCCTTGTGTGTCTCCTGCCCTCATCAGCGTCAGCCCCGCCCCTGATTGTTTCCACCTGTGTTTTGTTACCCTGTGTTTAAATACCCCTGTCTCCCTGTGTTCAGTGTTGGATCGTCTTGTGTTGTGACTAGTTCTGCGGTGAGTGTTCTGTCTTGTCTCATGTCATGCGAGACCTTGAAATAAAGGTATTTTTGTCAGTTAAATCTGCATTTGGGTCCTGCTTCCTTCACAAACCGTAACAGAACGATCCAACCAGAAAAATGGGCCCAGCAGATCAGTTTGAGCAGGAACTTTAGGAGTATACTTTTTCTTTGTCTCAATGCGCTCAACAATGGATGGGAGCGGTCAGGGTTCAGCAGCGATATTATGCTCTCGAAGATGGAATCCACCTTACTTTGAAGAATCCAGATTTGCCCTTTTTACCTGTCTGGCTTGTGGATTTCCTCACTGTTTGTTTTCCCGATCCTGCTAGACCCAAAAATCCCAATACCCTTTTTGATACCTCACGCATCGGTGTGGTCCATCTGGCGTCAGCCCACGATTTTCACCCAGTTTTTGCTATAGGCCCGGAGCCATTCGCTGGTGCTCGTCAGGCTTTTGGAGGTCCACGAAGCCTCCAAACGACTCCTAAGAGAAGGAGTCGCAAGGCCAGGCTAGCAGCACGAGCCCAAAGGGTCGTGGTTCCAGAACCAGTTCAGCCCCCAGCAGCCATGGTTCTGGAACCAATTAAGCACCCAGCAGACACGGTTACAGACCTAGTTCTGGCCCCAGCAGCCATGTTTCCGGCTCCAGAACTGGACAATACCGCCATGTTTCCGGCTTCAGAACCGGACCTTACAGACATGATCCAGGCTTCAGTTCCGGTCCCCTCAGCCATGGTTCCGTCTCCAGAACCAGCCCACACAGCCATGGGTCCGTCACCAGAACCGGCCCCAGCAGCCATGATCCAGGTTTCAGTTCTGGTATCCACAGCCATGGTTCCGGCTCCAGAACCGGCCCATACCGCCATGGTACCGGCCCCAGTTCCAGCCATGGTTCTGGCTCAAGTACCGGCCCATACAGCCATGGTGCCGGCCCCTGTTCCAGCCATGGTCCCGTCTCCAGCACCTCGTCATCTGTCGGCGTACCGGCCGACACCAGCTCCATGTCCCGTTCCATTGGAGGTCCCGCCGACTATTCTCCTGCCGGGGGTCCTACCAGCTCCATGTCCAGTTCCATTGGAGGCCCCGCCGACTATTCTCCTGCCGGGGGTCCTACCATCTTCATGTCCAGTTCCATTGGAGGCCCCGCCGACTATTCTCCTGCCGGGGGTCCTACCAGCTCCATGTCCAGTTCCATTGGAGGTCCCGCCGACTATTCTCCTGCCGGAGGTCCTACCAGCTCCATGTCCAGTTCCATTGGAGGCCCCGCCGACTATTCTCCTGCCGGGGGTCCTACCAGCTCCATGTCCAGTTCCATTGGAGGTCCCGCCGACTATTCTTCTGCCGGGGGTCCTGCCAATCCCTTGACCTGTTCCGTTGGGGGTCCCGCCGACTACACTCCTGCAGGGGGTCCTGCCAATCCCTTGTCCTGTTCCGTTGGAGGGCCCGCCGACAACTCTTCTATCGGGGGTCCTGCCAACCCTATGTCCAGTCCCGTTGGGGGTCCCGCCGTTTACTCTTCTACCGGGGGTCCTGCCAATCCTGTGTCCTGTGATGTTGGAGGCCCCGCAGACTACTATTCTGCCGGGGGTCCTGCCAATCCTGTGTCCTGTGACGTTGGAGACCCCGCCGACTACTCTTCTACCGGGGGTCCTGCCAACCCCTGGTCCTGTGCCGTTGGAGGCCCCGCTGACTACTCTTCTGCCGAGGGTCCTGCCAACCCCTGGTCCTGTGCCGTTGGAGGCCCCGCCG
>CALSBZ010046939.1:6054494-6069606 GCA_943591055.1 Gobionotothen gibberifrons
TGAGGTTCCTGATGTGCCTGGGGAGACTGGGACTCTTGAGGTTCCTGATGTGCCTGGGAAGACTGGGGTACTTGAGGTTCCTGGGAAACCTCGGACTCTTGAGGTTCCTGGAGTTCTCCGGGTTCCTGGGTTTCCTCTAGGTCGTTTACAGCCTGAACATCCAGACAATTTAGAAGTTAAACAAATATAACAGCATTAACATTTAAGGAGTTTTTTATTTATTTGCAAATATCAGTAAACCCTGAATGTTTTTAGTTGTTGGAGTAACACCTTCACCAATATGTCAAAAAGTTAAGAACTACAGGTGTTGCTTGATCTGAATGTGAACTTTCATTTGGCTTCATTCTCTGCAACATGTTAGTGCTTAAAACCAACCTCTTCTTCCCCGACACCTCTACAGTTATCACCCGGACCTGCAGGACCAAACACCACATATGAAGAAGGGTTAAGACAGAGTCAAGAAGAAGAAATAAAAACACCTGGTTAAAAGCTGAATGAAAAAATACAGTTAGGAGAAATGTCTTAATTCAGATTAGTAATTTGGACCCCGTGGTTGTTTCACCTCTGCACCTGTCCCTCCAGGCGGACAGGTTCAGGCGTCGGATGCTGGAGCAACGGACACGTCTGTTGCGGTTTGAGATGATGCCGAAGGCATCGGTGGGGACAGTCGAGATGCCGGTGTTGTCGCAGATGATCCTGGATATGGTGGTGGTGGACAGAGCCGCTCTCTGAGCCGGGGAGAACACGCCCTGGTTCTCGTACCACAGCCTGATGATATCAAACAACAGGTCAGCAGATCATGTGTTTGTAAAGCATTTATTTTCATGATTGTGCATCTGGCATTTGATATAAATATATAATACCATTTATTATGTCAGACACATTTTTTTAATATGTATACATTTAGAAAATCTAATGCTCAACATAGGCATGAATTTAAGTACATGTACAATTTAACAGTTCATCAACAAAACAAAAATACTGTAACCTGTGACACTATATATACATGTAGATTGTTAGAAATCAGAACTAAATGTGATTCACATGTTATTATCTACATGGACACTGACCTGTCCCCCTGGCGGATCCTCTGGAACTGTGTTGCGATGAGGCAGGCGAACAGAGGCCCCACGCGGCCGCCACGGACAAACGGCTCCGCCACGCCTCCCATCCAGACGTCGATGTTGGCGGGGGTCCCGTAGAGCTGCAGCAGCTTACGGGCCAGGCCGGCGTTGTTCAACACCCGAGCGAGCTCTGCCTGGTTCCCTGGCTGAGACAGGCCACATAACTTGCGCCAGGCGTTGTAGCCTAGAGGAGAAAACATTGGGTAAGCAAATAGTGGATGAGGACAATAAGAAAGAAAGAAACATCAGAGAAGGATGATATTCAAAGTGAGGGATGTACCAGGCAAGCCGTGGTCACGCCCCCTCTCCATGTTGAGAGAACCGAGATCCAAAGCCAGATGCATCACAAATTGGAACAAGCGCTCCCTCAGAGCATCCACCATCATGTGATCCTGAGTGTTCAGCTTAGCAGGACTACCAACCAGACCACGGAGCACGGGGTCAATGCCCCCTGGAGATATTGAAATAGAAGTTAGGGTGACAGATTGACAGGTTTGAGAAGCTGAAAACAGCATTCTCTACCATTATTGCATGAAAAAGTACTTTAGCAGTAAATTGACTGTTATTTTTCTGTCCTTAGACACTTTTTTGGTTGACTTATAGTTGCATTTCTATTTGATAAGTTACTCCACTGCTCTCTGTAAAACTCACCCTCGAAGACGAGCCTCCAGGGGGTAAAGAAGGCCTCGAACAAAGGCACGCTGGGTACGCGGGAGTTCTCCCTGTAGTTATCATCCAGACGGGATATGACTGGCTGGATGGCCAAGTGGGCGAAGCGGTAAGCTGCTGTAGCGAAGACGTTGGCGATGCCGGGGTCCACGTTAGCATTGTAGCCGGGGTAACGGCCAAGCTGTCTACGCATTATATCAGGACCCACAATGTGAGGCAGATAGTCCCTGAACACAAACAACTGGGAGAGACAGAGGTCGATTTTCAGTAAAACATGTTGTTGTAAGGATAGGAATATATAATCATGAGTGACCCTCAGGTTTTGCTACCTGTGTGTAAGCCCCCATGATTTTGCGGGCCTCCTGGTAGAGCGTCTCGCTGTCCCACTGCGGGTTTATTCTCTTCAGCTGCCGGGCCAGGCGGTTGTGCTCACGCATGAACAGAGTGTGAATAGATGTGAGAGCGATGTTCTCGTCCACGCGGACGTCACCTTACAGACAGAAATGTACCCATTAGATAATTGATCAGAGGAGTTTTTGTCCTTTAAAAATATTGGCTTTATAAATTATTCATCATGTCCTAATAGTTTCACACATGGGCATGAAGAGGTTAAAAAAAGGGAACATTTGCATATTTACCTCTACTATAAATTACTCTCTATTTTTCTTAGCTCAGTTATTATATCTTTAATGTAGTGAAAACAATCGATTTTCTTTTTCTTTGATACTAGAAATTATTTAAATGCACACATGATGCATTGTTGTAGTGAATATTTTATTTATTAAGTCTTCAAGATAGTTATACTGTACAGTATATTTATATATACTTACTTATATGGACACATATAATTATATAATTACAAGATAAGACACACCTCTGCATTACAATATAAGTATTGAAACAATTATTTATAAGACATTTATATCACCTTAATGTGGTTGCATATGGAAAAGTGTTAACTAAGCTATTATAGTGTAGCTATTAAGCCATTAAAATGTCGCCTTTAGAGCCATTAGTGACAGGAAGAGACTTACCTGCGATGAAACAGGGCACCTCTCTGGCGTTGGTGTCGTTGGTGACCCTCTTGCGAGTGGCGCACATATTCGCCTGCATAGGGTGGAAGGGCAGCAGCTCACGTCTGTTGTCTCTGAACTCGGTGTTAACGCGCAGCAAACCGCCGTCACTGTCGAGATCTCGGAGAGACTTGGCGAGCTGCTCCTCAGAGCCGTATACCTGGCCCAGATCCAGGAAGGCCGTCAGCGCGTTGATCTGCTCTCTCTTTTTAGGTTCCCCGCCAAAATTGTAGGCAGAGTATCCTGAACCGCAAACAGGGGCCGATCTGAACGCAGGGATGCAGCTGTTTCGGCCGGTGGGCAAGCGGGGGTCGCCGGGAGGAATCTGATTGTAGGAAAGAGTCCAAGAGTTATTATTGGAAGCTTTTAAGTGAAAACAATATGTATACATTTATTTTTGAGCATTCAAACCAACCGGGATGGGTATGCATGGCTCGGTTTTCTCACAGCTCTCGTCACAGTTGATGCCATTGCTGAAGGAGCGGATGCTGGGGGAGAATGGCGTGAAGGTGAGATCGTGGTCGTTCCATTGACCAAACATGGTCACCATGTGAGTGTATTCTCGGTCGTTGACCACGCCTGCGTCTGTTGTGCTCAGGATGTTGTTGGACACCTGTCGCACCTGAAGGTTGAGGACAACTTGGTTTTAATTTAAATCTGCATTTACGTATATTTATCAAGGTGAGTGTTTGCGATTTGAGGTCGTACCAGTGGGAGCAAGAAGTTGTTGAATCTTCGAGTTCTGTCCCAGCCCTTCGGTTGGGAGATGGCGTCGTCATACTCAGAAGGAAGCCAGCGGGCGAAAGGGGTGTTGGAGGATCCGAGGCGCGGGTTTTTTCTAAAAGCAAACAGAAAACGGTCATGTTTGGAAACGCTGCTTGAGAAATCCTAGGTTTACACATCTCCTGTGGTGTATGGCTCAAGATGTTTAGGTGTATTTCAAAAGAATTTCCTCTTAAAATGTAAGCCACAATTGCTCTCATAGACCTTGCAAGTTTCCACTAAATCAACACAGATTGCTTTTTGGAATGAAAAATAAATTTTCTTTTTACATAGCCTACATTGACAATGTATTTTTGTCCAATATGGTGTTTCACCATGGTGTTTTCAAAATAAATGAAAATGCTTCTTCGATTAAAAAGTGCATTTTTTCAAAAAACATTTATGTTTCTCTTACATGTTGTTGCAGACGCTGGTGGCTGTGCGATACGTGTTGAGGTTTGGTGTTGTGCCGCATGAAGGAAAAGTGACTTGACTTGCACATCCAGTTATTTCTGTCAGCTTATTCAGGTCCTCTTCAGAGAGCAAATCTGTACAAAATATATATTTAATAGAGTCACATGTCTGGTTCATAATTGCAGCCTTGAAATGTTCCATACTCAACAAAGACCAGGAAAAGTTGTGAGAAAACAATGTGATCTCTGTGTGTGTCTGCAGGTGTTTGGTGCCACATGTCTGACCTGTCACGTTGAGTGAGCGTTTGTGCACATGATGCACCCTCTCATGGAGCAGGCGGAGGGTTTGTGCCATGTAGTCTGCAGATCTCACAGCTGAGCGCGTTCCACCGCGAGGCTGCTTCAGCAGACGGAGAGCATCGTGAGGACGCACCACCTCTTTACGGACCCGTCTCAGACTCCTGGAGGAGAAAAATATTTATATATCCTTTATTTAACCAGGTAAAAGACTCATTGAGATTAAAATCTCTTTTCCAAGGGTGACCTGGCCAAGAAGGGCAGAATGTACAAAGTTACAACAGATAAAACACAGACATGACAGGCAGACAAAAAGACAAATACAGCTAGAAAAAAAAAGAAAAAAAAAGTCACAAAATCAAACAATGAATTTAAATTGTGTTATTTTTTGGGAGAATCCGTAACTTTTTCCATAAATTTTTCTGAAATAATGCAATAAATGGCTTGCATGCAAATTAAAAAAACTCTTTAGTGTACATGATCGCAGAATTATATTAAAATATAAATTACTATTTTAATATTAACTCACTCTTCTCTTGAGTACTTGTAAGCATCGTCAACAATTTTCTTTGCCTCCTCAAAGCAGGTTTGAAGAAGAGGACTGCCGAGTTGTTCCCCTGCGAAGAACACATTTGTCAAATATCGCAATAATTTGGAATGAACTAGTAATGTTACACACATGGAGAACTTAAACAGTGATTACGAAATAGCTTACCTGCTGGTTTGGAGTGAGCAGGAATCAGGCAGACGCCCAGCACAAGAAGGGCAGAGAGAAGCATCTCTAATAAAAAAATAAGAAAAAGTCAATACAAAAACAAAATCTAAAGTTGGTTGTGAAAAGCTATGTTTTAGCATAATGTTACACCAAAATATCAAAACATCCCAATAAAACACAAATGTTCTTACCTGTGTCTGTGAAGACTCCTGTGAAGATTTGAGTTGCTCTTGAAAATGTGGAGTGTGTGTGATGCTGTCTCCTTCTTATACTCAGCGTGAGGCCTCGATGCCTCGCCCCCGAGCTGATTAAGTGAAGATAATGTCCGTAAAATGCAGTTCCTTCTTCCTTCTCTCCGTGTTGCAGCTAACCCTTAACCCTTATCAGTTATTGTTTCTGGTCAACTTAAGGCAAGGCAAGGCAATGTATTTGTATAACCCAATTCAAAGTGCTTTACAGAATCAAACTGATTAAAACATAATACATTTGAATATGGTCAAAGTGAAAGAAGAAACACATAAACACACAATTAAAAGAAAGAAACCCATGTTTAACAGTTCAAAAAATAGAACTTTAAAAAGCCATGTTAAGAAGAAATGTTTTTAGACCTGATTTCAATTATTCTAAAGTGCTAGCCATTCTCAGATGTTCTGGGAGTTTGTTCCATGCATTAGGAGCTTTAATGCAGAAAGCTGCTTCCCCACGCTTTGATCTCACAAATGGAACAGTGAGCCGGCCTGCGCCTGAAGACCTGAGGGGTCTGCTGGGTTCGTACCGCTGAAAGAGGTCCTTGATATATTTGGGTCCTAGCCCGTTTAGTGCTTTATATGTGTGCAATAACATCTTAAAATCAATTCTATCACTTACTGGAAGCCAATGCAGCTATCTCAGCACTGGAGTGATGTGATCTGTTTTATTTTTTACGGGGTTAACACTGGCAGCAGCATTTTGAATTAGTTGGAGTTAACGGAGTGATTTTTTTTGTGAGGCCTGTGAAGATGCTGTGGCAGTAGTCAAGCTTGCTAAAAACAAATGCATGGACCACTTTTTCAAGGTCCTGCATGGACATACGGTCTTTAATACGCGAGATATTTTTTAGATGGTAGTAGGCTGATTTGTTGATTGCTTTGATGTGGCTGTTAAAATTGAGGCCAGAGTCTAAAATGATACCTAGATTTCTTGATTGACTTTTGGGTTCGAGTGATAGTGATTCCAGGTGTGCAGTGAATTTAACTCTCTCTTCTTTGGTTCCAAAAACAATTACTTCGTTTTTTTTCGTATTGAGCTGTAAGAAATTACGGCACATCCAGTCATGTATTTGTTTTAAACATGTGATCAATAGATCAGTTGGACAGTATTCATTTACAGAAAGTGATATGTAGATTTGGGTGTCATCCGCGTAATTATGATATGAAATGTTGTTATTTTTAATTATTTGAGCAAGTGGCAGCATGTACAAGTTGAATAGAAGAGGCCCGAGGAACATACTGTATGTGAAAACGGTGATGTTTAATAAGTAACTGCATTATATTATACTACCATTTACAGTATTTTAAGTGGGAAGGTAAGTAAGTAAGCTGTTGAATACATTATTTTCTTATTTTCATCATTTTTTGTTTTTAAAGCATTTTTATACCATTGAAAAAAACAACAGTTTGACATTCTGTGGGCACATTTTTTTTATTTGGATCCAGTCTTTTTTTTGAACAGGAGAAATATTTTGTATCCCAAATGTTGGAAAAAACACTTTTTTACATATTTTTGATAGCCAACAGTAAACATATTAGCAGCACAGTTTTCTTTATATCGCTTGTTTACTGATGTTGCCATTTTGTGGCTGATGGCCCTCAGTGTTACCACACATAAACTGACTTAATTTCTCAGAGTCCTTAAAAAGAGGAAGGGATGAATTGACAGAAAGATAACTAATTGCCATCTATTTTTTAGTAGTTGCAGTAAGAGGTTTTCTATTCAAAATAGTCACACAGAGGATCGGAGGTAAATAATTTGTTTGCATGAGACGTTGTGTAATGTTCACCTTTCAACTGTATGTGTTGGGTTGTGTGAGAAGCCACAAGATTGCTATAGGTACAAAAGCCCTTTCATAGTTGTCACTCAAAACTTTAAAAACAAAGAACAAATGCTGGAGAAAGCCGTCGACCCGTGAAGAGACATTGCTAAATAATAACTTACTGACTGTCACTGATTAATGTGATTTGCAGGGTGTTATATCAGGAACTATTTTAGTCCAAAATACATTTAAAAATCTTTAAAATGATTCTATTCTAACAATCTATTTTTATTTAAAGAAATATTTCACTTTGTATGGCCGTCAGTTGCTACAGCAGACTGAAGTTGTAGGTCCATGCAAAAAAGTCAAATTTCAGTTTTCAATTTCAACCCAACATGTTATTTTATCCGACATTTGAGTTGTCATGATTAGAATAAAAATGGACAGATACATTATAACACCAATATTGGTTGATCCTTAAGTAAACGTGTGTGGCAAATTGAATAAAAAATGCCCTAATTTAATAACAATGGGACATTTCATAACAATGGGACGTACAACCCCGGAAAGATTATTAAAAAAACGTTTTAGTAATGTTTAGCTCCTCTTTGTGTAGTTGGAGCTCCAAGCTTCCGCGTTGGCAAAAGTCGGACCCCTGCCGGAAAATGATTTGAAATAAAACTGTTTATCGATTACTAATGCCTCCTTTTTATTTGTCCGTTTACATTCTGTGTCACAATAATGTAATGTGAATCAAAATGTATTTATTGGCAAGTCTTTCCAGGCAAATATTAATGTATTCATAATTACTCTATAAAATGTTGATCAATTGACAGATTTATCTTTGCACATCATGAATGAGCATCATTCCCCCCCCCCCCTTACTTTATAATGTTAAGGCAATGTGAAATAAACAAATAGTCTTACCATGCAGGAGAAATAATATTTAAAAACCCTTTAATTTCATACATTTCAATGAGAGTTACATTTTAATGCTTTTTTTACCAAAGTAAAGGGTCCCTTTCCTCTCAGAACATCATTGTTTCATTTCATTTCATTTCAAACCTTTATTTATCCCATTGAGATCATTGATCTCTTTTTCAAGGGAGACCTGCAAATTGCATTGTGTTTGCAACATGCGCCACAGAGTTGCTCTAATCAAAACAGTTCCCTCTTTGAAGGAAGTAAAAAAGCAGAAATGTACAGCAATGGCTGAAACGCTATTAGTCAACCTGGGGGTGTGTTCAAGACCAAAGGGTGCTGTTGGGAAATCCAGCTTTTATAATCAAGCAAAGACTCTGATCTGTCATGGAAAGAATATCGTAACTCAAATTGACAAAAGGTCAGGTTATAGTTCATCATTTAGTGAGCTGCAGCTTCAACAATGCCCCACAGTTTTCTTGGTTAATTCAGTGTAATTCCCCTAATCCAGGAAACAGAGCTGCTCAGGAAAAGTCAACGAGTCATGAGTCATTTATGATAACAATAACAAAGTTATATAATACAAACCTCACCTTTACTACGTACATTATAAGGAAGCATTGTATTTTGTACCGGAGCAGTAAATGATAGGTGTCTTTTAACCAGACCGATTACGCTAAAAGGAATTTCCACTTGCAGAAAAACATATTGCATATGAAAAGCAAGAACATAACTGCAGAAGCTTATGTGTTCACCCATGTGCAAGACTGAGGGCTTATTAACATAGATGCAATTAGCACAAAACAAATAAATATGAAATAGTAGCTGTTCTTGACATATAAGATAAATGCAGCTTTCTCATTTTGAAGACATCCTGTCCAAAAACAATCCATGTTATCAAATATCAGCATCAGTGTGTACAGTCGAGAAAAGTTTCTGTTTCACTATAAAAAAAAGCATCTTATTATGATCAGCTGTTTGTTATATGCACGACATCTCATGAAAGCATTAAGAAATATTAAAGCCTTTCTTTTTATGACTCTAAATAAACAGCAGCCAGTTAATTATATTTGGCCCGAGTGTAAGGTCAGCAACTGCGTGAGTTTAGTTTGGTAATTTTTTGCTAAACTTAAAGCCAGATTGAGGAACACAAGGTCACATGTTGGTTTTCTCTCTATGTTCATTTCCTTTTTTCACAGAAAGATAAATTCAGTTCAGTGAGGAATAAGCTTTACTGTATGTTTAAAATATAACATTTCACTAAAAAAGGATGACATATCTTAACTTGCCCTAGGCCCACTTCACCACTGTGTCGATTATGTGGATAAACACATGTAGTGAGGTCTTATAGTAGATATATGCGTTTCAGATTGGTTTATATATTGTGCGTGATTCAGCAAAGTCTAACAGATAACTAGGCTTGAGTATTTCCTTGTTTTTGGTGTATTATTTTTGGCAATAATTAACCTTGTTCTTAAACGCGTAGTTTCTGTCTCAAATTCAGAGCCTGCAGGCAGCCGGAAAAATGTGCAAAATGCCAAAGCCATTACACAAGCTAAGCAGACACAAAGAAAAGGTACCAGGTGGGAAAGTTAGAAGGACGATAGGAACAAAATGCCCATTATTCTTCCAGACAACTATTGTGACGCCAGGTGACAAATATACAAGATCACTCAACAGCACACAAATACAATTCCAGATCTTTCCACCCTCAGTCTCTTTCAGCACCTGTTTTACTTCCCCTGTGTGTTAAAGGCCGCTAACATCACTATATGCTCAACAGGAAGTATAATTTCTAAACAGTGGTAGAAGAAGTATTCTGACCTTACTTAAATACAATTACTAATACCATCCTGTAAAAATACTCTATTACTAGTATAAGTTCTCACTAACATGTTACTTAAGTAAAAGTAAGAAAATATAATTAGCAAAATGCAGTTATTAAACGCTAAAGTAAACAATACAGAAATATCTGAAATATATATATTTTTTAAAACACCTTATTAAAAAAATTACTATAAACATTATTCAGATATTTATACCCGTAGATGCCAATTCAAAAAGCGGTTTACCATTTGGCTTTATAAACTTTTGTCTCAGATGAATAACAAAATATCATATTTTATAAACTATGCCAAAATCTTAAAGTAACTAGCAATTAAAGCTGAAATATTAAACAATATTACAAAAATATTTGGATAGTAGTGGAGTAGACGTTTAAGGTTTATAGTACAAGTACCTCAAAGTCAAGATATTTGACTAGTAGCACTACTAAGATCAATCTATCACCTGAAGCTTACTTATATCCCTGTAAAGAATACATTTCCAGTTAGGCACACTTATCTGAGGCGTGCTGCAGAGTTTTGAATTACTGGAATGACACACTGATAGTCGCTACACCACACTGCTGTTTGTAAAGATAAGCCATGGGATATGTTTGGAAACCAATTGAATGAAGATAAACGGTAAAAAGCCACACATTGACAGTTCATCTTTAAAGCTATGGGGCAAAAATGACTGTACATCAAACATATTTAATCAGAGTTCACCATTAAGCATGACCACCAAGATACATCCGGTCTCTCTTGAGAATTGCAGACTTCAGACTTCACAACCACTACGGCCCCTGGTAGACACACACAACAACAAAGACTAAAATACCCCTGTTGTGCAATACCAATTGTCCCGGTTGCATCTGAACAATGTCAGCAGGCAGCAGGTAAAGAGGAGACAAAACAGAAAGGTGTCGAGGAAATAAAATGAGTCACGCACGCGAACAAGATTAACTTGAGACGGTTGACATTATGTTGGCAGCTTGGGTGTCTAATAACTATTGGCAACAAAAAAATACAACACCTTAGATAAATAGAAAATGCATTTCCTGCAGAAAATGCGTGCGAAAGCTGTAAACTGTGAACATTTGTGGCTGAATTTAGCTGAAAATGTAGAAAAAGCTGAATATGTTATTAGCTGAATGGTAGCTGCTTTTAGCTACAAAAACCAAGTAAGTGTGTTGCTGAACTTAGCGGAGAAATGCAGAAAAGTGAAATGATTTGAATGAAGATTGTTCCAGCTCAAATGCATTGCAATGACTTTGTTGAAAACTTGAAAGTGAAATGTTAAACTGGAAGAGGAGGAAAAATAGTGAAGAAGCTTAATATTTAAAAGAAAAGGTTTCAAAAAGTTATAAACAACTAAATGTATAGCCTCAATGCCCTGAAATAGCTGCATAATGTAATAGTTGAATGGTTTCTGCAGCTGAAAGTAGGCTGAAGGAGTTAGATGTAAGTAGATGTAAGTAGTAGTGAATGAATGTGTATTAAGAAGAGCTTTGAAAACGCTTTGAAAAGCAGCAGAATATTTTAACTGCAAGCTTTTGAACTAAAACCATATGTCACCAATAATGTATAAAATAATGTGGAACGTGTTGAAGTCAGTATGAAGTCTCCATCATTTCATTTAATCATTTATTTGAAGAGGGACAATACATTTTTAACAATCAATGCTTCAAAATGTAAATATGCCGGATTTTAGCTTTTAGCTCATTTCCATTCGTAGTCCCTCACATACAACATTTAAGAACATGACATTTATATACATAGCAAAAATAAATACTTGATATGCAGAAAGAGCATGAGCAGCATACACAAGCATTAACCATATGGCAGTACAATGTAGCAGCTACGACATATAAAGTGCAAGAGAAGATAAAAGAGCTACATCAAGTGCAAGAGGAGATACCCCTGTATAAAATTGCATCTAGCGGTGATTGCACGTTTGTTTGTTTCTCAACCATTCTTTTAGTTGACCTTTAAAACTGTTCAAAGTGGGACAATCCCGTAACTCAGTTGGGAGGCTATTCCACAATGAGCTGCCAGGGGGGGGGCCAGTCCATGTAAACATTTATAAAAAAAACACATACTTTTAAAAGACTTAAAATTGTCAAAACTCAAGAAATTGTGTTTTTCAAGGATGGTATGAATTTGGCTTTCTGTCAAACACCTTGATAGCGCTCTTGTACAGCTGTTCTATTGGTTTAAGGTGTGTGGCCCAAGCAAACGACCAGTTTGTAAAACAGTATTCAATATGGGATAGAATCATACAGTGGAGGTATGACTTTGCAGCATTGACAGTTAAGAAAGGTCTAATTTGTTTAAGATTTTGCAAGTTGAATTTAATGGTGTTAGATACTTTCTTAATGTGTTTCTTAAAAGTCAAGTTCGAGTCCAGTATGACTCCAAGATACTTGAAGTGGGAGACTAGTTCTATTTCTGCTCCGTTTACAAACATATTGGATTCTTCGATTTTGACTGGTCGTTTACTGAACATCATGCATACTGACAGAAAAGAATAGGCTGAGACAGTCTGTTAAACTCCAGTCTGTGTGTTTGTGTATGAGGTGACAACGTTATCAAACACCTGTGTGTGAGCCCAGAGATCAAAGGTTACCATGGAGATGTGCAGTGAAAGGAGAGCCTTTCCATTGATCTGAATGAGAGATAAACCTCTTACATTTCTAACTATAGTTTAAAAACGGTAGCAGCTATCGGTAAAATGTCAACGTGTGGTGCATGTCAGGACCCTGGCGAGCGTCTCAGTCTGCTTTTTGTGTACTTTCGGGTCAATAATGTGGCATTTTTGGCAGATTTACTAAAGGTGTGCAGCTGGTGCTCTGAGGAAAGATCAGGCTGAATTTACAATGAGGAACAAGATGATTTGAAGGTTCCTCCCATTGAGTTACATGTTAAAAAAATTGTTTAAAAAGCTGAGCATTTCAAAAAGTATAAAATATTTTGAAAAGGTTGAACGTTTCCCATCATGTGCTGAAAAGGCTGAATATGTTGATATTTGAATAGTTTCTGTAGCTGAAGGTATGCTGAAGTTATTGAGAGCCAATCTATTTGGTGAAATAAGAAAAAGAAGATGACTAAAGAAAAGAAGAACTGCAACAATGATGCTTAAATCTGTTATAATGAAATTATACCCGATGTCATTGCGTCTTCTTTTCCTGGATTCATGGCGACTAGGCAGTAGATGTGATTATTAAGATGTTTTGAAATGTAAATTGCGTCTCTGGGACAATAACGTTTAAATCTTCCGCATACAATCCAGGACAAGTGTTTCAAAGATGTCAGATTTGAGGTGAAAGGGACGGCCTTACATGGTTTATTTGTATTATTTGCAGACACTACAGTTTCTGGAAAAAGTCGAGGGGACCATTTTTCAGCAGGGGGAGTATTTGTCTCACTTTTAGGTTCTCCGACAACAACTAATTAGATTAGATCAGTAGATGATGTAAATGAAATGTAAAGTGATGTAAATGCAGTATGAGACAGTGTCGATTATGTGCTGCTGTTTTCAGCCATTACAAGTCAAAGGAAACAACACCTTTTCACAACAACACCAACTCTGATTGTCCTGCGACCCACTTGACTTCAGTGAACGTTGGTCGTGGTTGAATTTTTACGGACATTATAACTGCAAAATATATGGTAGGATACACAGCTAAAATAAACCATACTATAGTTGACAATGCAGCCTCGTACATTTGAATGTTGTAGCAGTACTTCTGTAAACACATCTGAGTTACGTACAAAACTATCTAAAGTCTGTACCCCTTTCTTTGAGGAACTGAATATGAAACTTCGCAAATGAAACTAATATTAGATTATTGAGCGGCCGAGAAAAAAACGGTTCTGCTTTGTTGATAACAAGTCTCATCACACTTACATGAAGTCTTAAAGCTGTTCGGGGGGGGGGGGGGCTACAGGTGCCCGGATAAATATAAGCTGCACTCACAGTTCCCCTGTGCAGACCTCAGGAGGGACATTCAGATAAACACCTGAAAATATCTGACGATGGCCATGCTCAAGATCGCTCTGCTTCTCGCCGTTTGTCTTGAAGGCTGTGGTGAGACTATACTTTATTTTACTAAGATTATCCTAGCAAAGTCAATCGTCAAAAAATGAGAGATGATAAGACATGTAACAATGAGGAAGATTAATTAAGAATATTTCCCCCTGCAGCTTTGGCTTCAGCTTTGCAAGTTGATGGTGTGCAAAGTGTTCCTGACGACCAGAGAGCAGTAAGTACATCATTTAAAAAACTTCTTGCAACAAAAATATAATTTGGAATTAAAGCACACTTGTTTATGATGTTGAGGATTACAATATGTTTGCATTGCATATCCTACTGATTAAGAACTCTGAACACTCAGATATAGTTTATGCAAATACAAATTGTATTGTGTTGTTAAATTGTATGGTGTAATGTATTTAACAACCTTTTGCAGTGAATGAAGACGTGTTCATATCATTGACATAAGTAAAAGTAATCAAAAATCAACAAAGTGATAATAGCAGAGTGAAAAACACTCAACAGAATAAATGTCCTTAAAGTATCGAAGCAAAAGTATGTGTGTTGCCCCTAGGGCAGATATAGTACATTAAAATAGGACATTAATAGTCGGTTAATACTGACGCATCAATACATAATCGTATAAGGTGGCAAATGTTGAGCTTATTATACCAGTATTAAAAACAGTTAGGTAGTTCAATCATGGCATATTTTTAGAGTGATTATCATTCTTTAAAACAGGCCACAACTAGACACTGTCGAGTCACATGTCAACGTTTTTTTTTACCTTAAAAAATGTAAACAAAATCTTAAAAAGTTAAGTACTAATATGTATATCCACCAAATTAATGCTGTTGAGTAAAAGGTTAATTGTTTCTCTGAAATGTAGTGGAATACAATTATTGAGGGTACAATAAAAAAGAAACGTGTAAAGGAAAGTGCAAGTGCATCAACAATTGTACTTACATAAACATTAGTTACTTTTCAGCAATGCTATTTTGGAGGAGCTATGGTAGTGCTTCAGGAGGACAATATGATACTTCAAGGCCATCATTCCATTTTTAGCAAAAAACATAGAATTAATGGAAATGTTCACATGAATTAAAAGCAATTAGACACATGTAAAGACGTGGTTGACTTCTTACTAAGAGAACTGAGATTTGCATTTCTTCAAAATCAGGAAGTCTCTTCATGGCTGAAGCTCCACAACTTTCACATGGTTTTATACTGTTTCGATTTTGAACATAGCGGAACTGATACAGCCATACACT
>CALSBZ010046939.1:6069616-6085710 GCA_943591055.1 Gobionotothen gibberifrons
AGCCATACACTAGTTATTTCCTTGTAAATCATACAAAAAATAACAAGAAGTGCCATTCACAAATGTATCTTATGCTCACATCAACTTAGAATAAGGAACCTGGAGTGTGTAAGTGTTCACATCTATTTCAGATGTTTATATATTTTCATGAGGTGCCTTTACTTTATACTCAGACTGGGGATGTCTGCCAGGACTGCACTAAAATAATTGAACTCCTTGCTGACATGATCTCCAACGCAGACCTCCAGGTGAGTACACAAGTCAACTAAGCAGTACAAGTGTTCAAGAGGATTTAATTATATAATTGATATTGATATAGTTTTGTCCATATTCAAGTCACGATTACACACAGTGCATCTCAAATGCTACATTTCACCCAATAATAAAACATTAACTTCCACCTGTTCTTTTATCAGTTGAAAATCATTCTTGACATTCAGAGATGCAAATCATTTGAGATCAAGCATGCACAAAGTAAAGGTTCTCTTTTCTTTTTTTATGCAAAACCACTTCTCTTTTTTCTATTTCTACAAAAATTTGAAATGAAATTTCACAGGTTTCTCTTGTTTCTCACCTGACCCCAAGGATCCTCTTTCCTCTGAGCTCGTTCTGGTCTTTGGAGATAAAACTGTAATTGTGAATAAAGAGTTCAGTTCAGTAATTATAAATACCCAGAAACATTTTGTTTACCAATATTGAAAATAATGCATAGTGCTTTATAAGGCAAAGTAAAGATGGAACAACAGGAAGTGTACAAAATAGAACCTGTTACTTTGAGTGTCACATTGGAAAGTTACATTTACAAGTCAAAAAACAATGTGAGACCTGTGGGGGAAACTTCTGAAGCAATTGGAAACAGGACTCAGAGAGACACGAGGAGAGCTGGAGCTTTGATGGTAAACACTGGTGGTTTATTTGGAGTTACAGCCGGAGAATTGACAAGACAGGTGGTGTGTCACGAGTTGACACAGCGGTTGCCAAACCAATTCTGAAGAACTCTTCTGCAGCTCGATGTTTTAACTAGTTCGGAGTGTAATAATCAACATTCTTTATCAGTGAGTCTAAACAATTATGGACCCTGAATCTAACTAGAGCATCCATCGAAAAGAATGTGCGCCAGGGAACCTACGTCCCTGAACAGTAAACTACCTCATGGCGGCTTGAGCTCTGTCATAGACTGGCAACAACAATGCGCCCAAGCTGCTCCTCCTTGAGATAGCAGCAATACCCAAGGCCGTAGAACTATGCCATGGGAAAGGAGACAGCGAGAAGAGAAAATGATGAACTGTGTCGAAGGTTGAATACCTAAGCAAATTATTCCCTAACAAGACCTTGCTGTAAACCAGGGGTGTCAAACTCAAATACACAGTGGGCTAAAATAAAAAAATCGGTACTACTCGAGGGCCGGACTGGTTCAATGTTTATTGCAAACTTATTGAAATGAACTTATTGCACATATTAAACCTGGAACTAACAAAGCTTAAATGATTGCCTATAAAAACAACATTAAACATAATCAGTTGCATTCATTTCTTATGGCTCGATATGCAGATTTTTCATTTCTGTCGGGTGCTGACCAATCACGAAGCGTCATTTCTTGACTGGCAGCAAAAACAACCAATCACAGCAGTGCTTCTCTGGCTGGCTCTGTCCAATCACAAACAAGAAGTGTTCTCCCTAAACGAATACCCTTTCCGTCCGATGTGAAATGCTGTGGTGTTTTGTGAAATGCTGTGGTGTTTTGTGAAATGCTGTGGTGTCTTGCACTTCAGGGCCACCGTAAATACCAAAGTAGCCTAATTAAATAAGCATATTATTGCTGATATAAAGCCCACACACAAACAACTACACAAGGCTAAATGTGCTAACTAGCTAGCCACAGTCTAGCTTGCCTGGATTTGACCTTTATTTGGCATTAAATTAAGACTGTTGATAACGTCAAAGGCTAACTTTTAAATTCAGTTACCTCTGCAGCTTAAAGGAGGGGTAGGTAAGTTTGAGAAACCGGCTCGAGATACACTTTTTGTTATATTCCATGGAATGCTCTTAATATCCTGATAACAATGCATATTCTAAGTGCTTTGAAAAAAAATCCATATATCCATAATATTTCATCTGTGGAAGCCGTAATACTGTAAAAACTACGACCAATTATTTTAGCCGGGCTGGCTAAAATAACTGGTTGGCCGACCTGTCTGTCAGCCTTCAATCTTGTGCACACACACACACACACACACACACACACTCGTGCAGTCATTGCGCGTGGCGTCATTGGGCGTGTTTCCCGTCTCCCAGCAGCAGCTCGGGAGCAGCAGCACGGAGCAGCAGCCGAGCAGCAGCACTCGGACGCAGAAGAAAAACTGTAATGGAGCAAATTATGAAGAAAAAGAAAGTGGAAACTAGGAGAAGTCAAACCAGAGTCAATATCGGAGTTGCTTTTCAACTATGGCGACTATTTACGGAGCACACCGAGCTGATATGTAACGTTAACATTACCGCAGCCTGCTCTAGCTGATGTAACATTTTTAATACATTTTCACAAAACAAACATGCTAGCTTAAAAAATATAAGCACTGACAATAACTGTGTTATACATTTGTTTTACATTCATTATCATGATCTTGTGCGCGTTCATGTGTGTTGGAGGAGGTGCTCTGTATGAAGTCTGAAGGAAGGGGCGGATTCTTTTCGGTTGTGTACTTTGGAATTTTTGTGCACTCAAGCTGGTTTCTCAAACTTACCTACTGCTCCTTTAATGAGTCCAAAGAAGTTCTTTGTGAAAAGATACAACAATGTGAAACCAAGAAAAGACCGTTTTCGCTTTACTATTTATTTGGAGCTGGCCATAGCTAGCTATCTAGCCGTTAATGAGCCTGCTAGGAGGAACATGATTGGCTGACAGAGGAGGGGGCGCCGACTGGTGATAGCTTCAAGGTCATGACACATTTCATACAATTCATAAATTAAAAAATAAACTTCGTTTGAATGTCCAAAGTAAATACATATCAAGGTATTAATCACATTTATTCAACTATTTGTTGGTTAATTTATATTACATTGAATGCTTGTAGCTCAAAGGCAGATTGCCAAAGGGGTGGTATTTAGAATTCATAATAATGCAACTGGGCCTGCATTGCACCACCTTAAAGATGATATGCAAATGACAGCTGAAACAATTTGGTGGTGTAAAAAGTAAAGAAAAATCCTCTGAAATGAAGTGGAGTAGAAGTAGTAAATAATAGAGATACTCAAGTAAGTTACATCAAGGTTTAACTTAAGTACAGTTGAATAAATATACTAGTTACTCTCCACCCCTTTTAAAGACCACACACCTAATGCAGAACTGTATTTCAGAAAAAGATGATGGATGGCATTGAACATGTGTGTGACCTCCTGCCTGGGCCAGCTACCACTGCCAAATTATGCAAAGACGAGGTGGAGAAGCTGCTCCCAGTGGCCCTCAACTTCATTGTTGGTTTTGTGGTAAGTAAACCTGTGTCACATATTCTGTAGTTTGCCTTTAGTGTGTCTGATGCTAAAGAGAGGTGTATGTCTTGATCCCATCTTTTGTAGAAACCAGCAGATGTCTGCAATGCGATCGGTCTCTGTGGCTCCGGTGACGAGCAGGAGAAGATGCGCAGCTTTTTGGTCAAGGAACTCCTTCAGTTGGCTCTGACAAACGAAAATGTCAGTAAAGTACAGCAAGTACTCCTCTAATTATTAGACACTATACGTTACATTAACACACATCTTGTTACATCTTGTGAGCCATTACTTATATGCAATAGTCTGAACCTTGCACATGTATGCACAATCTTTAAAACAGCACAGCCCTGCTACATTTAAATTGTATTTTTTTTGAATTTGTTATCTTATTTTATCTCGTTTTAGATTTTTAAACAGTTTTTGTAACAATTCTCCAACTAAATTCCTTTTACTGTATTATGTTTGCACCATTATACACCAAATATAATACCTTAAATGTGTAAACCTACTTGGCAAATATCCTAATTCTGCTAGAATGGACACATTTGAAAAGATAATATCATATGTGGACCATAGTTGTTGACAGGCTCTTTGGACTTTATTCCCTCTGCTGTTTGTGTCAGGTGCAGCCCACAGTCACATGCCCCTTCTGCCTTCTACTCATCAAGACTTTGGAGGAAATGCTGCCAAAAGACAGGACTGAGGTGAGTCACGCTCATGCAGTCAAGGAACACACACAAACAATATCCCTTTGTTCTGCACACCCACACAGACATGCAGATACCTCTAGGCAGCACTGACGACCTTAGGACGTCTATGACTTTTGCAGGATGCTGTGATCAAGCTGCTGGGGGAGATCTGTCATATTTTGCCGTCCAAGTTCAGACATCAGTGCGAGGACATCGTTGGCAAGTTTAGCAAGACTGTGCTGGATGCAATTGTGAGCCAAGCCACCCCTCAGACCATCTGCGCTCTGCTCCATATGTGTGGCGGGCAGGAAGCTCCTGTTGTGGGTGAGTCTGGTTCCCCCCCAGGGATGTGTGCAGGGCTTCATCTTCAAACTAGTTATTTTAACAAGGGTTCTCTAAATCAACCACATACAAGCTTGATTTTGGATAACTTAATGTCAAAAAGTAGGGGCTGAATGCCTTATCTGGTTTTCAACGTAATGTAAAAACGACCAACATCCTAAAAGTGTATCATAAAAATGTGGATAAAACTTCAAAAAAAAAGACTTCCTTCTTACAGGAAACCAAAACACATGCAAAGGGGCTTTCAGGTGGCCAAATGAAACACACCATTACTTGACTTAAGTTTCCAATTTCCCATGTTTGGACACATTTGGTATAAGCACACGACTCAAGAACAAATACAACACATGTCTACTTATGTAGAGATTGCACATATTATATCTTTGAGTTATCCCAGTATTAAATCTTACCAGTGGGAAAGTAGGACAAAAAAAAAATATATTAACTTGATAAATGATGTAATCAATGATCAAAATTAAAAGATTTTCTATCAACAAATAATTCAAACATCACATTCACATGTCCGTTTTTTTTTTCCCCTCTCAGACCCATGCACTTTGGCAACATACAGGTGCAGAGACATGGAGACTGCCTTCAAATGTGGAGTAAGTAAAACAAAAAAAACCTCTCCTCTCTAAACACGGTTAACTTCTGAATGCCAAGTAGTGATTACCTCTGCTTTCTCCACACCACGCAGACTGTTTTCTACTGTCAGAAATTTGCCTGGAATCGTTACAACACACTTTAAAATGTTAAAGTAAGTGGATTTCTGCTAGAACTTAATTTTGTGTTATTAAAAATAGAAAACACAGCAGCAGAAACATTTCTCCCTTTTCTCTTTTCAGGATTGGACTGATTTCAATGTTCCCATGGCCGACCAAGATCTTTCACCAGCAAGCTGCACATATTTCCCTTATTGCTTGGCCCCTGTGCCATTCTCTATGATACATAACATTTCCAGACACTGATCGATATCTTATGCATTTTTTGATTTTGCATCGCCTGCACTGTGAAGAAAGCCAGGACCTAGCTTGACCAAATATCATAAACATGAAGGTCACGGTGATTTGAATTGTAATGGGATTAAAAGTACTAACAAACCCATACAAAGCTCAACTCTAGGAAGAGAAAGTTGAATGATTAGGATATACAAATGAAAGGTCTTCACAAATATTCTGTTTACTTGACAAGATTTTTGTACCAATCTTTGTTATGTACATAGTTCCATTGCTTTGTCTGCTTAGCTAATTTTCTTAATCCTTCATACAGTCAGATGATCGCAGGAGAATTATCTGAATAAATGTTGTTTAAAATCACTTCATCCTTCTCCTCTTCTGCCAATAAACAGCTTACATTATTTTGTCAGACTGTGATTGCATGGGCAGCCGTTTGGTGTAAATCAATAACTGGTAATACATGAAACCGAATGCAAGTACTGCCAAGTGAAGTGAATCTTTTCACACAACACAAATTATTTTACTGAGTGTAAAGGTATGTATGGGTATTCATATGAAAACCAGAATGGATATTTCTACAATGCACCTCTGCCTCAGAAGGTGGTCCTCTTCAAAGCATCTTTATACTGTAGTTCATGTTTCAGTATTTATACTTCAAACTACAACATTTTGTCATTTGTTGTTGTAATGATCAATTCAATTGTTAAAGGATTATAAGAAAGTAAAGGTGAAGTCAGTGTAGAGTATGTTCTTAAAATTAAATGACCAGCATGTTTCATGATATAAAATAAAAAGCCAAAAGGACAGCAATTGAGCATAAAGAAGAGTGCAGTTTATTTTTAAATGGTATTGAAAGAGGAACTCAACAACTCAGACTCATCAGTGTGGATTGTTGAAGCAGGAGATTTTACCACATCAGTTTAGAAGATCGGGCCAGAATTTAATTAGGCAAGGAGTAGGATATTTGGGGGGAAAGGGATAAGGGCATTGCAGCAAAAGAGAAAAGGCACTTTTACACATTCAGCAACCACACTGAAACGTCATCAAGTTATACAAATGATTGAACAGTAAATAATGTTACCCAAACACAGGAGAGAACGTAAACAGGCTGGTTTCTCTGTACAACACCAACCAAGCATTTGTCTCGTCTGTGGAGGAGCAACAGGATGCAAACATATTGTTAAAAAATATTTGAGAGGTAAAGTTATTACAGTGAATGATCACTTGGTTACAAGCTTAATTAGAAATGCTCTCAGCCCTTTCTGTGTTGCAGTACACTCGAAGATCCACAAGGCGATGCTAGAGGAGCCAAACTGAATCAGTGACATCAGAGCAGAAAACAAATCTTAATGTCAGTGTTATATGAGCAAACATTGCCACCTGGCTACACACTGAGGACATTTTTTTTTAGACACGCAGCTCAAAATACCAAACGTGACGATTTAAGTTGAAAACCGACTTCACTCGGGCTTACAGCTGGCTTAGCATTAGCAAATATATTGTGAAGATACTCATCCGAGAGTAAAGTCAAAGGGACGCATTGAAATGCATATACAGTGTATACACACACAACGTATTAGGGGTCAATCTGGCCAGGGTCCCTGGCACACATCACCCAACTTTATCTGCATTTCCGCACTAAACCCTCAATAAAGCCAGGACGTATTAGTTAGTTAGTTACTAACTAATAATAATAAAAAAAGAGACTTGTGCCATCCATTACGGTTTGGTATAAGAATGCAGTCTTAAAAACATAAATAATAAAGAAAAAGAAAAAGATGAATATTCATTTAGGAACTACTCTACAGTACACACAGCATTGAAATGGAGACCTTTTCCACTTTTGGTAACTCTAAGAACCAATGTGCTGTGCAATTCAAGTTAAACTGAACAGTAGCATATTCTGACCCCCGTCAGCATGAGTACAACACCAACTGCTGGGAAGACCAGAGCAGTAATGTAATGCCTTACATTCACTTAGCCAACTGTGCACTGTGTGTCTGTGGCCTCATCTTCCGCCATACAAATCTACCTTTCACATTGTGTGCACGTGAGACTAAAAAGGTGTCAGGGAGCCACTATTTAGATAAAGAAATATTGTGGCACACATTAATCAGCTGTCCATCCCACAGTAGTCAAAGCCATTTTATAAAACAAGATGCTGCCCTGGAATAAAGGCAGCTCCTGCCTGGAGGCGACTGAGCTGGGTTTCTCTGTAGCTACACCCAGAGTCGGCTCAGGCAGGGTGTGTAGTGTACCACGCCTTTATCTTGAAAACATTGACACAGTTAAAAAAAAAAGTGGAACATTCACATGAGATTCAAACCAAGAAAATAAATTACAAAAATGTAGCGATTTTATGGTGCAGTCCAACAAAACCACAAGCAGCTTCTGACTTCTCTGTAAAACGTCAGAAAGAAAATGGCCTGAAGGGACAGCACGAATGAGAAAATGATCTGATTTCATATCAAATCAAGTCATGTGATTGATCCTGTTTGTGCCAGCAGAATTACACAAACAAAGGGTGAGGTTATGAGGAGAACAGAGCAGAGGTTTTTTGCAATACTTGACTGCTTGTTACCAAACACAGTAAGGGGAAATGACATGAAAAGAAAACTGAGCACGCCAACTGCCACTGATCACTACAGTGAGATCCAGTTTGAATAGATCCAGATAAAGGCTAGTAGTAAAAGAAATATCCTGCATACCATGAATACTAGCAAATGCCCATATGGAAATCTTCTAGAAATAAAGTTTAAATACATACCGCAGAGATTAAGTTATTCTATTCTTAACTAGCATTATCAGGGATATAGATGGCCATTATTGATTCAAAATTTGGCGAGCTGCCAGAATAAAAGATAAACAAAAGCTGGCAGCACTGCTCGAATCTGTACGCGCAATTCTTCCAGCATGGTTGTTCAACTTCATACATGCAACTCAAATACTCTTTATGTTTAATAGAGATGTGTACAATACTAACAGGTGGAGAAAGGGAATGGTTTTCATGACGTAGAAGCTGCGCTGATGTGGCTGTTTGTGTGAGGAGGAAGAGGGAGGAGGATGATAAAGGGGGATGAAGGAGGGAGTAGACGGGCACAGGTTTATCTGTAGTACACCTCATGCCCGCTTAAAGATTAGAGGAAGGGGTTCAGTATTTCAGAGCCTTTGGCACCTCCCATGTAAAGAGGTCTCGACCAAAGTGCCCGTAAGCTGCTGTGCGCTGGTAGATCGGCATCTTCAGATCAAGATCCCTAAGGCAGAAATAAAAACAGTTTTTTTTAGAGATCAAAAGTATGTGTGAAATGGGATCTTAACTAAACGAGAAATTAGACACCACAGGATACCTCACGATAACTCCTGGACGAAGATCAAAGTTCTTCATCACAATTTCCAGCAGCTCCTTCTCGCTCTTCTCGGACGTCCCATAGTGGAAGATGGAGACTGAGAGTGGATGGGCAATCCCAATGGCATATGCTACCTAAAACAGATGAACCCATTAAGATGCTTTTGTGAAGCTGGAGAGAAATTTTAGATACTACTAGATAATACTTTAGATTAGATGCTGAGACCACAGCATATACAATACGTTTTTACACAACAAGGTTTCTTACATTCTTTATGCATTAGCATTAGGGATCGACCGATATGGCTTTTTCAAGGCCGATACCGATACCGATTATTAGTAATCAAGGAGACCGATAACCGATATTTGGAACCGATATATTTTTTTTTCCAGTAAAATCAGAAAATCTTGGTGTCAAAATATAGAATAACACAAACTCCAACACAACATCTTTGAAATGCATTTAAGCATATAATTATGTTTAACTTTTAAACATCTTACAACTGGTTTCCTCTGTGCAGCCATATGCAATGAGTTAGAGTCAAGAAGTGGGGCTGCAGGCTGACATGCTTAACTTACAATAATGCTTAATTTATTATATCAAAACAATGCCTGTCTATCTAACATCCCAATGAGCTGCTTGCAACTGCAAAACACTAGTGTTAGCTAATGTTTTGCAAACTATTAAAAGTGAGGCTATTACAGTAGACCTAACGTTAGTCTAGTAGCCTCACTTCTAATATTTTGCTAAACATTTGCTTGATACATGTTGGCTAGCTAATGAGCTTCACATATCAACCTGAAAAACTGCGAGGCTCCACTCGCAGCCCCCCCCCCCGCACCACAGTTACTCCGCTGCGAGACGCTGCATGCACCCCCAACTCTGACTGACTTCCTGTGTAACTGGGAAACTGATAGAATTGGATCATAAGATCGTGGTGTATTTGCAACTGCAGCTGAGGGGATAGGGATGTTGATTGAACTTCGGTTGTATAGCTCTGCCGCTCAGCGCTGCTGCTTGCTTCAGTCTGTGTCTGCGATCTTTCGCACCTGCCTGTAATCTGAGAAGGTCCCGCCTCTCTGGCTGGCTCCCGCCCGGAAAATCTTCAGTGTTGATTGACACTTCAGTAATAGCCTATCAGATAGCGCTGTGGGCGGGACATTGCTCGTGTACACAGAGTGGTGACTGCAGCTGCAGCCAGAGAAACGGCCGTTTCAGAGCCAAAGCTTTATCGGCAATTTGATAAAAAAAAAGGCCGATACCGATAATCGGTCAAATGCGGAATATCGGCCCCGATAATCGGCCAGGCCGATAATCGGTCGACCCCTAATTAGCATTACTAGTACTAACAGGAACTCTGTGATGGGGTAATTGGAGAAAACGGAGTAAACCATTCCGTATTTTATTCCACATGCCATAAGACCGTTTTTTGGGTGGGATTACTGTTATTGCATTTTTGGAAGCATCTATAAGCCTACATGTCTGATTCTGTAATAAATCGATTTGGGGCAAGATGTCACTTTGCTGTACACTCACCTGGACCAACACCCGCTTGCAGAGCCCTGATTTCACCAGAGATTTGGCCACCCAGCGGGCAGCATAGGCTGCAGAGCGATCTACTTTGGTGTAGTCCTTCCCAGAAAAGGCTCCACCTCCATGGGCACCCCAGCCCCCGTAAGTATCAACAATGATTTTACGGCCAGTCAGACCAGCATCACCCTGTGGGAAGAAAAACAGGAGTTATGAACATTTATGATAAACACAACTTTCATGATTTTATTCAGTTTTAAAGTGCTCTTGTCTCACCTGTGGTCCTCCGATGACAAAGCGTCCGCTGGGCTGCATGTGGTAAACCGTTTCCTCGTCCAGGTAGCCACTAGGAATGACCGCTTTCACCACCTGCTCCTTCAGACATCTGCGCATCTCGTCCAAAGCGATAGCCTCATCGTGCTGCACAGACACCACAACGGTGTGAACACGCAGCGGCTGCATGGCGCCTCGATCCTGTCTGTACTGAACAGTCACCTGAGGGGAACAACGAACACAATAAAGAATAAGATTAGATAATATTACATTTATTGGTTTACTATTTTATTGTCAATCTCAATCTATAAAATAAATTATCAAATATGTTTGCTGTTACAAAAATGTTAGGCTGTAAAAACGTGCATGTAGGGCAACATTCAACCGTGGTGTTTTTTCAGGAGACGCAGTGCTTAAAACCAATTAGAGCCATTGGGATCATTTATGAAGTGCCATAAAGCATTTAGTGTTGACTAACCCTCGCTCCCCTTTTACTCCCAGCAGCCCATCTTATCCCACCAAAGCAAACCTAGGGTACGCACTGCAAATGCATATATTAAGTCTATACCACATTTACCTACGTTTGCCATAAGTAATGTAAACACACCATTGTAAATGATGTGTTATTTCTTTGTCCTACCTGAGTTTTGGAATCAGGCCGGAGCCACGGCAGCGTCCCATCTCGGCGCAGCTCAGCCATCTTGGCATTGAGTTTGTGAGCCAGGACGATAGTAAGCGGCATACACTCCTCAGTCTCATCAGTGGCATATCCGAACATCAGACCCTGTGAGAGGTGCAGTCACAAACCACAGCATTAATAGAGGTCAGAAAAACATCATAAACTTTGTAACACCACATTTATGGCTACAGCTACCCGGTTGTGGATCATGCTCAAACATAAATCTAAAAACCCTCTGACCTGGTCACCGGCTCCCACGTCCTCCTCTTTGCGATCCATGTGAACGCCCTGAGCAATGTCGGGGGACTGCTGCTCCAAAGCCACCAGCACATTGCAGGTCTTATAGTCAAAACCTGTAGAACAAAACCGTGAGCCTCAGTTTCACATGACAATCCTCACCAAGGCCCTTTTAAATATTTACTTTCATTTAAAAACTCTGATCACTCATGTTGACCATATAATTGTGTACGTTTGTTTATTCAAAAAGGTGTAATGTCAGGTAGTCAAACCTGTTTAAGACTATCAGTGTTTTCTTAGCGGCTATATTCAAATTCAGAAGTCATTCGTTCAATGTACCCTTTTTCAGTTTTCACGATGCAAAATGATAGTTTAGTATATAATATCACCGGTAGTGGACAATAGGGCTGTACCCGAATATCCGAATATTCGTTCGTTGGAGTACTATTCGGGTTTCAATTTCATTATTCGGATATTCGTATTTTTTCGCAGCCACCAAATTTAATTGATTGAAATCTCCAATATCAATGTAAGAGCTTGTGCCTCTTCGGGGGTTGCTAACACTTAACCATAAACATTATCGTTTACTTTCCCCGTCCTTATATGTAGATATGACTTTTCTCCGTTAATCTCCGTCACGTTGTTTCCATAGCAACAACAACTTCCTGTCAACAGTGCTAACTCTCCTTCAAAATGAAAGCATGTCCATAAAAAAATAGGGAGCCAAGCCAAATTACACTTAAAAGACATACACAACTGCAACGAAAGTAACAAACACAATGCAATATCCTTATCAATTTCAAAGAACACAAATTGGGTTGTATACATTAACAAATAACTATAAAACGACAATACTGTAGAATAACAAAATGAATGCCACGAATAAACCGAAATACACGTGTTGAAGCGGTTCGCTGCTGAATATTGCGCACCTCCCCCACGCGCGGGCCGAATATTCTGATTACTACCGAATATCCGGAGCCCGAACATTTTTATTCGAGACAGCCCTAGTGGACAATAACCAAGTACACTAAGTACTATACCTAAATACCATTTTTTTTTTGTAGTTTTACAATTGTGCTGCTTATAATTGTTGACTTTTCACTCAAGTATGGATATTTGTCAGGGACTTTTACTTGTTGGAAAGTATTTATAGACTGTAGTATTTACACTTTAAGTAGATCTGGATTTTTGTGTACAATACTGAAAAACATTCACTATGTGGGATGATTGCAGTCTAAAATAACTTTAATTCTCGCAACATATTCTGACAATACTGCTACTTCTTTGGAAACGAGGAAATCTTTAAGGTGATTTGATACAATCCTATGTGTAAATCTAAATACTCACATATTTTAAACAACTGCTATAGTTAGTATTTAGGAAAGAGGTTTTAACTGTTACTTTAAAACCATACCTTTGGAGGAGTCGTCATACCCAATGTGTTTGATTGTTTCCCTGACAATCTTCTGGTAGTCAACGCTGGCTCTGGAGGTGATCTCCCCAGCCAGCAGGATCATCCCCGTCTTAGCAACAGTCTCTGAGGACACAATGACATGCAGTGGAAGAGAGTAAGACTAAGTAAAACAGATCATAAAGGACAAGGTGGTGAAGGTTGTCAAAGCCAACAAAGATTTCACTTTCGTACCACATGCTACTTTGGCATCAGGGTCTTGTCTGAGGTGTGCGTCCAACACAGCATCACTGATTTGGTCACAAATCTTATCTGTAAATAAACACAAAGACATTCAGTTTTATATGATACAAAACAGTAAAGCGTTTTGGGCTGAAAAATACTTTGATTGCTATTTCCTTATCAAACCAGTTAGCCAATTATGTTTCAGTGAAAAGACTGATAAAATAATTGCTCCAGCTGTACAAGGAATGTTTGCCTTTTTCCTTCCACAGCTCCCTAATTCCTAAACCCTTTGAGGCCTTCCCTCTCTGACATGTACTGCAATCATTACTGCAATTAATCCCCTAAACCCCAATTCAGGACTAGTGTGACAGCATTTCTAAGAGGATCGAAGCAGTTTGAATTAGTTCCAAATAAGTAAGCAGCTTTCTATTAACGCAGAGTAAATGTACACTTAAAACACACCTTTAGTAGAAATCTCTTCAGGTGCTTCTATGTTCCTGCAACTATAAACAATGTGTATGTGACTGCGTTACATCCACAGATGACCAGAAGCACCTGCACTGCCTATAATTAGGACTACTGGTAAGCCTATTAACAATGAAGCTCGCCCAACTTAGGACGGAAACTGCAGCGTATTGAAACGCAGTATGCTGAAGATGTACTGTACTGTTATTTGTTTGGTTTTTATGAACAGTTTCGAAGTTGAATGGATACTTTGGAGGCCAAAATGTGTATAAGTTAACATTTAGTTCAGCCTCACTGACAGCACAGAACCACATACTAAAAGGTTTCCGAATTACCATAATGCTTAATCGAGTTCTAAAAAAAGGCTTCATCATAGAGAACATTGTTCACGTACGTGTTGTGGGTTTTGATGTGGACCTGGTTCAATTTAATCTAGATGTAGGCCTTTAAAAAGCAGTGAAATCTCCTTTTTTTTGCATGTTCACAAATACGACAAAGACTTCACAAGTGGAAAATGTATCTCTTGCTTATCTGTGATAAACTAGTTCAGCGAAAGTATGGACATTTTTGTAGGAGACCTCGTTCAAAGTGGTCCAGGTTTTGGCCAAATAAAAAACACGTACGTCACGTGAAGTCTTTTTGCATTATTCATAACAGAATATAGGTTTGACAAAGTTGTAAATGGGTTTCAGACAGCATAAAGGCTTTACCTGCCTTTCTAACATGCTTTCACAACAGTATGAGACACAATGTAAGTCTCATTCAGTAAGTAAAGTTTACACTCTCTAGAGCAGGAGAACCAGAAGCTGGGAATCTGAACGAAACTTCAGCGTGTTAGCTTAAACAGTTAGCCACCGTTTGGTTAGCATTCAGCTACGACGCTCCAACTTAAATGTCATAAACTGGCAACATTACCCCAACATTTATGAAGTATGTTGTAACTTCATGCCTCAATTACATGCAGCTGGGCTACTTTATATACATTTGTTAATGGTGATGACACAGAGGAATAGATGATGCGCAGGGTACTTATTGGAGAGCTGACACACAACAACACGCTGAGCTACGTTAAGAGTAACAAGCAACGTGACCTTGTTTGAGAGGCTAACGGGGTGCTATCAGGCTAATTATTATACAATAAAGGAAAACTACTTCCAGGAATGCAGTTAATATACATTAAAAACTTACCGGGGTGTCCCTCTCCGACTGATTCAGACGTGAAGAGGAAGCAGTCTTCATCAATGTGCGAGTTGTTATGGAAACCGTTCTGATAGCCGTTCATTTTACCCAATAAGCAGGCGGGAAGCTAACAAGCTAGCCGTTCAGTTAGCAGGTTTAGTGAAGCCGTGCAGGGTTGTTAGAGCCTTTACCTGGATCTGCTGCTGTCAAACACTCAGTGAGCACGCTGCTTCACGTGTATCCTCAGCTGGGTGTAGTGCAGATTGAGTCAGACTGCTGCCTAAACAACTTCTTCAGGCCCTTCTAGTCATTTCTCTGCAGCCAATGTTGTTGTTGAGCACACACCATGTGGTGCAAATGGGCGTGCTCTAATTTAATAAAGTGAAAGTCCCTCCGAGTAAAACAACTCCAGCAAGTGACGGTTAAGCATCCTTCTACCATGCCTGCTACCTGGACAGTGATGTTCAATATTTGTAGTTTTGCTTTAAAGGTAGGGTAGGTAATTCACTTCAGAAACACTTGTTATATTCCATGGAATGCTCTTAACATCCCGATAGCAATACATTAAATGCGTTGACAATAAATACATTACAAAAATTCATCTGTGGAAGCCGTGGCGCTGTAAAAAGCACGACCAATCGTCTTTGTGGGATACGATCGGACCCTGAATGTATGAATATTGCCGTTGTTTTCTTTGTACATCACCTCCTTTTATACTTTCCCAACAACAATAAATAACTAACACTGTGTTACCTTCTTGAATAAAACTTTGTTTTTCTAGCATGCCTCCATGAGGAACCAAGAATCTTATAACTGAGAAAAGTCTCAATTAATTGAAGTGAATAAGGGACGAATATAAAAATACTACAAAACTATATCTGACTCAATTAATGCAAACGTATGCATTTTCGCTCAAACCTTAAAAGCTTCCTCTATAAACAGCTTTGTATCCGTGCTCGTCTAAAGTGTATTAAATAAGGTTTTAGTTCAAATGCATGTGCTTGGGAAGTAATGATCATACAGGATAAATAAGAATTATATTGCCGTTGTTTTCTTTGTACATAACCTCCTTTTAAAGAAATACTTTCCCAACAACATGACCATTTGTAAATAACTACTGTGTTACCTTCTTGAATACAACTTTGTTTTTCTCACATGCCTCCAATAATGGAACCAATAATCTTATAGCTGAGAAGTCTAAATTAATTGAAGTGAATAAGGGATGAATTTAAATACTACAAAACTACAATCTGACTCAATTCATGCAAACAT
>CALSBZ010046939.1:6090710-6122074 GCA_943591055.1 Gobionotothen gibberifrons
GACTGGACCAACCTGGTGTCGTACGTGTGAGTGCCCACATCAAACTTATAAGTAGGAGGGAAATGTAAAGGTCCCTCAAGGAAGCCTTCAAGGACAGACTCTGTGTTTTTAGCCATGTTTAGCTGTAGAGAAGACAAATGAGGGGAGAATCAGAGCAGAGCAGTGCCCTCTGTTGGTTGTCGTTGGTTATTTAGAGACAAACAGGTGGTGTAAAGCCTTCTAAAATAATATGTCGGGCGAAATATTTTAAAATGCCTCACCTGATCTCGCTCCAACAGAAGAGGAAGCTTACTGCTCTCGATGGCACATTTCACCACATGGATGTCATAGTCCTCAATACGGAAATTTAAATCCCCAAACCAAAAAACGACACTGGGGACAGAAAAACATTTTCATTTCAGCAGTTGTTTATTTTACTCTAAAAGGAAAATGTAACGGTTCAATTGATTATCTAATTGATTTTATATTGGATGCTATCCCAAGAAAGCTGTAGCATTGTTTGTCAAATAAATGGTCTAACTTGAAACCAAAGGCACATTCAAGGTCAAATAATGAGACTTTAAAGCTCTATCAAGGGTGGGGAACCTCCGGCCTCCGGGCCGTATATGGTCCGCAAGACCATTTGATAGGGTCCTCTCGAGGTAATTTATAAACACACGCAAAAAAATAAATATTTAAGAAATCTAGACCGCAAAATAATTAAACAAGCGAGTGCCTGTTTTTCCTGGCCAAGGTCAGGTTCCTTGAACACAACACAAGCCTAACGTGTCGTCGTCTCGTGGTATGTGTCTCGTCTGACAGGGGTGTAGTGCTGACGGAGAGCAGTGCTTCTGAAGTGCTCCGACACTTCAAAAATTGCAGTAGCATAATTAGGAGCTGTACACATTCCGCCGTTTTTGCGTGGCTGTAGTTGTAAGCCCAGTGGCGATCTGTTCATCTGACATACAGTCAATAACGCCATAGAAAAGAATACATTACAGTAAATTACTTCTGGGTCTTTGTGTGTCATTAAGAGGGTGCTTTTTCTTTGCACAGCATGAAAGAAAGGCGAAATGAATGGGCTGTGATTTTAGTTTTTTTAAGCAGAGGTTGAGTTCAATCATTTGTACGGCCCTCGGAGGATGTTGTAAAAATGTGAATGGCCCTTGAGAGGAAAAAGGTTCCCCACCCCTGCTCTATCATGTAATATGCCGCCCCGAATATGTATTCATTATTGGTGAGCAAATTTGGTGCAGATAAATCTATTTTGTGAATGAAAGTGTACATTTGTTTTATGGATAATCAATCTTCAGCTACATTAATTCAACTCAAATGTCACCCACTCGTGGTCCAGCACCCCCGTGGCGGTGCCTCCTTCAAACTGCTGCTGCTGCAGGATGCTTTCAAAGTCCTCCATGCGCTGCTCCAGGTTCCTCATGTGAGCGGGCAGGTGACAGTTGAGGAAGCACACCGGGTGGCCGAACATCGTCATCCTCGCACTGACGCCCCCTTTATTCCCCTTAGAGGGAGGAAAAAAAGGGCAGAGAGAGGACACAATGAGAAATGGATCCCTTATGTATTACATTTTTATTCTTCCCTGGATTGTATCTGTGTTCAGGGACAAAGTCAGGATGTTTTTCTGCCCCCGAATCAAAGCACCAGACAGCCAGACAGCCTGCTGCTGCTGCACTGACCTCAAAGAGAAGGAGACTGCAGCATGCAGGGGTGATGCTGACATCAACACACAGGAAGGTCACACATGCATCCACGCAGAGGAGGACCACACCACCTTTTAACATCCTACCCCCCCCCCTTTGATAGAAACCCCCCACCAAGGTTTCAATGTAATAAATCTCAGAATTCACAGCAGCGCCCTTTGAAGCACGTACCCAATATCCCCCAAGACCTGTGCGCGTACTCTCTGTCTGAACACCTCTGAGGAAGGGAAGATGGCACCATTTGGAAAAAACCAGCAGCAGCACTCCCTGCATACGCTGGGACGCCACCTAAACGGATGAAAAATAATATATCAATACGGTGAACTGGATTTTGTGTGTGTGTGTGTGTGAGTTAAGAAATATACAGTTTAACTCATATATCAATAACAATATTCTGTGTAATATCAGTATTTCATAGGTGAAGTCATGTGAATTCAAGCATTAAGTTGGTTCACTTTCTTATTTTGAATATTTACCGTTTACTTATCTATTATATCTATACTGTTTTTTATTAATTGTATCTTGATTTTTTTTACTGATGCCTCCTGTTGCACTGTCCACTTTGCTGCTGTTATATTGCAAATGTCCGCACTGTGGGACTAATAAAGGATTATCTTGTCTTATTATGAGCAGATTTACCAAAACATATCCAAAAGGACTGAGTGTATCCATGCAACGCTCACTCCACTGGTCTGAAAAAAGAGCCTCCTTTAGCCGCTTGTTTATCATGGAGTTGACTTCCTGGAATCTGTGCGGTGCCAGAAAAGTAGAGAAATGTCATTAACAAGTGGAATACAACAGCAATAATAAAAAGGAGAGTGATGGGCACATCAAGATGAACACAGATGACTGAGTGGGCACAGGCTGTCTCTCTGGCAGCGCTGAGCCTGTCGGAAAAACATGCTTACCCGATGATAAACATGTCAACGCTCCCATCTGAAACATTTGATCCGAACAGAGAAGTGATGTCATCTGGCGGGACAGCTGACCCCACATTCCACGTGACGATGTACACCCTTTCAAAGGATAGAAGCATGGGAAATGCCGCATTAGATCCAAGTACTATATATATATTATATAATGTAGGGTGTAAGAGGACATCATCTGTGCAATAATCCTCCATAGCTTCCATCGGTGTTGCTGTATTTAGAAAAAAGATACGCACAATTAAGCACCCCTTGTACCTTGAAGATGACTAAGGTGTATGTGTATGCGCGTGTGTTGGAAAAGAGATGGAACTGTCCTTCAGAATCACCAGCAACACTTTTTTTATCAAATAAACGAACATCTCACTGGGGTTGTACTGACATTTGTATTAATTGATTTTAAAATGTCAAACAATTATGAAAAATGTCAAACACAGGTTCCCAAAATACCTGGTGGTGTCTACTAATGTCTAAAGTTCAAATCCCGCACAGATTCAGTTAATTATTGTAGAAGAAAAGCAACACACTGTGACATTTAATATCTGGCATATTCACTTGAAGTATGACTCAAACGTTTAATTAGTATTCAAATAGTTGGTAGTTTATTTTCTTCTGATTCGCTAAACAATTAATCAACTATATTATCCTTAAATCAAGCCTTAAATTGTGCTGTTCTCCATCCAGATTTATGATTTCTGCAGTCACATGAAAACAGTGCAAGCTAAAGATATATATAGTTTATTTAAACAGGATTTTCTTAAAGGACAACATTGGTGTTTTGGGATGTTTTACCTAAATAAAATGTTCAAAGGCATATAACATCTAAGATTTTTTTCCATTGATTTCAGTAGTCTATAACACAAAAGTTAATGTATTGTACAGTAAAAGGAAATTAGTTTTAGACTGAAACTATCAGAGGCTAAATGTACCCTTCTTACTCTCAAATGTTTTTAGCGTTGTATTTCATGCATTTATATCTTGTGAAATATTGTGTGGCCTTGGTTTAAAAACTGACACATGAAAAGGTGTATAATTATCTTAATTTGTTGTTGTTTTTGTTATTATTATTAGTTTTCATCAATGTTATCATCATCATGTTTTATTTCTGAATACATGCTGCTTTAAAAACTCTCCCTGTTGGTGCATTCAAGGACACTTTGATATTTAGATATCCGAGTGTTGGCTCTAGACAACATTTATTGTCAAAAATTGCCTAATTTTGGCCTAATTATTTAACTTTTTTAAGATGTTCTTGTTTTGTCCTTGTTTGTTAACAAACACACAACATAAATCATAGATATGCTTTTCAACAGAAAACTCTCAAATCTTGACATTCTGTCTATTCAAGTAAAAACTGTCCCTACTTACATCCCTAATAACTGCTAACATGCACTTGAATGTAATGTACTTGTGTATTTCTATATAATGATACATGTTTTGAGACAGAATGACTGGCTGAATCTGAATACTAAATATGTATTTTCTCTTTCATATTAACACAATTTGGACAAAGGTAAGCTGAGTTTACACAGGCAGCCACTGTTGCCCCTTTCACACCAACGCGGTTCCAGGGCCGGTTCGAAGCTAGAGCTTGATAAGCACCGTTTTTCATGTTCACACCGCAGCGGAGCCGGCTCTAAGCACCACAACAATTGTCAGTCTAGAAGCAAGAAACACATACGTCATGCTTACGTCGGAGGGGGGCGAGATTAACCTGAGCTAACAGTTTATGGCGAGTACGGCAAATAAAAGTTGTAACAAGCAGTAGCGCTGAGCAAAGTGACAGTGAATACTTTACAGTGGCCGCTGCTGTGTGAGTTAACGGGAGAGAATAAACTCCCGTGGAAGAGCAGCACTGGAGCGGTCGGTAAATGCCGCTGAAACACATTAATAAACAATGAACCACGGCACTCTGCAAAAGTATAAGGTTGGAGAAGTTGTTATTTAATTTAATCTGGCATCATATGATTAAAAGTAACACGATTATCGACCCGACGCAGTCCTCCATTGTTGTTGTTGTGAGCGCTGTTGGGGAGAAAATCAGCGACGTAAACGGTGACGTCATGACGCAGCAGCGGCAGCACCAGTCGGGCTCTGGGCGGTGTGAACAAAACGGGGGGGCTCAAAAGAAAAAACGATTCCGAACCAGAAGAGCACTAGCACAGAGCTAGAACCGCGTTGGTTTGAAAGGGGCATGTGAGTGAGCGGGCATCACAACTCAAATATGCCTCTGGGAAGCCTGCCAATAAAATGTGGCTGTGTCACTCTGTCAGGTTCACAAAGCTCTTGGCAGCCTTGATGCATGTGACATGGTCTGGGACACATCAGTTTCCTTCCAGCCGCTGACTGCAGCTGCATTTAGACACAACAGGGAACATTCACAGTACTCAATCCTTTCTAACCACTGGATGAAGAAATGTCTACCTGAAGTCATTGTTCTCTCCTGGCTTCTTGGGCTGCTCTTGGCTCGGTGAGGAGCCCCCAGGTGAGGGGGTTCTCTGTGGCTGAGGGCTGAGGGTGTTGGAGGAGCTCAGGTAAGGCTGGCTGGTGAAAGGCTGAGGGCTGCGGGGGCTCTGAGGACTGAGGCGGCAGAGGGAGGCCTCAGTCTGCGAATGCGACGTGTGGTTGGCACTCTGAGGTCCTGGGATACAAACTGGGATCAAATCTATTTCCTTGGAGAGGTCCTCTAAGATTCTGGGAGACTTATAAGCAGGTTTTGTTCCCAAAGCAGTGGGTCTCGGGCGGCTTATGCTCATCAGTGTCGCTGCAGTGGACCCAGACTTTGGGTACCCTGACTGCATTTCGTTAGTCACTCGGACAGCCTGCATGGGGCTCAATAAAGACTGTTTCTTAGGCTCCTCTGATTGGCTGAACAGCATTGGTTCCTGGGTTGTGAGCTGTGGAGGTAAACCAGGACCGAATCCGATCAACGCACAGGGTCCAGGCTGCATGTTGGGCCCAAAATGGTCGGTGCTGATTGGTTGCTGCTGCATGATCAACCTGCAACAGGAAGTATGAGAATAATTATAACAAGAGGTGGAAGAAGTACTCAGATTTTACAATTAAGTAAAAGTAGCAATACTACAGAACAGAAATTAAATTAAAGAAAAAGTCCTGCATTCAAAATGTTACAAAGAAAAGGGCATCAAGATTTACTTACGGTTCCAAAGGTAAAAGCATTCATTATACTGAATAGCCCATTATTATTAATGATTGATGCATTCATGTTTTGATTTTGCAGCTAGTAAAGGTCTTATTTAAATACAGCTTGTTGATGTTGTCAACTGGGGATGAATAAAGTCTTATCTTAAGCTAAAATAATAGATCAGAGTTGATTTGTTGATTATTATCAATAATCTGAGTCTGCAAAGTAACATGTTACACATTAATATGAGAAACTGTAAAGGACAAAAAAGTACTATATTTGCCTCTGAGATGTAGTAGAGTATAAGGTTATATTTAAATTGTCAAATACAAGTACCTCCAAAAGTCTACTATAGTATTAAATGTCACTTGACACTGCTGATTACACACATTCTTCTCCAAAGGGTTGTAAGGAAAAGACACATTTGACATTCAAATTAGATAGTGTGGCTTGCAAAAAGCTCCTCAACATCAATCAGTGAGTCGTTATTGGGAAACAGGTGTAACAGCAGAGCGGAAGTGGCGTAAATGTATCACATCATATTGAGCAGCTGTCCTCTCCACATCAAGCTGCCCAGACATCACCGATGACGTTATCATGAGTAAGCACTCGGGCTGAGGCGGTGACAGAAGAAGTGCTCGGATATAATAATAAAGTCAAAGTGTGAATAATTATCAGCGTATAAATAATCTGTGAGTAGGTGAATACTTCTATGTATTCTCAAGGTAATACACAACACGTATAAGCATCATATTGATGGCATAGGATTCAAATGAAAATGTACAATAATGTGCAAGCATTTCAATTATAACTGGTTAAGGTGTGGCTATTTCGAACCACTTTATATACTGCTTTATTAAATCATGATTGATTATATGTTATATTTTGAATCTGTAAGGAACTGGTAGCCACAGCTGTCAGATAATAATAGTGAATTAAATGCACTTAGTTATTATCCACCCCTGATCTGAGGAAATAACTTTGTACCTCCGACCTGGATTATATCCTTGTTGCCTGGCAACATTAATTAGCCTCCTGACCCTTTTACAGAGCAATAGACTTTGGGTGCTCATTATGGGATGCCATGGGAGTGTACATCGCGCCACAGCAGCTGATACCGGAGCACATCAGACAATGTCAACACTCTCTGTAGGTCACAAGGAGGAGGAAGACTCCCACCATTTTGTGTGTGTGCCCTCAGAAATGATACACCTCTGTAAATCATTCATGACATGCAAATGAGTATAACAGAGAATCTCATGTGACCACAGTAGTAACCTGGAAAACAGAGCTCTCACTAATGGTGGTCAGAAGGGGTTGTAATGAATTCACTTTAAAAAGTAGAAACTTTGATAGATGAAGTGCCACCTCAGTGATCCAGTTTCACATCATAGTCCATGATCCTGGTCAAGGGAATGACAGTTTCATAACACCAGGCTGGACTCATGGAAAACACCACATAGCACAATTTCTCATTCAAAATCAACACACACACGCAGCTGCAATAAAAACATCCTCATGAAAACCTCAGTCTTACCTTTCATGCGTTTTCCTTTTTTACTTTCTTATTTCCAAGGTGAACCGCGAAGGTGATTTCACAGAGGGGATCAGCATCAGTCTCCTTTGTTTTTTCACACGTCTATCAACGCGACAGGGCTGTCACATAAAAAGGTTTTGGATTTTTAGATGTTCGGTCCGGAGAACCAGCAGCAGCCCGCCTGCAGGACCGAGGCTCCCCGTCGGTACCGCGGGCAGCGAGCGTGTCCGTGTCGGTGCAGAGGACTCCGGCTGTCAGGACAGGGGGAGGCGGTCACGGTTGATGTTACCGGTGTGTCTCATCTTTATGTATAAACAACGACACGACGGCTGGTTATAACTCATCCTACTAATCACTGTCTCTACCGTCTACAGCTGGCCGGAGCAGATGAGCACTTCTCGGTCATCCGCCTCCAGCACACCGGCCGTTCTGCCACCCATCTCTCTCCCTCGCTCTGTGCACTCTGGGTAAAATATGAGGGCACCTGAGGGGGCGGGCAGAGCATCAAAGGCAAAACAAAAATCAGCTGCCAAAAAGGGCATCAGGCCAGAAATGATTGAGCATCTGTCCTTTCACTGACGCACGCATTAATCTGGTACCAGTGCGTCACTCGAGGGGGGTATTGATCAGCATGCCAATATCTACATTTCAGTGCTATCTTTGGTATGCAATCAATACATGTATTCTGCAATTAAAACTACTTTTGATCTTGCTGTTTATACAGGGACATATTTTTTGATTCGATGTGGTGTTTTTTTTATTTCATTGAGTTTTTCTTAATATTGTCCTAATTTATAAAAATATATATTTACACTGAAATACCATCACATTTTAAACAGAATATGACCATCAAGGCGAAATTATCCGTAAAAGACTGGACCTATTTACCCATGTATCTTTTTGTCTCTTTTCCCCCGCTACATCTACATTTTGAGCAATCTTTTCCAGTTTTGAAACAGAACATCTCCCTTGGAAGTTCCAATGTAAAGTAAACAATTGGTCAAAATGCCCGTTGCAATTATGATTACTAGTGCAGTGCCTCTTCAGGAGGTGGCTGTTTGGAGACCGTGCCCATTTTGAGTTGAGCCTATTGTTTGGACCCCGGAAGTGCTTGACAAGTTGTCATTAACCATTTATCCAATCGAGTTGGCACTCAACACTGCACTCCCTTGGGTAATCGGCATTAAACATGTTGATTGGATCATCGTTTTTTTTTAAATGCCAGGGACAGTGATACATATCGTGCACATCTGGAGAAAGAGATTCCTTCCTTTATATTTATATGATGCTGCTACAGCGCCACGTGTTGACAAAATGACACAAAATTGGTCATAGTCGCTCAGACAACATACTGTATCTACACTCGTCTCGTAAAAATGGTTGCAGTATAGCGCAAAACGTACAGGATATAATGACATTTATGGTTATAAGGGCAGCTAGCAAAACAGTCAGGAACATCAAAAAAACGAAACGGTGACTTTTCCTGGTTTGGTCAAAAGATGTCCTGTATCAAAACTGGTGACCATTGCTCAAGATTTAAGAATAAAATCTAGGTGGCAATAGGTTCAGGCGAGGCTTTCACGGATAGATTCAACTTGATGGACAGATTGACCTGAAACCAAAAGTTTCAGGCCAATTTTGTTGTTATAATTTTACCATCTGGCCAAAAAACACCACATCTGGCTCTGCACTCCCTTGGGGCCCCGGCAACCAAGTGTGAAGTGGAACGGATGAATGTGATGCACCTACAAACACACAGATTCCTCACATAATAGTTAGATTAAGAGTTATTGTTGTATTAAAAAGGAGTATTCCAGCCATTTTAGTATCAGGGGCCTCACAAAAGGCAGAGGATAGAAGAAGAAGTGAGATAGTCTGTTTGTCAAGCTCATAAAACACTGGATCCTGTATTTTATAACTTGTGTTATGTGTAACGTTGCTGCCTTCTTGGCCAGGTCAGCATTGTAAATGAGATTTTATCTCAATGCTTTTTATCTGGTTAAATGAAGGTTAAATAAAAAATAAACTACAAATTACATTTCTTGTCATTGAACGCCTCTTTTAAACTAATAGTCCTACATTTGTAAATGTAGGAAAGTCTGAAGCCCAAGCCGAACATATATCAAAGCTATCTATTACAAATTAGAAGAGTCTTAAATATGCGTACTTGCTGAATAACGTCTCAAGGCAAATAAAACACTTAGTATCTACAGTACACTCTTAAAAATGCTGGGTTATTTCTATAAACACATTGCTGGGTTGATTTGGCTGGGTCATAATTATGGGTTATTTGGGTACTGTAAACACACTGGTGGGTTGTTCATGCTGGGTCAAAGGGGTTATTAGGGCTTCAATTGCAGTTGAACACCTGCCTGGGTTATTTTTAACCCAGAGGTTGCTTTATTCATTTTCCCACTTCTGAATCATTCTGGAACCATCTTTTTGTCATTTCTCACATCAAAACGGTATGTAACCTATATTTTACCTATAAATATAATATATAATATATATATAATTATACAATTCTGTAACCTATATTTTTGTAATGAGTTGTGATAACAGCACAATAGGGATCTGTATTAATAATAATATGGCATTTAACAGACTGTGCAAAGTATAACATTAGCAGTTAACGTCGGCTACAAATGTTTTAGATTTCTGTCAATGAGTGAAAGAGCCTTGAATTGACATTGTGATGCGATAAATTATTATTTTACAAAGACGTTTGTTCTACTAGTAGCTATAAATAGGTCTGAACTATATAGCTTTGGGTTTGTGTGCAAAATTATTAGATGTAGGGCCTACAATAAGGCAGTATAAATCACATGGCTTTTACGTCACAACTGTCACGATTATCTTATGTCACGTTTGTAGTTTTGTATGTTTGGGTTTATTTTGCTGTTCGGTTCTCCCTGTCATGTTTTCCTCCATGTATATTGTCTGGTCCCTCTCCCTGTGTTTTTCCTCCTGTCGTTAGTTTCCCTGGTGTGTTAATTGTCTGATTGTGTTCACCTGTGGCCCTTGGGTTTCTCCTCCCCTGCCCAGCTGTTTCTCGTCTTGTGATTACCCCTCCCTGTATTTAGTCTTGTCTCTTCCTGTGTTCAGTGTTGGTTCATTGTTTGTCTGTGTTCACGGGGTAGTGTTCTGTTTTGTCCATTTAACCTTGGAATAAAGGTATTTTTTTCTGTGAAATCTGCACTTTGTAATACATTATTTGTTTTAAGGCTCTTTGTTTTTTTGGGGGGGGGGGTTGAATTTGTATTGTTTGCATTGTTCTTTTATAGTGGCCTGAATGTTGGTGATTTGCCAAAGCTGAATAAATGCATTTTTATATATATATATATATTTATATATATATACACGGTGTGTTTGGAGATAATTCATTACACTATTATACATTATTATTATTATATTCTATTTAGCCCAACAATATAGTTAATTTCAATCAATAGCTTGGGTCAAATAAACAACCCAATGTATGGTTTATATTTAACCCAGTGATATAGTTAATTTCAATCACTAGCTTGGGTCAAATAAACAACCCAGCACATGGGTTAAAATTATCCAGCGTGTGTTCTGTCCTATAGTGACTCAGCAGCTGGGTTATGATTGGGTTATTTTTTAACCCAGTAGTTTTAAGAGTGTACAATTAAGTTTAGCCATCAGTTATTTAAAAAAAAAAAAAAGAACAAAGTGAATAATGGATGGATTTTTATTAAATGCGTTTTTAATACTCACACCCTCAGGCCCTCAACAGCATCATGATAAAATGTGTTCCCAGAGACTCCATAGCTGTGACTGGGATTAATGCAGATGTGTAATCTCAGAGGAATGCACTTATCCAAAGCGCCAGCTGTCCACTAAGAGCAAGAGTCCTTTCTAATACAACCACACAAAGGCTTCACATAAGGCACTGTGCATTTACATAAGCCAGACACATTAAATACGTACTATCAACTCAGACAAAATGTAAAAAGGTGCTTGGTATTATCTTTTTGATCTCAGCTTGTGCGTGTTGATTGTGTGAATTATAAAATCACAGCTGATTATCAAAGCCTTTCTGAGTCTACAGTCACTTTTTGGTTTTGACCAGGCCTTTCTCCACCAGGCAGCGGTAAAACTCCTGGATGTACGTGTACACACACTTCCAGTCAGGCTCTTTCATCCGGATTAAGTCATCAGGGTCCAGCAGGGGGGGGCAGCCAGCCAGCCTCCTGCAGACAGACACAGAGACAAAACCACTTGAGACAAACTTAGATAAATAACTTTGTTTTGAACTGCAAGACAGGGCTAGCCTGGACTGTGTATCAGACAAGATGCTCCTGCTTCTTCATATAAGGGAAGGCGGCTCACTCTGCGGTGCTGAAGGCCAACTCGAAGTTTTCCTTGGGCTTGGTGGGGTTTAGGGTGTAGTACTCGAACGCATCGGGGAAGAAGCGGTGCACCAAGGCGCAGAAGGCTATGCCGTCCTTCCAACTTGAGGAGAAGTTTCGGATGTTCACTCCCTGAGATGTTTCAGTTTAGGAGAAATAGTGACAGAGAATGAAACGTAAGGGGCAGAGCTATATTTAGCTCCACTGGGCAATAATTTACAGACAAAAAGACGTAGGGCATGTTTACCTCATATGGCTCTGTTTTGGCCCTGCACCAGTCCAGAAGCATCTGTTTGACATTTTTTATGTTGGGTGCTGCAGCAGGAGAAGGACATTTCTGGGCTGAGGCTAAAGCGGGACTGGCCTTGCTAAGGAGAAATAAAGACAACAAATGCTTTGCTTAATAAATGTAATTTTGTCCTTTTTTGGGTGAAAGACTAAATATATGAAGACTTTGCTTTGCAACCATCAGGCTCCTATTAGAAATGTCATTAGGATTGACCTCACAGTTAACATTCAACTCAACTTTATTTATTCAGCACTTTTCATACAAGCATGTAGCTCTTCACAATGGAACATTAAAACAGCACAGAAAATAAGTAACGAATGCAAAAACTACAACAAAAAAATGTATCAAGCAAGACTAAAAATTACAACATTTAATAACACAATGTAAGATATAAAAAAGACACTAGAATAAATAAAAGCAAGGGATACAAATAATTTAGTTACTTAAAATACAATTTCAGTTGAGTCTTTTGTTGTGATTTACCTATACTCTGTATGAGTTTGTATTCTGAGCAAAGTGCATCTGTTAAGGAAATAAGCCAATAATTAAAAAGTATTGAAAAAAGGACTGAAAAACAAAGGCATCAAATAACAACTAAATAAATAACTAAGGTCAGGCTAGAAAATGTGGTTCCTTTTTTGATTATTTCCAAAACATCAAGTAACATTTTGTGGATCTGGGTACTTTAAAGGTACAGTGGTTGGATTTAGTGGCCTCGTGAGTTTTCAGAAAGCAACCAGCTGAATTCCCCCTCCGCTCACCACTCCCTTTCCAGAAAAAAGAATGTGTGTGTGTGTGTGTGTGTGTGTGTGTGTGTGTGTGTGTGTGTGTGTGTGTGTGTGTGTGTGTGTGTGTGTGTATCTGGGATTAAATAAGTGCTATAAGTGTTCCCAGACATTACAGTTAAAGACACCAAACATGTCAAACTGAAAATACATTCGACTCACCTGCCTGCTGATGGAGAGGTCTGGCCTGACGTCTCTAAGAAGATGCAGAGAATCAAAAGTCAAGAATCGTCATTGTTCAAACAAAACATAGAAGTATCACAGAGTGTCTGACATCTTTATAAGCTCACTGTTTGTTGGAGGCTGCTGGTTCATGGATGCTCTGCCGATGCTAACAGTCCCCCCGGTGGTCCCTCCTTTACTCAGCCCCTGCTGCCTCAAGTCCTGCTGCCTCGACCCTCGATCCTGCTCTCGCTTATCTGAGGAGAGAGGAGTGGTGGGACGTTTAGTAATAGAGCAAAACATCAGAAGTTCATTGCATATTCTATCATGGTAATTTGCATCAGATTGTACCTCTCTTTCTCTTGAGCAGGTCCCTTAATGCAGCACGTAAGATCTTTCTCTCTTCAAAATCTTTTGCATTATCCAGCTTAAAAGACAATTTGAGAAATGTTCAGAGTGTCAGAGGGGTGAATAAATATCATCAGCGCAGCAAATACAAAGGGCTGATTCATTGAATTAAACATGCAAGGTTTTCTGTGAGTGTTGTTCCCCTTTACACAAAGATAACTCTCTCCTTTTTCTTCCAGCACTGTGGTTAGAGACATATTTAATTAAAAGTCACACATCGGCTCACCATCTTGTTGAGAACTTCTTCATCTTCAATAGCAGACAGTTCTCCCGTGGCCACTGATCCATCATCAGTTTTTGATTCCATTTCTTGAGAAGCAAATCAACTAGTGGAGGCAAAAACACACTTAGGGTTTTGAGAAGGAAAAAAAACATATTAATGCAAAAACTTAGTCTGAATAACTATTGACAAGGTTTGAATCTGTTCCACAGACGTTGTATTGTCGCGTGCAAATGTCACGAGCAGAGCATAAAATCACACTGTGATCATTCAAATAGAAACAGTTGTGTGAGTCACAAAGTGAGCAGCCTTGGAAGGAAATGTTTGTCTTACTGGAGACAGTGCATCTCAGGCCCCGAGTGCACCAGAGAAGGGCCAAAAACATGTACAAATATAGTAATGTGGCGGAACAAGACCCTAACTAGAAGAATGTGATAGCAGCGTACAACTATGTGCTCAGACACAAGGAGTGGCAGGAAGCGTAAAGCACAACATGGGAAGAATAAAGCAACACAAATGTGAGAAACAGACCCTGATGATGTGTGGGATGAGGTGCAGTGTCACCCACCTGTTTCCAGGGTGCAAACTTTTGTGGCTCCTTAGAAAGTTTTCAGCCTGTCCTGGGTCCTTCAGAGTTGACTGGAGAGCTGTGAGATCTCAGCCCTGACATCACACCTCACACCGCAGCGCTTCATAAGGATGCATGTTTGGGAGAGTGAGTGGAGGCTGCTTACATGAACCACCCAAGATGGGAAGGAGAACGAGGAGGAGGAGGGGAGATGATTCTGTCCCCCTCAGCAGTCTCTCCTCCTCTAGTCCCTGCATCCTCGATGATGTCATGAGAACTGTTGTGGGGCAAAACCTTTTTTTTTTCTTCACAGTTTTTACCGCTTCATCTGGAGGCTGCAGCGTGAAACTCCTGTGACTGGGAAACAACGGGTTAAAAAGATTGAAAAAAAGTGAGGAGCACTGCCTTATTCAGGCAAAAGTCTGAGCAGTGACCACTCTGTTTACAGAAACAGAGGAATCTGAGGACAGGGGGCGTACACACACTAACACACACACACTTAAAGAAACACAGTTAGCAAGTGACACTTTTTAACTACATCAGTCAGTATTTAGTATTTAAGTTCATGCTGATTTAGAGAACTATCCAATACATCAGAATTAGACAAATTGCTCCACCTAGTGGTGAACACGCACAGCTGCTTAAAAACAACATTTGGATGTCTAACAACAAAATGTATTTAACAAAGAAAAAAGTACTATGACAACTGTTAGTTAGGTTGAACTGCAGGAGATTTGTTCACGTTATAAAGATTGAACGTTTAATCTGTAATACAAATAACCTTAAATTGCAGCTGTAATTTGTACAGATTTCATCAACTCAATGTGGTAAATGTATGTAATTGAATAGTTTCACTTGTAAATGGCAAAAAAAACGAAACAATTAAAAGGTAAAATAGCATTTAACACCATCATGCCATAAACGTGTATTTAGAAGTTAGATATTTCATTGACATTTTTTAAAAACTAGGATAGAAATAGGAATTTAAACTTTAACTGTAAAATAAAAATGTGAGTCAAAGAGGTTGTTGGTTTGGTAATTGTTATTGTATTTTTTATTTCAAGCATCTGCAGTGTTTATGAAACGCCCATTTCTTTACCCCTCAACAGAAGCACCAGCCGCTGTTGGCATTCAAAGTATGGATCAAAGAAATGGACAACATTACAAATCAAATAAATTCTGTTTTATCTACATAATGTCCAAATAAGGCATGAGGCAAACGCTTCATTCTTGAATCAGTTTAGCTTAAACCAGCCATATATGACTATAAAATACACTACTATCATAAAATAACTATGTACACCAAACTAGCTTTTCAAACTGTTTAAACCAGTATTTACAAAGGAACCGTAGGCTTTGAAGGCAGCGTCTTCGTAACCTCTTTAAGTGCAACAGTTGCTTTGCCCCACACTCATAATCTACTCAACATGATGTACATGAAGACAAGCAGCCACACTCCCACAAGTTAGTGATTGTTAAAAGAGGTATAACTAAAAGATGGAGTCCTTGGACACAACATGAGAGTGTTTTGAAATATGTTAACATCTGTGGCCTACTGGACACAGTGAAATCATTCACATGCTGCAGTTCTATTGTGGCGGGTGTCAAGCTGCTTGATCTCAGTCTAGTAGTTAATATAAAAGAACACAGGGCATAACAATTCCTATTTAACATCTGAGGTATTCAATCATGTAAAACCAGTTAAATGATCTGCTGTACACAATCTTTTAACTAGTTTTGAAATATTACACCCACAAAACTATTTATCAAACTGCAAAATCAAATCTTTTCATGTGTATTCTCCCAATAACTGACAGTGGAAAAAGTGTACATATGTTGTTATGTAATTGCATGAATGGCACCCTTGACATTTTAAATATGCAATAGTAAAATATTTAAGCAAACAATGCTGCCTGCAGTTATTTTGATGGCAAACTATAGAGAAAACGTGGCGGGTGTCATAAATTTAAAAAACCTTGACGTATGGCTTAGTTGTTGTCGTCGTCTTGTGAGAAATCAAACTGCCAGTGAGCAATGATCGTGTTGGATTGATGACAGAACAAATATTTCGCACAGTGGTACCAGAAATCTTATGGAGACATTTGGCACAACGTACACGTCGGAGGGATCGTAACAGACTTCACTGTAATGTTAAAACGTATGCATGTGCAAGACACTTCAGGACCAAAATCTACAGCATCACAAAGCCAGCGACTGCTCTGGCCGTTCGTTCAAAAAGAAATATGTTCTTCCAAAGAAATATTAAAAGCGGGATAAAATGTGTTTCGTCACAAAATAAAATAATGTCAGTAAAATGATTTTCAAATACTGAAAAAAACTAAAACATAACACTGTTCAGCAGAGGTCAGTTTTTCAGGAAGTGTTCCCAACTTTAAGAAGATGTCCCCGGCAGAGAGGGGAACATCAAACCTAACTGAAGATTGGATTTAAGAAGCAACCTTAAAAGGACATCTTAATTGTCTTTTTCCTTATCTCTTCCACTGGGACACAGCAGCTAAAGTTGAGTGACACTCCTTAGAGAACTCGTGAACCTAATTATTGAGGAAAGCTACAGCGAGGAGTGCACTGATGGAAATAATTGGACTTATTCTACAGAGACTGCCTGAGAACAGAATCTAGGCCTCAACTGCAGCCACACTGAGGGCGATATGTGAGAACAAGCCATGCAGACCTCTTTAAGTTCAAATGTGCTTCAGTAGAGGAAAAGAGTTGAAAGAGTTGTCTCATTGCACAATTATGTGGGCTTTGTCCATCGTTGTAGCTTCTGCCTCTGAATATAACGTTCAGTGTCCTTATCTAACAAGCTGCCTGCTTCACAGAACAATACAAAGAAAAAAGAAAAGCTGCCAAAACCCCCGCCCCTCACGTGACAGGGCCAGGTGAATGTCAGGGTCACAGTACCATTCAAATATATTTTTAGTACAAATTGTGCCGTTCAGATTTGATGGAGTGATACACACCAGGCTCTGTGCAGGATCCACGACCGCCGCCCGAAACACGCTCAGAGGGAGAACACGTTCACAGTGGAGGAGTATGAGTGACAGTGTGGATACCTCATGAGGTATCAGACACTTTGGTGTGCTCATGCATGCATATACCGCTACAGGCTATGGTTGAGTGATCTACAGATGAAGGAGAGAATTCAACCACCGTGACACCGTCAATCACCGTGACAACTAAAGGCAAGCTCTTCCTCTCTAAAGACTCGCCTTCGGTGCGACCAGAGAAGGAATTAAGGAGGATGTTAAGTCAAATAGAATAAATCGGTCACATCATCAGTGATTATGGCCTTATAAGGTCACACTCCCTCTGCTGCTGCTCTTGACCACTTACAGACACAAACGGTAGACAACTACAGAGGCTCCTTCAACTTTTGTATTCTCTCCTTCATCCTCTCTGTTCAGTCTATCTTATCCTCCCGTTTCCCGTCTGCTCTCGGCTGAGGGAGTGTCGGCTCAGAGTCACTCGTTGTGTCCACGTCCTCTCCGCTTGTAGTGTGAGAATCCACATGTTCAGACTTTTCAGCTTTGGCTTTGCGTGCGTCCATGAAGCTGACGATGTACTCTGAGTTCTGATAGATGAGCATGCCGGATAACGTGAGCACGGCGCCGGCGCAGCTCAGGGCGGAGAGCTCGCTGCCGAAAAGCAGCTGAGACAGCAGCAGGTTGCCCACCACGCTCAGGTTGCCCAGGATATGCAGAGTGACGGCGGAGGTGAGCGTGATGACGCAGCAGCTGGCCAGGTTGTACATGACTGAGCCCAGGCAGCTGAGCAGGATGAAGAGCCACAGGTGGCAGTCGTAGTGAAACGGGGACTCCAGCACTGCCCAGTTCTCCAAGGCCAGAGCGGCCACCGCCAGGATGCAGAAGCTGGGGATGGACATCAGGTAGAGCAGGAACACAGAGTTGATCTTCTCCTCCTGGAGTAAGATGCCTGAGGACACAGAGACATGTTTTCAGCCATTACAAAACATGACAGTGTTGATTGACATTGACAGTGTCATGTGTAGACTTTGAACAACTCAAGGTCTGTTATTTGTTCCTCACCTGCTATTGTGAGGGTTACTTTACATTTCTACTGGCCCCTGTTACTTCTAACATCTATGTAGAAAGCGTTTGATTGGACGCAGTCAGTGGTAACATACAGTAGAAATAGGTAATACATGTATTTAATGAAGGTTTTTTTTATCCAAGGTATTGTCTTATGAAATTGATATATAAAGAAAATGTATCTGCTGTGGTATTTACCCGACAGAGTTAAATGTACACTGTATTTGGCAGATGAGAGGCACTTGTGTCATTCCTTTACAAAGAGTAGTTAAATAAGGTCAACTGTAACAACGGGTGTGGTGTCTGTGTATGTATATATATACAATATGTATATTTTGTTATTTAATTATATATATATATATATATATATATATATATATGTGCTTCCAAAATCAATGTTGATGGTTTTTGTTCTTTATACACATTATGACTTACGTTTTTAATGTTTCTTTAAAAAATGACATTTGTAATTTAAGGATAACACATATTCTGTTGCTGCCATGACAGGTGATTTACCTACAGGGATAAATAAAGGCCCATCTTATCTTATATTCCCTGTGTGCACTACAAAGCGTGCACTACAAAGCGTGCACTACAAAGCGTGCACTACAAAGCGTGCACTACAAAGCGTGCACTACAAAGCGTGCACTACAAAGTGTGCTCAAGAGAACTAAAATATAAGATATACTGTAAGAACAAAATGTCTTTTACACAACCTTAGGTGAATACAACAAAACATACGCAGCAGTTACAAAAATGATCCAAAAGACACAGAAAATGTCAAAGACAAAAGTATTTTTTCTTCAACTGCATTTCCTACTTCGAAGAAATTGTTAAGCCACTTAAAAGCCTGTAAAATACCCGAAACACCTATATTTGAGTGGATTAATTACAGAGGGTTCCAGTGTGTTTCTAGTCAAAACAACAAGGACAGACTCTTCTCTGTGAACTCAAGCCAAAGCTATGAAGTTGTCTGATAAGCAGGAAATTATGCAAATCCAGTTTGGAACCTTACATGTATCATGGGTCTGGACAAGTAGCACATCTATAAAAACCTCTTTATGTTTTAGTAAGAACTCACATCACTGTTCACACTTCGAAGTGTTCACAGCCAGTGGCAAACCTGGGGAATTGCGTTAAACAAAAACATGTGCACTACCAAAGTGCGTCAGAGGTAAACTTAAACAACAACATGTGGAGATGGAAATAGATTTTGGAAACTTGAGACAACCTCTAGATCAGGGGTTTTCAAAGTGTGGGAAGGTGAGCCTCCCCCAGAGAACATAAGAACAGTTGCGCCCCCCCGCCCCAATTATTATTGCTATTATTATTATTGTTGTTGTTGTTGTTGCTATAATGCAGGGGTATTCAATTGCATTCCAAAGAGGTCCAGTAAGAGAACATGTCATTACATGCTCTGTTTTCGCTGTCTACCTTTCTCTTCTTTGAGTGCGCCATTTGAAATTACTCCGAGTGTTTCTCTCTTCTTGTCTTGTCTCTGTTTGAATCTATCGTGCTGACTCACTGACTGCACCCATTTGATTGGCTGAGTAGCGTCACCTCCTTAAAACATTAAACAATCACTTTTTCTTGGGGGGGGGGGGGTGCTTGTGAAACGGCCCACTGAACGGACCTCTGTCGCCTGTCAGCGCAACTTAAATGATGCCGTTTAAAAACATAAAAAATAAAGGGCGGTGCCGGCCGTCAGCGAACCGAGCCGGCCGTCGGCGTACCGCTGACGTACCGCTGACGTACCTCTGACGGACCTCTGTCGACCGGCCGTTCTGTGATTCTCCAGAACACACACACATGGCCAGTCCGCCCCTGGGTGGAGGTGAAGGGAATGAGCACTTGTACAGCCTTTTTGGCGAGTTGGGGGAACTCGGTCTCCACAGACAGCCCAAAGTGTGCAAGTGACACTTTACTCATCTTTTTCTTGTTATTTTGTTCTCGTGCTGCGCCTCCCCCCCCCAGGGAGGCGCACCTCACACTTTGAAAACTGCTGCTCTAGATAGTTTGGCAATTCAAATCGAAGGTAATGTGCAGCAGCTTCAACCTGCTGGACCTTGTTTACACATTCTGCCTCCAAATCCAAAAGCAGGACCTCCTTTTTTAACTTTTTTTGAAGGCAGAAGTTACATTGCCTGTTAGTGAAGCACATGTTTACAGCCTTGTACTGTGTGTCGCTGAGCAGCTACACCGGATTATTTGAACTGATGACCCGATAGTCACAAGCCTGCCTCAGTAATCGTGACGCGAGGTGGCCCCCCCCCCGGCTCCTCGAGGTACCAAGTATGTAGCCTTACAACCTTCTGGGAAAAACGGAATAACTGCTTTAGTGTTACATAACCATTTAATACAGGAGCTCTATATATACACACCTTGATGTATGTTTAGAAACTCATTACTTGCTTTTTTTCTCTGGTAACTACAATGTTATGGAGAGTAATTACGTGAGAAAACCTTATCCTCTACAAACTAACTGACAAATCCTGCTACAAAGGCTTTCCTGAGAACACAGAACATTAGATAAATGAGTACATTGGATAATTGGCACTACTCAGCCTTAATAACATTCGTTCAAGAAAGGAATCCTTTTCTTTTTCAAGAATCACCTAAACTATTGACATACATGCAAGGTCAAAATGTTTGTTTAGGAATCAAAATCCTCTTTGTTTTTACCAGGATTATCCAGCAAGTAAAAATTAAACAAAAAAAAGATTATTAATTGACAATGAATAAATTGTAGAGAAATGTTCAAATGTTACCAGATCCTATACTCGACAGTGATTCTGTGCGTCTCTTCACCAAATGCAGTATGTAACAACAAATAGTGTCCAGAAGCGTAGGGGACAAATAAAGGAAACTCTATCTAAGCTTAACTGAGCTGATGATGACTGAAAAAGTTCTTCCATTTCTTTCATAAACCAGCAATGCCAGTCAGACCACGGATGAGCATCTGTCTGTCTATTGATGTTTGCATAACGTTCCAGAAATTATAATAATAATTATTAAAATAAAATGTAATTATATAAAAGTAACCAGAAATTATGCCAGTGTGACTTTCCACTTTAATGTAAGGGCGTGTTACTGAACTGAGAAGTTAATCAAAAAAGTTCCAGGATCATGTAGGAGAGGGTGAGGGCGGCACTAAAATAACCTCTGATGTCTGTGGCATGAGATGAATTTTCCAGTATAAAAAGAGTATTACAAGATGAAAAAGGAAACTTTTCTATAGTGACAGGAAAAAAACACAGAAAACTGAATGAAGAGGCTCAGTTGTACTTACTCTGCTGAATGGTCTTGACACCCCTCAACATGGTGGCTGCAAACACAAAGAAGCAGCCGGTCCGGTCGTACTGGACCTCTCCCATGATGCTGAAGGAGGCACCCAGGCAGATGGGCATCATGGCTGTGTACTTGAGGAAATGGTGTTGCTTGCCCAGGATCAGCGTAGAGATGGCCAAAGTAAAGATCGGGGTAGTGGTGTAGATCATTTGTGCAAACGACAGCTGGACATAGTTCAAACCCATGTTCCCAAAAGCGATACTCGCACAGAAAGTCAGACTCAACAGGAATACCTTACATTTTGCACTGTGGGTCAGCACCTGCACTGCAGACTCTTTATGGCGGAGCACTTGCAGTTTGATCAGCCCATAGTCCACCACTATAGCTGTCAGCATGTGCAGCGCTGACAGCAGTAGAGGGTACCTGAAGTTGTACACGGCAAATATCCATTTGTTGAGGCTGGAGATGGTGGTTCCCGTCACAAGCCAAACAATAACAGCTGACAGCAGATGGAGCGTCTCTGCGGGTGGCCTCCTCCTTGCTCCCTCTGGCAGAGTCGCCTCGCATTTTGAGAAGCCATCGGCGCTGATCATGTTCTTATCATTGTCCTCTCTGGAAGGAAAACACATGTCATATCCAATTAAAATTCATGATCAAACCGGCATGGTTGTGGCAGTAAAACCGGTTAAATAACATGCGACACAGCTATTTGTCCGTCCTCTCGGGTGTTAGCCGGCCGGTCTTTGTTATTCAGTGAACCTGTATTTATTTTTCAGCACCGCCTATAGACACGTGTTTCTATTTTGCATGACGGGCTGGTTGTGTAAGTTACCCCGCGCAGGCAAAATGACATATGCCGGACCAGCAAGACAGACAGGGGGGAGGACTGAGGAGGGCGGGCTGGAAAACAGTACGTCCCGTCTCCCCATAAGAGGACCGAGGGATTGGTTACTATCCTGACATTCAGCAATGGACTGACGCGGACGATTTCACGGTGTTGCACCAAAAAACCCAGCACTGAAGTAAACACCATAGGCAAACTAACGCAAGAAATGTAGGAAATGTAATAAATACCCGCCGCCGCAGCTGACAGAGGTGATGGTTAAGGCTTTAAATAGCAGCTTACTTCATTGCCCAAGGAGATCGTGTGATACATTTCCCAGCACTGACTGTAGCAGAGGGAAACCCTGACAACTCACTGTTGTTGTTCATAAACACAGACTAGCTCGGGGTTTATTTTGACACAGCATAAGATGTAGCTAGCTATTGGTTTCCTGTTTGGTGCCTCGGTAACAGTTAACACAAGAGCACAACATTTTCTTCTTGAGACAGAATAAGATAAACAAGGTTGATTAGGTTAGCTCACCTCTGCTACAGACTGTCACTGGACTCCAAACATGTATAAAGACAACTGGATACTGAGTCGGAGACAGGCTCTGTTCATTCCTATGAGAGTCGCTCAGTGGCGCATGAAGCCTAACATTGGAGCGACTGTAGATTCAGAAAGTACCCGGATAATCCGGGTACTTTTGTTTACAGAGCATGCTCACTTCAGTTTTCCTTAAGCCCCTCCTCCGATCTCCCGCTCTCGGCTCAGTTCTTATTTATCAAATGAATGGAGAGGTAAAATAACCATGGATTCAGCTTTTGGCGCATTTTAAACCCTAATCTTTTAAACAAGGGCCATGAAAGTGTTCATGCATGAAGTTTAATTGGCTTAAAAAGAAATGTTAGACAATGGGAAATAGTCTTTTGGGGCCAACATGACGTCACGGTAGTTGTAGTATCACCGTTTGGCCACAATGGCAATTTCAAAAATCGGCTTCAACGACCAGCGCACTTCTGAAGGCAGATGTATGACTGCGGCTAAAGCTAACAGCTAGCAGTAGGCTGCTACCTCAAAACAACACCAACCTTCATTACGCTACCTGACACGGTGTTGGCTTACATTTGTATAGTCAACATTAGCAAAACTACAACTGCGGTCACTGACATTTTCTTAGAATATATGAGGTTTTTACCTTGTTCTTCGACGAGTAACTCCGCAACACTGTCAGCAGCAGCATCCCTCATAAACCTCCGGCTGTGGGTCACCGTGCTGTCAGGCTGGTCGAGGCAGCGGACGCGCTTCAGTGTCATTGGATGTTCGCTTTAAAGGGCGATGCCAGTTCAGGGCATGGTGCAAGGCAGCTGAAAGCAACCTCAACCGCAAAATGCAAATAATCACCACAGAAAATGAAAACATACAGTAGCTAGTAACATCTGGGTTTAATTTACATAATGCTAATAATGACCTACAACAGATGCATGTGTTCTTTGTTTGTTTAAAGTAATAACAATAATAGTCTATGATAATTACCTAAACAAATTAGAGATATTAGTGCATTAACACACCATTGAATTCAATATTCCCTCAACTTTACACAGTGTAATGACTTTTAGGACATAGTTTGTTGAGGAAACAGGTTTGTTAAAAACAATGTTCATGTCGTTTATGATACCAGTTCAGTCAAGTGAAAGTATACATCATCACATAAACCACGATGAATGCAAAATGCGTTTACTTTTACTTGCTCAAATTCACCAGATGATTAATTATAAAAGAAACAGCAATTGCAAAAGTTCAGAAAAACCTAAGCATGTCTGTAACATAATGGAGAACAAACCTGAGTTAACATTTATGGGATGTTTAGATATCCTTATATTCCTTTAGCATATCGTTAACACACATTTCTGGTGTCTCGTTTCTTTTTTTGTTGTCTGACATTTGACCTCATCCCAGAATAGTGACACTGTCCCAAGATAAATGGGTTGTTGTTCTTGATGCATCATGACAGACACAGTTTCTCTGGAAAGCTTCATTTACATGCACATGAACAACAGTGGTGTGACAGTATAACAACAGCACAGCTTTATGTTTTTATTGAGCTAAAAAATATAACATTTTTCAGGTCATTGGGCACAAAAGGTGAGTTCACATCATGTTTCAGTAAAGAGTCCAAACAATTAGCTAGGTGAAGAGGCTTCCACTACAGAAATGCTTGAGCACTCTAAAACCATGCATAGCTATATGTTGAGATGATGTAATATGTGTAATTACCATGTTAATTACCTGCAAGGAAACATAACATTGTGCTTTATTTAAACAACACCTTATTTCTATCATCTTATTATATATATTATAATCATCATTGAGTTCCTCCAACATCTCAGTATAACTGGTATACAATCCTGACTCCATTTAAGATACACAGATAGATTTTAAGAAGTGCCCAAAATGTAAATGTTCAAGTAATGTGAAACAATATTTCCTTACAGTGATTCTATATTAGGCTATTCTATTTCTATTATATACTTGCTATATAAAGGCCAAAAGCAACCGGCTAAATGTACATGTGCATCATGCCCTATTATAGTACACCATCTGATGAAAACTATAAATACAGAGGTTAATATTGGTTATAGTATATATATTTACTACTAATGTACACACAAAAAACTATTGCCAAGCCTACTTTAATAAGGTTTTCTGGTCCTGACTGATGTGTTTGAATCTGATTCCTTAACATAATGATCCTTCTGCTAATTGAATGCCAAAACATACTTTTGTGCTGCCTAAAACACGCCTCTGACCTGGGAGTATTTTCTTCTTATGTTACCGTGCAGTTATGTTATAGCTGCCATGTCCAAATAAAGCCATTTTAGGATTGACACCAATACAAAGCTAGCATCTTCTACACTTTAAACTATTGGGAAACAAGTTTGTTGCTACTTTAAAGTATGATCAATCCAGTTATTTGTGTACATTTTTCTTAAAATAAATCACCCTGAATGTTAATCCCCTCAAACTAAAAATAGCTTGACGGATTTATATAATCTGTACACAATCTCAGAGTAGGGGATGCAGTGACTACTTGGGATTTACTACTTCATCACATAAATAAGGCTAAAATTACCATTAAGCACCAATATAATTCTTTGCTGAAAAAAATCCCCCAGGCTAAGCCGGTTTAACGTTCGCATTGTGTTCCTGCAGCTAATTACTGTTGCGCTTGCATTAAGTCTTAAAGACACATTTAAAAGAAAGTGATCCAAATATATGCAACAACGGTATAGATATCCTGACTCTCACTGGTCGAGCTCAATGCTTCAGCCTTCATTTCCCATAATGCAACCTAATAGTGTTCTCAGAGAGTCCTCAAGTGACGTCACTTAAGTGATTTTCTCTGACTCGACACATTTTCTGCAGAGCCTGTGAAAACATCCAACTGTACAGCTGTTTCCACAGGCTGTGTAGTAATCTTCATAGCTAATAGGGGAGGTGCTCCTTTAATGTAGTCAAACAGAAGCTTGATTCCAAGATGTGGGAAGCAGCAGTGTCTGTAAAACATCAGTGTATTCAGTCATTTGTCCGTCCAAAGAGAATGACTTCTACTTTGGTTGAGAGGTCCAGTAGCTGCTTGTCAGCTGTCAGTCAGACTGGGCAGTAAACTCTTCAAAATACAGTTTGGGCATTTAAATAAAAATTCCCAAGAATCAGCGGGATCAATAAATGGTCTGCTGTGAAAAAGTCTTTAAGTTACGAAGAAAGCGTAGTCCTGCTACTTTCCTTTAAATCCCGGTGCCTCTGTCAGAGCCCAGCATGAAGAACATGTTGTTCCAGCTTTGAGGAGAACAAGACATTCCGTACCAAAACTTCCCCGGCACGATCCCCCCCCCCTCTCGACACACACATACACACATGAGAACTCTATGTACTCCCATAAATCAGTTCTTTGCGGTGCTGAATAAGCATACACATACAACTCGCACACACTGAAGCCATGCGTTCTGAAAAGATAAGTTAGAGTATATCAGAAGAGAGAAGGAAGTAGGAGCTTGTTTTGTGCTTGAAATTCTGGGAGTGATGGCTGCTTTCAGTACTTTGTTCATTCACTAACTCACACACACACACGTATCCACATACACACAGTCCATAAGTCATGGAGTAACCTATACGGAGGAACCTCTCAGCTTTCCTGATGCCATGCTGTAAGGGGAACCTCTTAGAAGATATCAGGGCATATGCTCCAGTCCTGTCTGTCTTTGGCCTCCCAGTAGCCTCCCCTGTAGATGTAGGTGCTTTCCCCCGAATGTTCCGCCCTCTTCTCGAACCACAGCGGCTGGTAACCCTCGATGTCTTGCCCTAATGACACAGAAAACAGATTTTTAAGGCAAGGCTTTACTATTTACTATTTTTCAGATCACCACAATGTCTTTTCTTGAGTCTTTTGCTCTGCTTCAGTTGACTGTGCTAATAAGTCAGAGGAAAGCTGAATACAAATGAATGGACCTTATTTTTCAGAAAGAGCAACATTATATGCACAACCCTTTTATTATCCATCATTTATTGAGCATATTGAGATATAAAAAATCTCTCCTTCCACAGAGTCCTGGTCCAGATGGCAGCACGGGCAGCTTCACATAAAACCATTAAAACACATCGTACATTCATATAGGTAATAGGAAAGAAGTCAAAGAGGAGCGGCATACAGGCCCTGCCAGCAATATCCACATCTCATTCCACCTGAGTCAATGATTATGTTAGACAGCAACATGTCCCTTCAGGGCAGAATGCAAAAAGGTATTTCAGAAAGGCGTTTTTTCTAATGCGACGAGTAGTTTCAACAATCTCTGCGCACACACCCTGTAGACAGCCATTGAATCTGTAATGTGACTTTGTCTATTACTACCTATTCTGCAGTTTAGAAGCAGTTTAACTTTTACCTGTCAATGGAAAAAAAGTACAGTTCAAGGTTATAGTAAAATTATGTTTGAAGATTAGTAACATCTATTCTTCTAAAATACAATTTAAAGGAGACCTATCATGCTATATTTGAATAATATATTGTAGGGCCATACCTATATAAGGTATATTTATACGTTTTCTTTTTCAAAATACCAAACAGATCATGCATTTTAGCCATGCCTCATTTTGCTCTATTTTCCTCTCCTCCACCCTGTCTTTGCATGCGCTGCAGCTGACCACGCCCCCCTGCAAAGGAGGGGGCCGAGTTACGAGTGTCATGTTACCGTGCTGTTACCATGCTGTTACCATGCCACGGCAACCTCTCATTCCCCTGATTGGTGGAGAGTTGGCCATATAGGCGGAGCTCCAGTCCTCGTCACTGACGTCAGACTACTTTCAAATCTGGATCAGTCTGTATCAGATCCGTTCCAGCCCCGTTTTTAGAGATTTGGGTATGGAGGAAAAGAGAGACGGTTGTGTTTTTTGACACTTGGTGAGTTCCCTGACACACCGGGGACACATATTCATGTATAAAAGACGTACAAAGGTGCATTTTGCATGATAGGTCCCCTTTAAGTTTTAGCCTTTGCCCACAGCCAAAAACACATTTAAAAAGTGGTTTAACCCACATCTGTGTCTCAGTAGTTTGAATGCCATGTCAGAGGTAAAAGAAAGAATATTATCATGAAGATCAACTCCAGACCTGATAACAAAACAATTATTGTTTTGTGTCTGACAGAAAAAAAAAGTAAAATGTAACGGTTAAAACATCTTTAAAATCAAATATATCTCGTTTTATCTTAATTAATCTTTAATGGTTATATAACTTTTATTTATTTTGTTAATATATCTTATATGATCTTTTATTGCAGATTTTCTATTCATTATTAAATGGAACAGCTGCCACGAAAACCAATTTCATTTTGTGTGTTTATGCTCAGATATGAAACACAGCGAAACTAGTGTCGAACTGCGTATAGATAACATGGTCGAACTCAAACATCCGTGTGAAGTCACAGCAAGTTGTTGTCTTGTTTCCTGTTTCTCACCTTCCTCCAGAGCCTGGTTGGCTTGCGCCTCCCTCTTCTTCCTCTCCAGCCTCTGACACTCCTCCAGACGCTGCTTCTGGATGTTTGCTTCGTCCCACACCCCCGCCTCCATCAGCCGCTGGTCCGGCCTCAGACGACTGTCGGTGGGCGCTATTCCATCTTCCTGCTCATTGAGGGTCAGAGCCAAGGAGGAGAAATAGTGCATGTTCTCCGCATTATCTCTGGAAATGGAAAGAGAGAATTAAGAGAAGACAAAAGGGAGTCTGTTTCAATTAAATAAATAAAAACTAAACTTACGGGAGAGGGTATTTCTTCCACAGCAGTTTGGGCTGAAGAGTCTGATAAACGGTCTTCTGTTTGCCTTCAGAGCCTCCACATCCTTGGCTGCTGTCCACTATTTTGGCGCTCTCCATCTTGTCGTCCCAGGTTCCTGACAGGATGTAATTGGCTGTGCCTTCTCTGTCCTCCACCACTCCTGTCACCTGCAGGCACCACAGAAGAAGACACACAGGAAGAGATCAGTTACATGTGTGCTCCGACAGACTGCTATACTGCTGACATTCACAGCTTGGTACTACTTCACTTATGCTGAGGTAGGATTTCTCCCAGTTAATATTTCCAATTCCGACCTATAAGCAGTCCAGCTGCAGCATGCCTAAAGTAAACAGGAACCATTTGCTGACAGTGACAAGCTGATGTTTCTTTGGAAAGTGTAAACACAGTTGAACTCTCAGCAGTGCAGCCTTATGACTATTTTCAACACATTCCTGACTACTGCTTACATTGAAGCACTTTTTTTTAACATCAATATACATCCAGAACAGGGTGTAGTAGTCTATATGATAATCTATACAATGTTATCATTTAAAAATGTGCTTCTATTGCGATGTATTGACCACTGCTACTTCGTGAAGTCAGGGTAGATAGATTTTGACAAAGTTTACAAATAGGATTACAAACATTTCAGTGACGTTTCATTCTACTTTTTCTGTTCTAGCTGCTGTCAGTTCCTCATCTGAAATGAACCCTGACAGAATAGAAAGGTACTTACTTTTCGTGGGGCATCTCTGGAGAAGTAGCTGTAGGGGGAGAATTTGAGACGGCAGGTGTCCTTGGTGGTGTTGTTTACAACGTCAATGTCCCCAGACTGCCAACGCCAACAGACAGGAAAACATAAAGAAAAACAGACGTGTATATCTGTTTATTTATCTGTCTACGTTAGCTAATTTGTTCTTTTCTTGTGAATTAACTGTTTTTAGAAGGTTGCTTGTTCCACATTACGTTAATACTTTCACTCTTGGTTTAAAGATAAGCGCAAACTCACACATGACATGTTATTCTTATTCTGATAATTAAAGTAGAGAGGGGCAAACCTGATCTATCCAAAGTTTCCCGACAATAATGTTGTGAACCGTTGAGGTCACTTTGCTCCACACGTAGTGATTCCCACTTGAGTGGAAATGCAGGTGAATGTTACCTGTAGTGAAGAGAAGGGAGAAGCACAAACTTAATAAAACAGTTGAATAACAAGTAATAGCATTATTGTTATTGTAAAAAAATATGTTTTTATTAAATTATCTAGTATTATTATTTATTTTATTTTCATTTAAATTGTTTTCACCTTGATTTATTATTATTATTTTTGTATCATTATATTATTTTTTTTCTTTAAGAGTGTTCTTGAGTTTTTGAAAATGAAAATAATGCAAGAAATACAAAATTGTGAATTTGTGTGTTTATGAATGTGTTTTTATGGGTTTGTAGTGGTATATATTACCATCATGAACTGAGTGAATGTCCTTGTTTCTTACCCAACGGCATGACAGAGATATATTTCCCGCGGAACTTGCTATCAATAGTGATATGCTGCCAGAGGGTCCACCCCCGCTGTGAGGTCACATGGTGGGCAGCAGCTGGTGGGTGATGACTGACCTGAGGGGGAAGGGTATCAGCTGGAGGCAATGTGTGTAAATGATACCTGTAGGGTCATGTGTCTGTGTTGGTCTTACCTGCTCAGAGATGGAGCGATACCCATACTCCTCCAGCCGGTCCAGCTCGTAGGTCTCCCCCAGCAGAGGGTTGAAGGGCTTGGCTGTGCGATGGACTGTGGTGGAGTACGAGGACACGGAGAAGGCCGCCACCAGGCACATCTGCTCCAGAGACGAGTCGCAGCGGGCCGCTCTGTCCAGGAGCTCGCTGTACTCCAGATCCTCCGTCAGGCGCTGCAGCATCGACAGCGGCTCGTTGAAGTTGACCTGAAATCACAGGAAAGGTTTGTCCTAAGTCACTCAAGCTTAAAACGTTATATAACAGCTAATTTGTACTGTATGTTTTTCATTTACAGGCATGGGTATCTTGGACAGGTCTTTGCCAATGCAGTTCTTCATGATGCTCCACAGGTTAAGGGAGTAATTTGGTTTGTCAGGAATACGACTGCGTCTTGTTCTTCGGAGCTGGATGTGGTTTGTGCCTGAGGTGTCCTGAAAAGAAACCACATTCTTTTTGATTTGAATGTCAGAGTTATAAGAGTCGGTATCGCAAGAAGAGAGCAATGCTCAGGACTTACATTCTCATTGTGAGTCCAGTCATTGGACATTCTTCCACTCATCATACTCTGATTACTCCCTGAGCGCCTGAGAGGAAGCAACACCGTTATAATACAGTTTGAAGTGATGCCTGATGGGTAACACAATTCCAAGACTATTATTAGCTATGAGAGGCCATTTCTCACTTGTGCTGTATGCTGCCAGTAGTCACAGTTATGAATGCACGGGAGTCCTCCATGGCATCGAAGAACTCTGCGTCGTCATTCTCATCACTCGCGTCCCCCTCCTGAGGCCGCTCTACACCTACAGGGGCAAGGGGATGGGTTATTTATTTCATCATTCTAAAAATCATGCATGTTTTGTACTGCTTTACAAGGTATGGCCAAATAACATTTACATGATACTGTGTTTTCAAACAAACAGTCACAAAGGGCATCACCTAACCCTAACCCTAACAAAACAATTATTAAAGTTAAAATGTCAAGCACAGTGTTAAAAAGTGGCTCATTAATA